>JAJTIW010000048.1:0-244322 GCA_021365295.1 Tricladium varicosporioides | reverse complement strand
CTTGTAGTTGAGCTCTACAAGTATTATAGTCTTCAAAAAGAATATTACAGAGTACTATAATTGATTGTTGCCCTATTGCGAGAGTATATTAGCTAGTACTCTATTAGAGATATTAGTCTCTAGATATATCTAACGAGAGTAGTTATAGTATACAAGTATAGGGGCCTACGTAAGGCAGAGCTTAAGCTTTTCGAATATAGTATTATAGTCCTTGCTAAAGTCGAATTTTATATCTAGATAAATAAGCTAAATAAGGGGCTTTGCGATTTGTCTATACTCTAGAATAAAGCGTCTATAGAAGTTACAAAAGCTTAGAAAGGACTAAACTTTTTTTACAAAATACGATAGTTTTTACTCTTTGATAATTATAACCTTCTCTAGGTCTACTATTATATTACTCGTAGATATTATAAATTCTAGGTATTTAGTTGTCGTAATACTAAACTTATACTTCTAAATATTAGCCTAGAGTCCGACTACTTGTAATCGTTCGAGTACTTTATATATATATATCTTGTGCTCTAAAAGGTCTTCTGAGTATATAAGGATATTGTCTAAGTAGGCTATATAGAATATATCAAGGTAGTCAAAGAGGATATTATTTATATATTACTAATAGATAGCCGGGTTATTTGTTAAGCCAAAGGGAAGTATCTTATACTTATATGATCTATAGTATATCCGAAAGGTAGTAAGTTCCTCGGAATCAGGGTATATATAAATATAGTAGAACGCTTGGCGGATATCGAGCTTAGTATAGACGCGGATATAATTTAAGCAAGCAAGTATCTTATTAATCAAGAGAAGTAAGTACTAGTCCTTCCGCGTAATCGCGTTAAGCTTTCGAAAGTCAATATAGAATTGTAACTTGCTATTAGGTTTCTTAACAAAGAGTACTAAAGAGCTTTAGAGTACCTAGCTACTTTCGATAAACTCTTTGTCAAGATTCTTAAGCAAATATTCTTTTATTACAAGTAACTTAGCTATTGTTTGCGAATATAGAAGTCTATAGCTTAGTATAGCTTCTCCTTCTAGCTAGATCTAGTAATTGATTAGTTAGTAAGAAGGGAGCTCGTCTAAGGTAGTCTTGGAGAATATATCTTTGTAGTCTTAATAGGCCTAAAGGAGCTTCTGTTATATCTTTTCTAAGTTCACAAAGTTGTTGTTTAGTATACTACGGTTCTCCAATTCTTTATCGATCTTGTAAAGGTTAACTGAGAAGAGCTCTGTTTCTTTCTAGTACAAGTTTATATAAAAGGCTACTATATTAATCTCACAGATATCTATCGAAAGGTAGATATTTAGCGGGGGGATAGGTAATATTAAGGGGTTAGTTTCAGGTCTGCGAGTAGGGAGGAGCCGACTAAATATCTACCTAACTACTTTCCTTTGTGTAAGAGCGGGGCTAGTAGCGCGAGGGGGCTCGTCCTTAGATAAGGGGGGAATGGCGAGAGGGGTAATAAATTTGAGGGATTTCGCTGGCCTAGCTAGGAAAATTATATATATACAGGAGTAGTAACTAGCTACTTGCTAGGAGTCTTCTTTCTAAAACACTCTATTATACTTATATATCTCCTTTTGATATTCTACGGATTAGGTAGTAAGTTCTTAGTTGTAGAGCTCAGAGAGGGATCGTTTAAGCTCTCGGGCAAAGTAGGAGTATAGGGGAAACGCTAAGGGCTAGATTAGGCGTCGCCGGCGTATATTTGACTTGACGTTATAGTACGAAAACTATAAGGAGCCTAGAATTAAATCGTAGTTCTCTAGATCGAGTACTAGAAATAGGAGCTTGGTAAGTCGACGCTCGTCGATTACAAGAGTATATTCCAAGAAGTACTTTACTTCTTTACTCTTCTTGCTATTATACCCTTTTATTGTAATAAGGCTTAGTAGAGGTATTAGGCAGCTTCCAAAAAACTTGGAAATAGCTATTATATAGTATATATCAATAAAACCAAGTCCTTGGGCTCTAATATCAGGGAGGGTATAGATATTAGTAATAGTATTTCTATTTAAACTTAGATTATAGAAAACAGTAAATACTATACCTCTTATTAACTTCTATATATTAATCTCGTAAATCGAGTATACTATATCTAGAGTAGAGTCTTCCTCTAGACTTCCTCGTTTCCCGACTAGTAGTCGGAGTACTCTTCCTTGCTCTCGTTAAGCTCCAGAGCCTTATATATTATATTCTAGGCAATTTCCTAGACTATATATTCCCTGTGCAAATAAGGGCATTCCTTTGCAAAGTAGTTATTCCTGTTATAGTTATAATATTTCAGAGAGGCTCTAGATTGGGGTTCCGCGCTAAGGGGAGCGCTGGGATATTAGCTCTAGATCTATACTATAGATTATAACTTATACTATTATACTAGAGTAAGGTCTTATATCAAGAAAAGAGGGGCGTAGCTCTGTTGCGTTAGAGCAGCTCCTTGGTCAGGGGTTAGAATTAGATCATAGAGAGATCCGCGCACAGAGTGTTTCTAGAGTCGACACTAATAGCTAACAAGCTCCTTATCAAGGGCGTCGAGTATTATAATTACGTCTTGAAGAGTTTTCTAGGTTCGTTGGACAGACAACAATCTATTTTAGAGCTCCAGGTTCGACCTTCTAAAGATATTGTCAAACTAAGTATCCTGATTTATCTATACTCGATTAACTATATCTAAGAAGTATATCTTGAAATCTCGAAAGTACTTTTGTAAATATTAATATAATAGAGAATATATATCTCGCGTATTAGCTTGTTTATTAATTATCTCGAAGCAACTCGCCAAGTACTCTATTATATCTTTTATTGTCTTGAAAGCCAGGAGATAGTCCGAGAGATATAGAGTATCTAGATTCCGCTAAGCCTTTTCTATAGTAATCGAGAAGATATAGGCTATTCTAAGTACTTTAATAGAGTACTAATCTCTATTCTAAAGTATCTTATTATATAGTTCCTTACTCTATATCGAGAAGGAAGAGGTCACTCTATTAGAGAGTAGTTCCAGGTTCTTGACTCTTGTTAACTTTCTAGAATAGCTCTAATAGCTATCTTTGTAAGCTCCTAGAGTTTCTAGAGAAGCTAAAGTTACTATTATATAATACTTATAACTAAATCAGAAGCCTATAACTCTAGATACTAGACTTTTCTCTACTATAGATTAGAACTACGATAATAAGAATATATCGTGTCCTTGAAGATTAATAACTAGATTAGAATATTATAAATATATAAAAGATATACAAGAGCTCTTTCGACTATTTGCTCTAGAATTTAATAGAGCTATAGTTAGACAATTAATCTAAGCCTATATCTATACTAGTTATCTATATAGGTCATTGTTCTTCTAAGCTATATTTGCTTTTAGTACGTTAGATATATATAAAGCTAGAATTATATTAGTAGGCAAGGTTATTAAAGAAGGAAATAAACTATTATTTGACTGTCCGGATACTTGCGTCTCCTAATAAGAACTCTCAGCTCGAGGGAGTCTTCTTAATACTATATTATTATATATATTAAAGGTAAAAATAAAGATTAAGATCTTCTAAGTATAGTAACTCTAAGTTAAAGAACTCTAGGCAATATACCTATTATACTTCTCAATTCCTATGAGAGCGTCTTTCGAGTAAGCGTCCTACTCGTTGGATATTCTCGAGGCCTTCTTAGGCATAAAGGTGAGCTTTAGATAATAAGACAGCAGTAAGGTATTACAGACAGTCAAGTATACAAGAACCAAATCCTATTCGAAGATCTAAAGCTAAGGAGAGAAGAAGAAGCTCTTAAAAAGCAAAGTAGATATATATATATCCAATAATCCCATACTAGGCCCCTTAGGGCTCTAGTAGATTTCGCTGGCCCGGCCGGGGAAATTAGATCTACACGTGACTCCAGGAATCACGAGACAAATAGCCTTTTAGCTTGTAGTATCTCTGTTAATCTAGGTTGGCGAGGATTCTAGTGGCACCTGCCAACCTGGGTTAGCAGAGGCTCTATAAGTTTCTCTAAGGCAAGTAGGCTATATCGTCTCACTCTAAAGAATAGAATATCTACTTGTCGAATATTATATTTCTTGTAATTATTACTCTTTCGAATATTAATATCTAGATTTTATAAATTAATATTATAATATATTTTATTAAATATCTAATATATACTTATAACTTAACCTTGAATATTCTTCTATTTATATTTACTTCTCTTTTTTTTACTAATAAATATATATATATATTATAGATATAAATATTATTTTAATTAGATTATAAATTAATTATTATTTTTCTTACAAGAGCTAAATTATAAAATCAAAAATAATTTCTAAACTAAGTATCTAATATTTTACTTAGAGTATATATTTTATATACTTTAGAGAGGCTTATATTATATAAGAATATAGTTATTATTATTACTTTTGACTATAGATTCTCTAGTAGACAAATTACTTCTCTTATTTTTAGAATATATATAATAACTTTTTACTTAGCTCTCTTTATATCTTTATTAGATTTATAAATATAAGTTAATAAAAGCTCGAGATCTATATCTTTTATATATATTTAATTTTTATATTTAATATATTCTTTAAAGTTAATTATAGAAATATTATTATTATACTTTATTTTATATATTAAGAGCTTATATTATTATTTTACTTAACTCTCAAACCTAGAGAATATAATAAATACTTTTTTATATATCTTTCTAAATAATATAAAACTAGTAAGCTTATTATTATATTTATCTTTGATTACTAGAAATTATTATATTCTATTATAGCTTTCTAAGTAATTAAATAGATCTTATTAAATTCTCTAGAAAGGACAAGATAATTACTTCTCTAATAGCCTTCTAGATATTATTTAGCTAATATAAGTCTAAGTATAATATTAGTACTTTATATACTTTATATCTTTAATTAATATATTTCGAATATTCTTTACTAGTATATATAATACCCTTGAGTCTAAGTATTCTAAGTAAATATATTAAATACTCTCTGAGTTACTTCTTGGCTTTAGAAAATTTCTAGTTTTATAAAATTTAACTCTTACTCTTTAGTCGATTATTAAAAATATTAAAGTTTCTAAGAGAGCTTTAATATAAATAAAAAGAGGCTTATATTCTAAGAAAACTAGATTATAATAATACTTAAGTTTCTTAAGTATTATATTATTCTTGAGTAATCCTGAGCAAAGTAAGTAATCTAGACTATTATATTATACTTTAATTATTCTAAGTCGAGTTTTTAATATTATATTAATATAAAAACCCTTTATAATAGTTATATTATATAGCTTTAGATTATATATAGCCTCTTTTAATTCTCCTATAAGAATTTTTAAGAGTATATAAATATCTCTTCTAGAGATCAAAAAGGCTATTATATTAGCCTTTATACAATTATCGATAATAACCTTTATAAATAAGTCTAATACTAATAATAATCTCAAGTTAATTAAATAAACTACTTTATAGTTATTTAATAAAGTACTTTCTAATAGTAAATATTTACTAAAGTCAAATATAATATATATTTTTGAGTAATTATTAGTAAAGCTAATAAGACTTAAATTTAGTATAGTAGCTATAATATTACTAGAATATTTAGAAATAGTTCTTATATTACTTTTTTAAGTCTTTGACAGGATATTTATATTATCTTAACTTAACTATTCCTTTTTCTTGAGTATTACTCGCAAAGCCTTAAACTTAAAGATATTTAGATATTCCTTGATCTCTTTTATTTGCTTAATATTTAGTTTTTTATATTTAATAATCTACTTTTTGGATAATCTAATAAATATATATTAAAAGATATTATATTTCTCTAGTTCTTATTAATATTTTCTCTTATTCTAAGCTCTACAGGGATAGCTTAGATTACTAAAATTATTGTTATAAACTAGACTTACTTCTTTATTCAAGTATCTTCTAATAATAGCAAAGATTCTTAACTACTAAAATAAGTATTATATAAAGTTTTTTTATATAAGAATAGAGAACTAAGTAATATATTACTTAAGTATCTTTTTTTCTTTTCTAAGTTTGTTATTTCTAATAATCTTAGTTAACTCTTATTATACTTAATTAGAAATAATCTTATATAATATTATTATAAAAAAATCTTTGATTATTAATATACTCTTAATCTTTTCTAGACTATATATTCTTGCTTATTAATAAAGTTTATATTAGTTAACTTACTAATATATAAGATTAATATTTTTATACTTTGTTTACTTTAAATAATTTTAATATTACTCTCTAATATTAGTTTTAATATTTGTCTTAGTTAATTTAATAATCCTTTAAAAGTTTCTAATTAAAGCTTAAAGACTAAACTTTTCTTTAATCCTCTAAATATATATAATAATAAAGAATAAGTCTTAATTAACTAAGGATTATACTTAGACTTAAATTTTCTAATATTTGATATTAAGTCTATTAATAATTACTTAAATAATTATATAGCTTTTCTAATAATCTTGAAATTACTTCTTTATATTATTATATTTAACTCTAGAAATTAGACTTATAAATATTATTATTCGAATACTCAATAATAATCTAGTAATAATATTTATAAAGTTATCTTCTCTCTAAAGCTCTCTGTTATATTCCTTAATCAAGTTAGTAATTATTAGAGGAAGTATCAAAGGCTTGTCTAAGTCTAAAATGTCAGGAGCTTCGAAGTCGATTAGATACTAGACCTTTTGTATTATAAAGTTATAGTATAATTGAAGATATTATTTAGCTTAGTCGGCCTTAGTTCTAAGAATAATATTGCTCTAGTTGAGGTTATCGTTAATAGTTGATATTGTAAAGTTTCTAGTAGCTGATTGATTATAGAAAAGTGAAATGAATAAGTAGGTACTCTTTTGTTAATATAGCGTATAGCGCGTTGAAAGCTTATACGCAAACTGGGCTCATAACTGTCACGTAACGTGGGATAGTTATACTAACAGAGCGAACTTCTGCTAAGGCATTCAAGTGAGCGTAGTAGATTAATAAATATGACGCTTGATTCTAGAAGAACTATATGAGCCTAGCTATTTATATACACAGGATCGCGAAGCGATTAGTCAGTACTTAGTAACTATATGAGAGCTCTTCCAATATGCCTCAGGCGCGCCATTTTCTGTGACATAATTTATATTAAAGAAATAAAATCTAGCTAAGCTCGAATAGCTGAAATTGAGAGCCGGCGAATTAAGTAATTTCTTATAATATAATAAATAATTCGACGAACTTTACGATTAGATATTAAATGAGGCTTATAAAACTAGCTTTTATATTGTAAAACAACTTAAAAGATTTATAGTATATAAAGGAATACTATTAGATTTTAGGAGTAATTACTTGTGTAGGCTATAAGAAGAGTAGTTATTAAAAGTAGTATTGTAGAGAAGTAGATGCCCCTTCTAAGTATGCGCAAGCAATCCTTTTATGAAGAAAAGCTCGCGGTTGCTTATCACGTGCTCTTCGCTTACCGCAGTCACGTGGCGCAGCTATCCAATCGCTGCTTCAGAACCACCACAACATGCTCGACGAGAGTGTTTCTAGTGTAGAATATCCCTTATTGTTGATCGGGAGGCAGTAGTCGTTTGACGAATCTGGCCTAGAGAAAAACCAAGGCGATCGAGTGCACGGATAATTGCACGTGCAGGAGAAGGCCATTCCTTGCCATAGTCTGGAATATTAGGGCTTGATAAAATAATATTCTACATTGTCAATATAGAAGTGATTGGGTTGATGGTTTGTTTAATAATAATTAATTAAAAGTAGGTGGCTGGAAAAGTCCCCAACTCTTACTTTGCTAACACGAAACCTTTAGAATTCCGAGGGAGCGAACGGGGCTAAAGCAAATGCTTTAATACTAGGGGTAACCGTTTGTGATTATGAGGCAGTAGATGAGATAAGGGAGGATATTTTAGAATGATCGACGCTAGGACAGGGTGCAAGTGAGATTGTGTGGTTTATCTTAATGAAACTAGCGCAACTGTTAATTCTACATCACCCGGATAGACTACAAGGGAAACCATTGGAAACACCATCCTGAACGAGGAATTTGTATTATGGGCATATGCTGGTACTGTCGTATACAGACAGGCCAACCTGAACCTGAATGATTATTGTTGTCTGACTTGACAAATTCTACTCTGACGTCCCAATGACTTGCCAAACAGTCACGCATAGGGTGTGGAGAGCAAATCGGCCGCCACCACGCAGAACCTATTGTTACTCATTCTTTAATCTCTCTAATCTCCTTATTGTCCGAATTCTTCTCATCCAAGCTACTATGATACTTAATATCCTTTTCCTCATCCTTGGCCACATGCTCATTCTTAAGTGTTAGATCAAGCTGACTGTCGGCGTGTACGAAGAAATCCTCTTCATCCAGCTTTCTGAACAGCCAATAGAACACGATTGCAGCGACGAACCCAATAATAGATGGGGCCGCAAAAGCCCAGACGAGATATGGATCTTGGATTGCATTTGCGGTGGCGAGGGAAATGGCCGTGGAGATAGATGTCATGAAGAGATTCAGAGCCATGACGAGGCCTTTCATATTTGGTGGTGCACGGGAGTAGGCCATGCCAAGGGCGGTGACATTGACGAAAACCTCCGAGGTTGCTGTAACTATCGTAGGGATTCCATAGAGCCAGAGAGAAAGATGCGAGACACCCTCTCCGTCGAAACCTGGGGTTCCCTTGACACAAGTGGAACTGACTTAATGTTAGCAAACGAACACTACTCCACTCGTACCCTGGATGGCTTACGCTTTGTACCCACATGGAGAGGTCTGGTATATGTAGTATTGGATTACAGCATAAGAAGATGCTCCGATGGAAGCAATTAAAAATCCAAAAGTCATTCTTTTAATTTGACCGAATCGAATCCCAAGCTTGCGGAGCAACGGATAGACACCATGATTCATGATTGGAATTAGGACGATGATTGCAAGGGGGTTGAGGTTGTCAAGAAGATCATTAGGTACCCCGTTCGATGTTAAAGCAGCCGACTGGGCATTGGCAGCAGCACCTAACGCACCATCATTGATCTGCTGAATTGGAAAGAATAAAAATATTGCGCAGGCATCCATTGTTCGTGACACATCATCAACAAACTTGTCATCCCAGTGGAAGGTCCTAGAGTCGCCAGAGGCGGCAATAACAGAGGGTTTGACCCTGTCGAAATATCCCTTTCGGCCTATGCCACGGATTCCAGCTGCTTTTAAAGCCATAATGTTGACCTTGATGAAGTCTCCAAGAGCACTTCCGCCGGGTGGGAGTTTCTTGACACGTTTGTTGACGATAACTAGGAAGACAGGAAGTAGGAAGTAGATGATGCCAGGGAGCAGGTAAGATGACCAGAATCCAACATATTTAGCAAGGTAGGATGTAGCAACACCCATAAATCCCCCTACATTGACGAGAAGATAAAACCTATAGATATTAGCACCAGTCTCCCTAAGGGCCCTAGAAACATACCAAAGCATAATACTCTCAGCCGTAGCCTCAGGGTCAACAATTGCCTTTGCCCCATTGCTTTTTGTGATGACGTGGGGTTTGAGATGAGGGTTTTGGTCCAGGATAGTAGGCGCGATATTAGGCTTGAACAGAGCGGCTCCGATAGACAACATGTAAAGACTGAGTGCGAATGGACCAATTGCTTTACCAGCCTGGATGACACTTGGAACTGCTGAGATGATCATAATAACATGGGAAACACCGCAGATAATGACGCCAATGACGATGGTTTTGAAACGACCTAGGTGCGCGTCTGCAAGCCAACCTCCAAGGATAGGGCTAAGGGAATCAAGTCAGCTAATGCCTATTCGCTTGGATTAGGATATACCTACAGAGCGTATGCCAAAAACTTAAACGCATCTGTCATAGCAGAGGCAATGACAGTTCCCTTGCCGAGCGCACCGGCAGACTTTTGGTGGCCTGCGCCAGTTCTGGGTGGCGCTCTTTAATCCAGTCAGCATTTATCCAAGGAGGATGGGGGGGTCTAAATTATTCACCCTGCGCCATTTCCATTCAAGGGTAGAGGAGCTCTGATAAAATTCTTGAAAACCTGGTTGCAGCCGTAGTATGAAGCCCGTTCCGCGAATTCTACAGCGCAAAGCATATAAGCAGACCAAGGCATAGTCCCTGCAACTCTGGGGAGAATTGCGAGTTCCTCCTCTGTTGGCATGATTTGCCCGTGTGAGTCCATGTTGTCATGAACAGGTGTCAGGGTGACATGATTTCCCTCCTCCAGTCCGGCAACTACTGGTGCCGGAGCTGAAGTGAGAGTATCCTCAAGAACAACGTCCCCTACGCCTGTATTAGAACACATTATTTCATGGAGGGATTTGCAACATACTCATGGTTTGCTGAAACGTGAATGACGATAGTAAAGAAAGGCGAATTCGAAGCTCGCGAGGTAACCGTGCTCTGCAGCTCAAGGGGGACCCCTCATTTATGTACAGCCAGAGTGAATAGCCCTGCTTGCTCGACCCAACTTCAGAACGGAACACTGTGACGATCTAAATGAACTGCAGCACAACCAGCAGAAGCTCTTATCACAGGGTTGATTATGGCAAGCGTGCTTAGTGGTGGGATACAGACAGATTCCCGGGCCAACATGCTTCTAGAAGGACTCTCTTGGTTGACCTTGGCCGACCAGAGTCGCAATTGGAGGCTGGTAATTGGGTAAATTCGGTATCATGTAACGAGATGCTGGTCACTTGAACACTGCTGCTCCCCTGGTCCTACATAACTCGCGAAATATTCACTCTCCAAGCACGCCACTCTCCGAGTAATTAGCGTTTTCCAAGGTTGCTGACAATGAATAACAATATGGCGATCCAATTGAGAAGAATTAAATCTGACATGAGTGCGCCAAACGAGTGTTGTAAACGGCGAGACATCTCGATGAAGCAGGTATGTTTTTCACAATAGCAGCTAACCTATTGTACTGCATGCCAAGATTCAACGCCTTCCAGATGCTGGCAAAAGGCGGAGTGTGCCACATTGAGGAGGGATTTCATGGGAAGGTCGTGAAGACTAAAATATTGGAAGTAGGTCACTAGATAAGCACCTAGGCACACAAAATAATGTAAATACAGAACTATATGGAAGAAAAGGCCCCACTAATCGTAAACACTGCTGTATTGCACATAAAAGTTGAGAAATAATTCGGATACCGAACATAATCCACTTACCACGAAACCCCATGGCCGGTACTCTATAACCCGGTTGAATGTCGTTATCGTGGCCCTAGCGGGCGTGCTCTTGCAAATAGATTGCTTGGAAACAACACAACAGCGAAAAGAATACAAATCCTTGCATCCGTTGGAACACCCTCACAAGGACGAGGTGATGGTCGTACGAAGGGGACCGGATTCGGGAGGGCAAGCATGAGGCAGCTTGCTAACTAGAAGGTCTTGCTCCCATCAACATGGCGTTTTACAAGCATAGTGGGACGACCAGATAGGAAGGTGTAAATGCTGGGCCGTAAGGGATGGAGATGGAAGGGTCTTCCCTCAATTTCCTTATTCTTTTCGCGACATTCAACAGGCTGCAGCGTTTACTCCTCTCGGTGGTAGTGCGGCGGATAAAATGGCCTTGGACTGTTGCGCTTCCTATCAGATGCCTTTGTGTGCCGTGAATCTGCTTCGTGTCGCCTGGGCGAAACTCCAAGCTGAGTTGATTGTCGGCAGCCTCCCATCGATGGTTGGTTTATCCATATATCTGAAGTGGCGGGCGCCTTCAATCGTGACACCTCGGCGAACGCCTTGATTGTTAGTCGGGCGTGAAAGGTGATGCTGCAACGTCGAAGAGAGACTGCTTGGTTGCGAGGTGGCTGGAAGCTCGGGGAATCGCCAAGAATTTTGGCGTTAATCATGGCGCTAATCGAGAATGTTGGAGAAAGGCTTGTTTAGACTTTGCCCTGAAAATAAAAAGTTATGCTTTTCGATAAGCAAGTATGACAGCGGTCAAGCATTTCCAAGGTTTTTCTAGAAGCCTGGGCCGCGGAAGATATCCACAGAGACTTTCATCCGGGTTGGATTCTTAAGTGGATAGGTGGTGTCGCAGTCTGCGAGATTGATGGGAAGGAAGGGAACTGATTTTGGGACAGGCGAGTATATATATGAGTTTGACAGAGGCACAGTCTCCCCCAGAGGGACAGGGACCACGAGTGAGTCATGGATTTAAGATGGTGACTTATTCCACCGCAACATCCATATTTCCATTAGTGCTTACTGAATGAATGCAAAAGGGCTTCTTTATTGATATGGAAAGGAAGATATTTAAATAATCCATCCTTCTATCATCACAAGTTTAGAAGTGGATCCATCACGTGAGACTAAAGCTACATTAATCCATGATCAGAAGGATGAATCATAAATATGTCAAGGGTGAAACGAATCCCCGTGACCACTGGGTTTCGATCACGACGTCAGAGAGCCCTAGTATTGTTTGATCTAGGAACAGAACAGTAACATAGAGGCAGATAGCTTCCTACCCCATGTTGATTGTCAGAAGTGATGTTCCAGGCACATCTGGCAATGCGGATTCACCACAAAGCAGAGTTGTCAGGTTTCGAGTCATAAAATAGGGTAGATTAGATGTGTACAATACTATTCATGTGGCAGCCTACAATCCTCAAGTTAATGATCTGCCGCCTGTGTCGTAATCAAGGTATCTTGGTCGATTTGACAAAGAGATATAATTTTCCTCACGACTTAGCTAATCTCGCGGCCTTGAATCGGCTCATCTTCTTTGGACCACCCTCCTCTTCGGTTAAGGGGACAATTGCACTCTCTTCTTCTTGGAGAAATCCTCCTTGTCGGTGAATCATTCGATTCCGAGCTTTGTGGTATTCTGTCAGAACTTCCTGATGTAGCAATTGTGGATCAAGTTCATCGGGCTCAGTGACAGTTGCGCCTATTGGTATATCACGTTCCACAATGGCGTTTGCTAGAGTCTTCCCTTCAGGACCTGTAGGGGCAATGCGAGTTCGCTCAATGGCAGGCTGGTACTGGATGGGGACAGAAAAGGGCTTCGGTGATGGTGACTTAGCAGGCCGCAACGTTAGCATATTTCCAAGCTCTTTTGTAGTAGGTCTAGTCTTGGGGCTTTGGTTGGTAGTTCCCGCCTGATGAAGCTTGAAACGTGAGACCCTTTTTTGTGATGATGACACTGGAGTTGGAGCTGAGAATGATGCTTGGCGTTCAACAATATCAGCGATTGGCGCAGACTTTTTTGACAGTATAACAGAGTCCACCCTCGTGGTAGGCGCTGGCGAGATATCTAGCTCTTCAGAAAACCGAACCGACTTTTTGCTGCTGCCTATAGGTGACTGAGACGTGTTATTACTATCATCGAATTCTTTTGAGACATCTTGGGTAGTGACATTTGGTACGCCGGTACTGATCGTAACGCGACCGATACCCTCTTCTACAACGTCGTAATCACTGGCTTTATTACCAATATTCTCCATTACCCGAGCTCCGAGTCTTTCTTCCAGTTCTATCATTTGTTGCCTCAGTGCGTCATCAACTATTCGACCCGTAGATCTTCCGAATTCGTCCTCGTCGTCAGTGTCGACGGTTTCGTCCTCATCGTAATCCTCATCACTCCAATCACTTCCTTCTTCTAGTTCAAGCTCAGCGACTACAGCCCCAACCTCTGACATTCCATATTCCAACATTTGCCGTCTTAAGACAGCGTCTTCCGTTGATTCATTTTCTGGGATGACCGGAGGTTCGGTTGGAGGGGCATTGAGCTGCTTTGCAATATTCATGATACCCTCTATTCGCTTTGCCGTCTCAGTCTTTTCAATCCCTGGACCAGCCTTAGTGTCTGGAGTAAATTTCACACCTTTTTTTGAAGACATTGGTGACGCCTGCTTCTGAACAGATACAAATTTGCCGTCGGGTAGTTTCTGAGCACTTTCCAATCTCTCCTTGGGCCTAGGTGGTAATTTCGTATCTGGGATGTTTTCCACGCCTGCCTTCTTCAAAACCTCGAGAAGCTGTGGTTTCGCACTCCCTGGAGTCGAAGTATGGCCCGAGACCACGTTCCCATCATCATCCAGCTCCTCCACAATTTCCGTTAGTGGCAGACCCTCCTCATTCCTAACATCAGGCGTACTTATGATTGTCGCGGCTGCAAGCTTATTTTCCGCGGTCTCAATCTGCTTCTTTACCGTAAGGACGTTCTGCTCAACATAATCGATCCGCCGATCAAGGAGGTTCACGACTTGAGCCGCTGTTCGTTTTATAGTCGAACCACCCAAAAGTTCGCCAACCTCTTTTTGATTAACCAGTTCACCTTCGTATTGTCGGCCGATCTCCTGGAGTTGCTCGTGAGTCGGCGGTGGTTCCGCTGCCAAAATTTCTTCTTTGAGCCCTTCGTACTCTGCTTCCCACATTTGCCAGTGTCGTAAAGACGCGCGCAGCTTCTCGATATTCTTTTCGAGAAGCTGCCGATGCCTTTCAAGGTCCAGGAAACTGTCTTTGATCTTTTGCGTCATGGTGGTTGGTGTTGACAGGGCAGTAAATTATCATAGAGAAAGGCAGCCTCGACCTGCTTGTCCCCTTTGAACATTCTAGGCGCACGGACCACAAAAGTTTTCTTCGACAAGAAGCCGGACCGAGACAGTCCCGAGATTCCATCTTCCCCGAAATGTTGGATCTACAACCGCGTATCAATCAAGCATCCATAATGAAAACCTTAGGGGGTCGCCTATCTCAAAGCAGCACTTTGGCAAACAATATATTCTACAAGTCAGTAAAGCAACTGCGCACACCACATGCGCACTTTTCCCTTTGTCCATCCAAAGGACAAGACATTACACCATGAACCCATTCTATTTCCGGTAACTCAAGGTCCCAAAATTTTGTCCCCCAGTTACTCGCAGCCTTTGCATGCCCCAAATCCGCCAACAACTTATGCTTCAGCTCCTCAAGCTCCTCCGGCCTATCATGATACAATCTCACAATCTTCAAAGCCTTGAACTTCTTCAAAACTTCAGATAAGGCCACCCTTGTTAATTCCAGCATTTGAAAAGCAGGGTTGTCGATATCCTCCGAGATAAGGATGTACTCATCTGTTCTGAACGACAAACTCAAAATAGTGATTTTTACCACTTCTTCGCTTGCAAGAACCACAAGCTTCATGATTGAATACATGTTTCCGTGCCAGTAGATCTCGTCGAGGTAGGGATTCAGCCAAGTACTTGGTTCTCTCCCATGATTCAAATGGTAGCCTTGCTGTGCCTCGTTAATATTTTGGGGATATTTCGTACGGAGATTTTCGTAGGTGTAAGAGGGAAATGCTCGTTGGTAATAAGACAATGCTATTTCTCGACTTTCGTGGCATACTCTGAGGGTGACTGGATCTGTCCTGCTATAGATCCTCGGCGCAACTACTTGGCTCCCATGACTGCATATGTCGCTAGATTGCACTTCTGTTCGATGATAGAGCTCGCCGGTGACATTTTCGGCGTGGACATGTGAAAGAAACGAGCATTCTCCATAATATGTGCCATTCGTTATACTTTGATCAACATAACGTAAACCGATACAGACGGTTCTACATTGGAAGGTTGACTGCCAAATCTTTTGTCGAAGCTCGAAAGGGAGTGATGAAAATGCTGCCTTTTCAGGCACAAATCTGCGTTCAGATGTCATGGCTGGAGGGAGCAGTAACCTGTTGAAGACAAGAAATTATGTATTTATAGATGGGGTTTAAAACGGTTGTAAAAGGAGGATAACTGGTACGATAATGATGCAAGGATTTAGAAGTGAAGTTCTCATGAATCTTCCTGTCTTATTACAGCCTAATATTAAACGAGCACCTGAAACGAAATCTCTAGAAGGAAGCAAGGCTCTTAAATTATGGAAAGATACTGCAAATATCCCATTCAAAGGTAACCCCTCGGCATTGCAAGACATTCTTGGAGAAAAGGATGAGAAGAGGAAATGTATTTCTATCATGGTGTCAATCTTTCACTCAAAATGCAAAATGTGATTCGACTTTGCTGACCTGTTGACACTTCGAACTTCCTAATATCATACCTTTTCACCCACAGCTATTGTTCAAAGTTTAATGGATGATAACATATAGTTAATCCCAACTGAGTTAGCTTCATAAATAGAAGATAGGACCAAAAGGAGACCTCTATAATTTAAAGTGTTTGAGAGCGAGCTACATTATATGTGGGACTGCTTTCTGATATATCTCAAGTGGAACCCATTTTTCTTTTCGAACCGTATACTTGAAGAATTCTGGCTCTGCTTCGTATGAAGATTTCACATCGCCTAAAAATATGTGAGAGGTTGCCCAGTAAACATTCCTTGTTCTTTCCGACCGGAATGACCGGATTGTCCTTTTTAGGCAACCCGGTGAATATGAGGAGAAACTGCAGGGGTATGGAGA
The DNA here is from genome assembly GCA_021365295.1 of Tricladium varicosporioides. Lineage (NCBI taxonomy): Eukaryota > Fungi > Ascomycota > Leotiomycetes > Helotiales > Tricladiaceae > Tricladium > Tricladium varicosporioides. Next base: position 227,894 of record JAJTIW010000048.1, on the reverse strand, counting down.
GCTCCGCACGTACATGCTTCGAGTTTACACCACAGAATGGTCATTGTGATGAAAATTCATGATATGATACTGATTCAGGGTGATTTATTTTCAGAAGGATGTATCACTCGTTAATCTATCCATGATCAAAGGCAATTTCAGTGCATCATGAAGATTCTCTGACCCCGCATTCAACCCCGCAATAAGGTTTTCTAGCAAGGGGTTGCTCAACCAAATCTATAAAATCCGTGTAACTTCGAGATACGGGCGAAATTTTCGGGCCTAGAAGCTTACATACTAAGGCCGAGAAGTTCTAGAAGAGTCGTAGAAAGACATTTTTTCGGTGAAAAGTGCACTGGTGGAACCTTGCCAACGAAGCTCCCCCCAGCTAGCTGCTTGAATGCTTCCGCCCAAACGTTTAAATAGGGAAGCCGAGGCCACAAAAACCTTCCTGTTCCTGTTGACATTTACTTCTTCTTTTCTGTTGTCTCATATAACATTTTCGTCTCCTGGAAGTAGCCTACGCTGTTAAGAGATCTCATAACACTGAGTAGCCTTCCCTCCTTTCCCCCCATACACACACGCATTACACCTCTCAAGCTCACAATGAGCACTATACGAACTCTCCACCCGATTTCACAGCGTGTTATCTCCGCGGTATCTAAGCCCTCTTCCGCTGTTCCAATTGCTGCGAGACTTTTCTCGGCCTCATCAGCTCGTCCAAATGCTGCATTAAACCCACGTGGTCCTCCACCAGCTCCAAATGCTGGAGCTGCAGCACCCCACGATGGAAAGGCACCCACATACCTAGGCACTGCCAAACGATTACCAGAGTTCAACCTTGTTGATAAGGTTGTGTTAGTCAGTGGTGCTGCGAGAGGGTTGGGTTTGGTTCAAGCAGAGGCTTTACTAGAAGCTGGTGCCACAGGTACGTTTATTATATCTCCAATCGCTTTCTTCAGAACAGAAATATATCGAAATGAACCATTTATTGTTCAACTAGTAGACATTTTTACCAAGGACCAAAAATGGAAGAAGAAAATTGAGCAGGCACTGACTTTGTTCACCCTCAAGTTTATGCACTTGACAGATTAGAACAGCCCTCTCCAGACTTCGCCCGTATCCAATCTCGCGCGGAATCCGAACTTGGCACTTCCCTGCACTACCGCCGGATTGATGTTCGGGACGTTGCGCAACTAAATAGTATCGTCGAAGAAATAGCCGCTACCCACGGCCGCCTCGATGGGCTTATTGCCGCAGCAGGAATTCAGCAGGAAACACCAGCCTTGGAGTATACGAGTAAGGATTGTGATGCGATGATGAGTGTGAACGTCACAGGTTGTTTTATGACAGCGCAGGCGGCAGCGAAGCAGATGATAAAGTTTGGGAATGGGGGGAGTATTGTTATGATTGCTAGTATGAGTGGAACAATTGCTAATCGGGTATGTTCGTCCATACTTCCTCCAGATATTCCATAAGTTAACACGCCTCTACCAGGGACTTATCTGCCCCGCCTATAATGCCTCTAAGGCTGCTGTCATTCAGCTCGGTCGCAATCTCGCCAGTGAATGGGGCCAGTACGGCATTCGTGTAAACACGATCTCCCCTGGCTACATCGTTACGGCTATGGTAGAAGCGCTTTTTGAGAAGTTCCCTGAGAGAAAGCAAGATTGGCCTACGCAAAATATGTTGGGGAGGTTGAGCAAACCAGAAGAGTATCGTGGCGCGGCGGCGTTCTTGATTAGTGATGCTAGCAGTTTTATGACTGGTATGTTTCCTACCTTGCTGTAATCAAGTGAACTGTATAGGGCTGACGACTGTAGGTTCTGATCTACGGATGGATGGCGGTCATGCAGCTTGGTGATCCTGAAAATGCAATCGTAGAAGGGTTGTGACCGGAAAAGGATGAAAACTCATTGAAACGAATGTCTTGACAAAGAATTGGAATGAGGTCGAAGTGGGAGCTTGGTGTAATGGGATGGTTGTGATGCGAGCAATCTTGGTGACGAAGCTATATAAAACGTGTAGAAACTCAAATTGAACACCAAATTACCTGACGCTTTCAGAATAGCTTTCAAAGAAATCAGTACGAAATTTGAACTTGAATAACTGAACATGGAAAAGAAAGTGGGCATGCGCCTGCAATTGACTCGCTACTTATTGTCCTTGTGAGTACACCCAAATTTGTCGTGATTAATTTAAAGACATTTTTGCATATCGCAACACTGTCTGAAATAATAAAGTATTATCGGTCTCAATATATTCTGCAATAGTTGTTTTATCTTACAGGGAATCCCTATAATGCTATATACACATTATGTCAATGAGATCCCGTGAGGTCAAGGTAGTTCCCTTCATATCCAATTATCCTATATATACAGCAGCTATCCCGGCAAGGGACCTATTAGGAGAGTCAAACCCCCATATATTTATCAATTGATTTATGCCAGAATATTCCGTCTCGCCACTTTGCAGGTATCCCATGTTGTACAAGGTGTCGAATCCAAGACTCCACGTCATATTGCCACCCTTATCATACACATCACAGCTATTTTTCTCCACTTCAGGCTTTCAATCTCCACCTGCCGCCTCCACAACCCCTCTTCCCCCAAGTCTTCTCACCACTCCCTTTCCCAACTCCAATGTTTCCTCAATTTGTGCCTCACTCATACCCTTTCCCCGCATAACCAGTACCTGCCTCAGCGTAGTAACATCCAAAAACTCCTTTCCCTTCGCCCCCTTCCTCCCCGTATTCTCGAATTCCCTCTCTGCATCAGCCGCTAAGCGATATCTTGCCGTCAAAAGAGAGATGGCTGGGTTTGAAGCTGGGACTGGGAAGATGGGTTGTGAGGGTGCAGAGGTGGTGGAAGGTGTGAAGGCGTGTTGGGGAGGTTGACCTGAAGGGGGGAAGGAGGAGTTTGGGATGAGTTTTGAGCTTGGGGAGCGGTTGGGGGAGGAGAGGTGGGAGGTTCGGGCGATGTCGAATGTTGAAGAGTTAGGTTGGACAGGGCCGAGTTGTTGGAGGCGGGCAGCGAGGGAGGTGTCTTTTTCTAGGCTTTGAGACTCAGGTTTTGATTGGGGATGTAGAGAAACTTGGGATAGTGTTAGCTCGGAGGTGTTGATGTTTACTGCTTCAATTGGAGGTTTCTGCTAGCTAGGCTCTTGCCGGCTTAGGTTGAAAATCATGAGGGGGAGAGGGAATGATTATTTCTTACCAGTGTTATAGGAACTTGATGCGTGCGTCACGGGGTATACTGTTGGCCTTATTGATGCTGTCGGCGACGGTTGAAGCTCTTGTATATTTGTGTGAGGTAATGAGGTGGGAGGTGGACGTGTGGGGTACTTTCGCACTGTATTTGCGGGGGCGTGTTTTGGTGCAATCTTTACGGCATTCAAAGTTGATGAGGCTCCTTTGGAGACCGAAGACCCCATTGTAGAGTGAGGGAATTACTATTCCTTGAACGTGGAATCAATAGTGGATCTGGGATGTTAACTTGTGAATGTGTTTAAGTAATTGATTATTGGAGCTTTTTGACAGGGAAGCTCTTAACGCCTGAAAATGTGCCTCAGATACAAGGCTTCAGATTTCTTCGATAATTTTGTTCGCTATTTTCCACTCACTGCAGCCTCGTAATACAAACCAATTCTCATACCTTTCCTCATGTTTTGACGGTGTTTCTTTTATACCCGTAGTTCTTATGTCGCACGGTTATTCTGATTGTCCACCAATTCCTTTCAAGCTATTCTTTTCTACCTCGGACTCCTGGATCCCAACGATCAATAATGTCCTTCCCTACGATAACGAGGTTGCGAGCGGGTCCAAGGCAATCCAATTATATTATACATAATCGAGTTATGCTCTGGGTTGTAAAGTTATCCAAAGGCGGCTCTGGTAAGCTATTGACATGGTTCAACTCTCAATGGACATGAAAACCCTAAATCAAATCAGTACCGCAATTTGCACCTCTGCAGTGTGGCTGTGGTTGGAAGCCACTGCATTGGATGCATTATGATATACGGGATACTGATTGAGCCTCACTAGAGCCAGATGTGGGCAATATCGTACCACGTCCGACTTGGAGGCTTTTAGTCTTTCATGCCTTCCAGCGGGCGTCTAGGTTTTAATTTCTCAACAGCCTTGTTTTTCTGCCAATACCTGCCACTTTCATCATTCTCCACCAACTTGATGCTCATTGAACACTACACGGAGCCGTGACCCGCAGGCTCGTTGAGAACTTGTTCTATCTTTATATGTTGTTTTTTGTTACGACAGTTCTAATAGTTTGGATTTTTAGTGAAACCGAGTAATGTCACATGGCTCTTGAAACCCGCTGATTGAAGGCATAAACTTTAAGGCTGGGAGAGTTTTCATATCTAATGACCGATGATGTGCTATACACATGCAAACTCTTGGAGTGAATTTTACTAGAGCAATTTGCTATGGCAGAAGGCTATCCCGCTCTTTTATGGTGGCTTCCTCCAAAAATAGCAAAGATATGCTTGGGCGGTTACGATGACAATCTGGGATACTTGTGTAACCACACTGATCTCCTCATTCAGACCAACCAGCCCATGCATAGTCTGCCGGCTCTCGTTGTCTAAGTGCCGTGTAGCACCAAAGACTTTACTTTCCTACGTCCGTGTGTGCTTCAGGTTTGGGAGTAGTCTTGATCAGTCCAAAACATGCAGAGATTCAGCCTCCAATACTCCTGGTACCTGCATATCCCACCCTCAAGGTCAAACCGGCCCAATGGAAACCACTTTAAATGGCATTGGTCAACATTTGCACTTAGATAGCACTGTATTGATGAGATACACTACTCCATCATCCCCATGTTGAAGAGTGAGTGGAGCTTACCGTGTGTGGAAACATTGCCAGAGTATCGAAATGCTCTTGGCAGCAGACTGCAGGTGCCTGCATCAGGAACAGAAGGCTTGTTAAGACATCCTATCCTCTGTTTACTGGCTTTATGGCTGCAGTTCTTACCTAGCTTGACTTCAATATTTTACAAATGATACGATAGTGCAGTTATTGTTAGATTACCTCGATTTTCTCAGAGATCATGGCTTGGGAATTTCCCATGTGGCGAACTTGTGGCATAATTACGAGTGTTGTACTAGCAAACCATGAAAGCCCTAGATTGTAGTGAACAGATTGTTTATTCTTAGCTGTGAAGATAAGTTCCCCTGGATATACAAGTAGAGCCGCAGGTTCTACTTATAAAAGACTCGAGTCTGTCACCCCCTCATCAAGATGATCTTGTAGCATCAGTTTCTAGGAAAAGATACTATTGACAGTTTTATCCAAATGGCAAGTCTCCTCAATCAAGGGGGGGGGGGGGGGGGTTGACTTTATTGACCATGGGTAATAGGCAGCACCATCGAATCATCACGGGGGTGGTTATGTACCGTCAGGTGCAGCTCGTTCATACTCGGTGAGTAAAACAACTGGTTTCCTGAAAGGAAGAGGGCTAATTATTTAGAACTCTTCAGCACATGGAGGGGGTTATGTCCCTGGCCAACAGTCGCCTCCTAGTTATCCTTCCTATAGCCAATCCTCGCAAAGGCCTTCTCAGCAACACCCATCAACCACCCCCGAAATATATCAAACATCCTCACAAGCAGTAAGCTGTACACAATCCGATCACGATTACCCACACATCTAATAAGAACTAGGCTTGCCAGTCTCAAATAATTAGTCGTGGAGTATCTTCGCCACCTCAACCAAGTTCGTTGGTACGATTTCTCAGAAGTTGTTGTCTTGGGATATAAGATGCTGAGCTTGTGAGCAGTCCGAAAAACGAGCGTGGACTTCTGCTGCTGAAGATTCAGAAGTGAGGGAGTACAATGACATTCCAATTGTATGTAACACGAAATCTCTTGAACGATATCTTGTCTGATCAGGTGTTGTGGATAGTCCAAAAAATCCGTTCATCTCAAAGGTGCTCTTCATTTCTTTGACGGGGAAACCAAGTTTCGATTCAAATGGCCCCATCTCTATCAACTGCCTGCTTTTCAATATGACACGCCTCATAGCTTTAGACACCGAGATTCTATGATGCGCGTATATACCGGACCTGTCGATGATCGCTATCTAAGCCCTTGGGATGGCCATTTGGCGAAATTGCATGTGCAAGCAACTGACGGGCTCTATGACTCGCACGGCACTACCACATGGCGACGAACATATATTCGCAATGTTGCGCCCTGGAATGTGCGCATTGCTACATGGCCCATTGACTCTGCCATCGATGCCGAAAGCTGGAAAGACTGGGCCATCGTCTTGCTGAAATTCATTCCTTGCTCTTTTCTTCTCACATTTTTTGTAAGCTATATCATATCCCCGATAGCTAGGGGTTTTCGAGCTAATCGAATGCAACACTTAGGTTCTTGGAAAAGATACTGTTGTAATTAGAGATCACCTTCGCTTCGCACCATTCCCATATAAATTTCATGGTTATTTAAAGGTTGCTCGAAATCAACTTGAGAGTGCTTACAGTAGAGGCTCTCCCCGAGCGATTCAACGCACAAGTGCAAGCGTAAATCGGCTTCTGCGACCTCGATATCTGTGCTTTTTGGAACGGCCTGAGGATGACCAGATGCATGGCGTCAACACTATGGCTGTCTCAACTTGGCAGACTCAGCACCATACAGACCAAATGCTTAATTACTTGTTCATCGCATACTCTACGGAGCATTTTAACCACAGCTCAGCTGACGACCTTGAGGCTTTGCATCAAATAGCGGAGAGGGCGGCTCGGGATGCTAAACTCCCGGCATACTGGATCGCATGTTCCTGTATGCCGGATGTTAGTGAGGTTGAGAATGATGTAATTTCAAAACCTCCTTTCGTCGACTAATAACTAATTTTTTCAGGTATATCGTATCAGCGATGTTATGCGAGGGGCCGAAGCCATGGTCATTGTTGTAGGGAACCCAGCGAGTGCAACCCACACAAGTACGACGGCCGACCTTCTCAAACAGTGGGGCAGACGTATGTGGACTTTTCCAGAAGTCCTACTTAGTCAAAAGAATGAAGTTAAGGTATATACGAGAGGTGGAAAACTTGGCAGTCCAATGATCGTCCCCAAAAAACAATTCGCTGCTGAGGTTTGGGCAATTGATGCAACTGTTAGTAGGCAGCTGATCGATCATTATGATGGCACTCTCCATTTGAGTCGGCTTGAACTAGTAGTTTTAGCCCTCTTATGCCTGCAAGCAAGGCAAACGACTCAATATTTACCTGGTGATCACTCTTACGCGCTGATGGGTCTTCTGCGATTACGACCACAGGTCGATAACACCGACTCTGCTTTCCAGGCATTTGCTAGGTAAGTTCCCCATAGCATTTTCTAGATATAACTCTGCCCTTTACAATCGAGCTAATGCTGTTGCAGGCTTTCCCTTATCAACGACTCGGATCTCCTACTCGAGCGACTGATTTGCACACTCCCAAAGAAACCCAATCAGCCTTGGCACGACATGACAGATGCCTACGGTTCAAGTCTGTGGGATATCTATCCCGATTGCCAGGTCGCGGGCGTCGGCGAGGACGATACGGTCGTAATTGATGGTGCTTATGCGACCTCTATAAGATGGAAAGGTAGATAGTTCACCAACCTCTCTGCTGTGTTCCCTGACTCTCTGTTCAAGTGAACAGGATGAGTCCTTTTTCATTCCCAGTCGTCTATGCCAGCTGTCTACATTTTTCGAAGTATAATGCTAATGTATTGCAGCCTTCCATCGCATCTGGTATTTCCGTCGCTTCACATGGAAGCGGTGGTTCTCATGGAAACTCCTCCACTGTGCATCTTGGCTCGTTCTCATCGGAATAATTTTGATGGGGACTGGTGGCAGCATGGCAGGTGCAGGAGCCGCGTCTAGCAGCTTTAGCTACTCTAGCTATGCTTATTATGACATTTCTGCCGCAACAATGTACGTTGGTGTTGGGGTTCTCTTCTTTCTTCTTGGAGGTGTACTTTGGCTTATGGCACCCCGTCTTCTGACAATTATTCTCGGAGGTAAGTTTTGGAATACTCAAGCTGCGGTATTTGGATTTGAGGGCTACCTGAATCTTGCCACCATTGAGCGCAGCATTTTTGGTGGCTCTTTCGGAAGGTTATCCTGGAGCACTAACGGTAGTCCATTGAGCCGACACATGAAGAACGAGTTTGGAGAATGTGTTGGCTTGGATCCAACTGAGGATCATGATGTAAGGACATTGGTGGACCAAGCTAAGAAGGTCGGGCCTGGTGAACAACGAGTATGTATCTCAGTCTTGTTTCTATCCAAAATTTTGTTACTTCCCGGCTAACATTCTCACAGATCTTCACACTCATCGATACCTATTCTATGACCGTTACACTCATCCAGGCTATTCGTCCACCGGTCGCGCTTGTCATTTGCGGATCTGAAGGTGGCATGAAACGCGCGGTCGCATGTTCCTATGATTGGACTAGCAGTACACTGTATAGAGAGACAGTAATTCGGATGCCAACAACTACTCTGAATCGTATGGATCGTGTGCCAAGGTTGAAGTTTGGTCTTCAAAGACCAGTAGATGGTGTTGCACCTAGAAGACTAAACCGAGAACATTTGAATGGATAGTCGTTGTGCACTGTTACTAATAAACCTGGAAAGATTTTGGAAAGACGAGGTTGGAGTTTGTGTTAGTAGTAAGGGACAAGGTATGGTGGACACTAGCTGGTTGAGAATGGGGTTGGATGCTCATTAGAATATCCTCTTCCATAGGCCTTCCATCTTTTACTCTTTGTGCGTATTTAATGCTCTTTTTCGTACACAATCGACTTTCATTTGCATAGGATAATATTTATAAACATTTTTCTAAAATGCTCCTGTTAAAAACATCGTTTTAACAGAAATTATTATTGCAAAACATTGAATAGAGAAGCATTTAACTCTACAACCCACATTTTCAAATTTATCTGATCAATGCCTTCTTTCCAATACCATAGTATCTGTATGTACGGCATGTAAGTTACTGAGGTCAGATCTGTGATCCTCGTGATCTACTATGCTGGGCACCTGGTAAAATAGTTGGATAGAGATCTAGCCACTATCGTTGGCCTCTTTGTAACAGTATACAGCCCTCAAATTTTCTGTGCCGCTAGTTTGCATTAGCGCACGCCTTGCAGATGTCAGCTTACATAGAATAATTTTAAGCTTAAAACCGTCGATAATCTGTAGTCTCTTTTCCGATTCGCGAAGACCGAGATGCGACAAGATCCAGTACGGGCTTTTGTACTGAATGAATCCGTAAATTTGCTACAGGTTTTCAAGGCTTCTTGTGCAAATTCTCTTATTCATATAGGCTCAAATAGAGCCCCCAAAAGCAGAACACAACCAAAAACTATGAAACTTGGCTTCAATGGCACGAAAGCCAATAACTAGCCGTCCAAGCAACGCCACTTTATAGTTAATATCTATGCCAGTTCCAAACATCAAAATCAGAAACGGTTAGTTCATCCTCAAAATTACATTACCATACCCTCGTCGACTCCTGGCTCGGGGATCCAACAAAAGGAACTCTGATCTGACTTGCCCCCCTCGCGCACCTCGAAGAAGGTGCCTTCAAACTACTCTAGGATGTCGATGAAGTTGTATTGGTGATTGAGGAAGTTGTAAATACTCCATCGATCCTTATAGTAGTTGATCAGCATCTCGATCTTGTCCGCAAAAGTCACAACCTTGAAAGCCGCGGCCAAGGTCTCACAAATATCGACCCTCCGGTTTCAGTTCTCGTGAAGAAAAATGCAGCGGTAAGAATTAGAAAATCAAAACATTTTAAGTTGTCAAGGTATTATCAGCTTTTAATGTTACAAACGAAGGTTGGGGAGTGCTGGCGGGGAAGACACTACCTCTGTGATTGGAGATATGCAGACAGGAACTCTACGAATTCTTCTCCTGCTCCTAATTTGCCATCATGACCACTATCTCCTTCGTGCACACCTCCCTCAAGGATTGAGAATTAACTTTTTACTCACCACACTCAATCTACAGTGAGGAAACCTCACTTTTCCAGCACACTAACTCCCATTTGAAGACACTAGCTATGTTGCAGAGACTAGATTATACATAGTTTGTTGGGCGCAAGGGAGAACTGGGAGCGCATTAGGGGTTGAAGTTAATTATGATTGGGGAAATGATGGAGATGGAGAAGGAGGAGAGCGGTGAAGAGGTGAGAGAGATGCTAGATTATTTTGAGTTGGAGAATTGAGGGTTTGCACTTTTGGAGTAACCGATTTGGATGGAGGTTGGATTTGGGGGATGGTTGACGGAAAGAGTACAATATCCCAGGCCGTCGAATTTGCTCCTGGAGCCTCCTATGGTTATCATTGTGCCTCTTCTACACTATAATCTATTAAAACCAAAGAAGCACACAAGCTATAGACTTATTTACTGTTTGTGTTTCCTTTTCTTTGTTGGTTTTCTATCACTCAGTGAGCGATGCCTATTCGTTGTTAGTAGACTATAAAGTAAGGAGTATGTAGGTTGAATGCCCCGCTTATATTATCTGCAATTTAGGAAGAGTCTTTATAACTTTGCAATCTTACCACTGGTTTAAATGTATAACGATCATTTATTACTATATATTCCTCATAATTTTGTGTCCAAAATCTGAGCTGTGAGAGATTTAGTTCTGAAATTTGATTTGGTAGTGGGGAGGCTGAGAAAGCCACGGGCGCAAGAAACACTGTGCATTCCCTATGGGATGAGCCGCGAACAGCACAATCTTACATCCCAATTGTTGAAGTTCAAATGTGTTAAGAGTATATACTCCCCGATTACACTCAGCCAAAAGTGGGCCCAGTGATATCAAATTAGTGATTGCACAGGGATGAATGATAATATAAGAGGCCGCGAGAGGGATAGTTGGTCGGAAGATTATAACATAACAGGCATTGTCCTTCTAAGACTTAGCCACTCGAATTCTAAAATACGCCATATTCGATGAGATGTTCATGTATCAAGCGGTTTGAGTGGCAGCTTGTATTTGCGGTCTATTAGAGGAATATCTAGACGAGAGCCAGCTATTCTGGTCCATATCGTAAGAATAATTCAGGCTAGACAGCTGGCATACCTGGCTCCTCATTGGTCTCTTGCTGAGCAGTGTTCTGAGACTGTCTAGCCTGACATAGTGTTATCAAAAGCACGTCCTTGCACCTAGATTTCATCCCATGTGCAGTCTCACTGACAATAGAATAACAGTCCTTGTCTAATAAGCCATGATAATGTTAAAATTTGAACAAAAGCTAAAATATAGCACACTTACAAACCCTTGACTCCATGCATTGATCAAAAAGGCACTCATGGCAAGAAATTAGATGACCCAAGAAAGCTTTCGCGGCTATCTTAATTTTCAACACAACCTTTCTTGCTTGACTGTGACGCGTGGTAAAGAAAAATATTTAATGGGGTTGTGCTTAGAGAGAACATAACAATAGAGGATTTCTTTGAAGAGGTAGACGTTGACAGGAGAGGATGCAGGCTGTATGACCCACCTATGTTAACTCACCACGCAGGTTAGATAAAAGTTCTCAGCCATTGCATCATGATACGCAAGTGTGTCTATGAATCAGCACAAGGGTTTGGAATACACTGCTATTGAGTCACCAAGAGTGGTGGTGAACATATCGTTATCGCAAGTGCATTGAAACCAATATGCTTTACATACATCATATTTTTTTTGGTTGCAAATGAGACATCTGAACAGTTCCGGTAAGAGAATTTTTGTATGGCATGTTGCAGAAATGTAGATAGCGAGCGTGGGTGAAAGAGAGGAGAGAAGCTTGATAATAAGCATGGTGAGAACTTAGGAAGTGGGTTTAGTCGTCGTGTCTCGAAGGTTGCCAGCAATTAGAAAAGCAAGCTCTAGTGCCTGCTTCTCATTGAGTCTTGGGTCGCAAAAGCTAGTGTAGTTGAGTGATAAGTCATCATCGCAGAGACCTTCGCTGCCACCTGTACATTCCGTGACAGCATCGCCAGTCAGTTCTAGATGTACGCCACCAAGGTAGCTACCCTCCTCCTTGTGGATTGCCATGACTTCTTGAAGTTCGGAGAGGATGTCAGAGAATTGCCGAGTTTTGATGCCGGTCGAGGTGGATCGTGTGTTACCGTGCATTGGATCACATTGCCAGACCACACTTCTCGCATACTCACTCTTCTCAACAGTCCTGATATGTTCAGGCAGCAGTTTGCGAACCTTTGAAGCGCCATATCTTGTGATTAGGGTTATTTTGCCGACCTCGACAGAAGGGTTGAGAGTGCGAAGCAAGGCAAGGAGATCTGAAGAGGATGTTGTTGGGCCGATCTTTACACCGATAGGATTCTCAATACCACGGAAAAATTCGATATGCGCACCATCAATCTGTCTTGTGCGGTCACCAATCCAGACGAAATGAGCGGACGTATTGTACCAAGACTTCTGCTCATTAATGCCGTATGAGCCTGGAGGCGCAGGATCCTTTAGAAGTCTGGTCAAACTTTGTTCATACTCGAGCAGAAGACCTTCATGGGAGGTATAAATGTCCACAGTCTCCAAAGCTTTGCTAGCCGTATCTGCGCCAACGGTCTTCATGAAATTGAGCGAGTCGGTGATTGACATCACAGTTTTTGAGTATTTTTCTTGCAGTTCTGGGTCTCGCACATGCCCTAGGCCCCAGTCGAGAGGACGGTGAAGATCCGCAAGGCCTGAACCAATGGCAGCTCGAATGTAATTAAGGGTACTTGATGAGTGATAGTACGCACTGTTTCAGTTAGTAGAAAGAGCTGAAATTATTAGGTAGGTGACTTACTCAACAAGCCGTGAAGGATCTAATGCTCGTTCATCCAATTCGAATCCGTTTAGAATATCACCTCGAAATGATGGAATCTCTTTGCCATTTACTATTTCCATTGGACTTGACCTTGGCTTAGCATACTGGCCTGCCATCCTAGCTATACGGACAATTGGCTTGTTGGCTCCCCAGATGAGCACCAGACTCATTTGTAGTAGCAGCTTGATCTTTGACTCAATCGCGTTCTCATTGCAATAGTCGAACAATTCTGCGCAGTCACCTCCCTGGAGTAAGAACGCTTTCCCGAGAGCAACATCGCGCAAGCTTGCTTTTAAGTTCGCAATTTCCGTGGGCGTAACAATTGGAGGTAAACGCTGGAGTTTCGCCAGAGATTTCTCGACCTTTTTGCGGTCATCATAGACAGCGTCTTGCTTGATCGGCTTTGTGGTCCAAGATGCGGGTGTCCAGGATGCTCTATTTGTTTTCAGGCCAGTTGCAGATTCGCTGGCAGGGTTAGATTGTGGGTTGAGAGCTGATGTGTTCGTCATGGTGAAGACCAATGATTGAGATGCTCTGAAATTGAAATAAGTGACTGAAATATTCCCTAATAAAAAAATAAACTTTCTCTCAGATATCAATCGATATGAAGATTTTCAGATTGCAACAGCTGATGTTTTGCAATTACTCATTCAGTTTTCACACAAGGTGTGGTTGCGTCTTTTTCATCGGAAGCTAGGATAATCCGCCCGGAGACACCTTACCTGTTAGGGAGCTGAATTATGGCACTAATTATTAGGCTTTCCGAGACCCTAACGTCGATCCGTGTGTTAAAACAGACATCAACACAATTCATCCCACAATTTTGTCACCCCTCAGTTACTCAAGACCACGATTCACAATGGCAGAAGCTCAGCCACCCACTATCATTGAGGGTGCAGCATCAGGAGACGTTGAAGATGAGGTTCCTGTAGCAAAGTCTGCTGAGGATCGAAAAGCGGCAGCTGCCCTGTCTTCCCTGGATGCCCCTCGAGAAGACGAACCCTCTAGTGTCAATATTGATGCAGAGGCGGTTAGGAAGGCAATGGATAGACTGGCTGGGACTGGAGTAACGAATGGTACAGTTGCAAAGAAAGATGATGAAAAGAAAACTATAAAGAAAGTTGTGAAGGTGGATCAAGCAGACGTTGCTTTGTTGGTACATGATTACCGGAAAATCCTATGATTTCCTTGCAGTTATCCTGGAGCACATTTCGCTAACACGTGTCTATATAGATTGAGGAACTAGATCTCTCCAAGATAAAGGCGACAGACTTACTTAGGTCTCACGATGGAGATGCTATGAAGGCTTTGAAGGCTTTTATTACCCCAATAGCATAGACCCTACCGGTACAGATCCAGGAATTATTGAGGGGATCTTGATTTGGAGGGCATAGCGATGGAGTTTGGGGTTTTGGAAAGCAACCGAATCAGATTGGCTCTCCTAAACCACACCTAATGGCTCTGACCATAACGCCACGCAGCAAATATCTTGCCTTGCAGGCCTCAACTGACAACTGATATCTCTTCAGCGATGTTACTTGCCGGCTCAACTCTACGAGCTAATACAAGTTACCATGTTGTCGTATTATGCTTTGCCTCCGCTCTTATAGTATCCCCCAGGCCGGCTTTTGGTGGTTGTAGTACTTGGATCACCGCCACTGAACCGCCGCTGAGGATAGAACATTGCTCTCCCTTGTGTACCATAATTAATAGCAGTACTTACGTGGAGCAGTCATCTAAAGCCAAATTTTGAGAGATTATAACTGTTTTGGAAAGGCCAATTGACAATGTTTCTTTAGTGAGGGCACCATGACGTCCCAAATATGCTATTTTTCAACACGTTATTACATTTGACACTGCTCTCTCCTACTAATGATGGTTATGTGTAGCATGTGTAGCTCCCAGCGCATATGGAATGTACTACAGTGTAATAGTTTGCTTAAGCGTTTGAAGAGTGTCAACAGCTGTGGGCAATTAGACCGCTGCAGAGCTGATTCTCGCTGTATACTTTTGTAGCAACTTAAGATCACCTCCCCATATTTTTTCTTGTTTTCTCCTTCGCGCTCCTGACATTACTATTGCGCATGTTGCTTGGTCAATTGTGATAACGATTCGTAGTGGTTGCCTGTGCCCTTTCATTTATATTTTATCAGGATCCAAGTTGATATATTTGGGAGAGTGCTTTTTCACCTCCTGACCCGTAAAGTTTCAAATGGTAATTTGCTTCCTCATTCCTTAAGTAGAGTACCCTTGAGCAACTAAGCTTTTTTTTTTTTCGCTGCCTGGTGTTTGCTCATCGATCTGAGCTCAAGGATGAATGCTAGTACTATATTGACATCCAACCTCTCTCTGGATATTACAAAGTCATGGCTCCTCTAGTTGCCTTTTTCAATAACAGGTAGGCATAGAGAACTTAGTAGCAGCTAGATCATTTTCACTGAGAAGCTGAAGTGCTTATTCTTCTAACCTAGTCGACCCCGTGTACCTTGACCTAGTAAACACTGCATTTGCGAATAAAGTATCCTTTCCAAAACACCCACTTCTGCTTCTCTCCTTTGGTAGTTCTCTCTATTAGTAAAACGTTCCTGCATGATGTGACTTAGAAGAATCGTTGAGTGAATTGTCGTTCAGTCAAGACTTCTATGCGAGTTTCTAATAGCGCACTACAGTAGCGAATTTTCAACAATCTTAAATTCACCAGCGCACTCATTCTCTGTGCGCACGAACATTCTGAATTCATTTGATTGCATATACAATTCTCACTATATTTAGACTTACCATCCTCGTTCTACTCCCTATTTACGAATTGCACATTTTTCTAAGCCCTACATTAGCGAGTATCTAGCCAGAATTGATCGTTGACCTTGAGAGATGAGAGATTCCATAACTCAATTTGACTGATTAACTAATAACAATAAAAATTGTTCTCTCTTTCTCCTCGAGCTTGAGACACACCAGCTCGGAGAACTTGATATTACTTTCTGCTCAGGAATTGGGTTCTCGTCATTTACTCGACTACGACCGGTTCGACACTAGGACAAAATGCCGCATTCCTTTTTGCGGAAGCGCCTAGGGCGTGTGGCTCGAATTAAGTTGATATGGCCTCAAAATTTCCTCCTGGTCCTGGCTTCTGTGGGCATCTTCATATGCTCTACGGGTTTTTTCTACCTGATCCTGAGGACCATCAAGAAACACAAAGGCAACTTCACAGTGAACACCAAGGATATAATAACCCCTATATTCCCGACACAAGACTGCTTTGTATCTCGAAGGAATGGATTTACCAAGGAACCTCAAGTTACAAATGGTCTTCTTCATTCAGCTTTGCACGAGTTAGTTGTCTCAAAAACGGAAACGTCTGCAAATACCACGATCGATCCTTATAATCCGGAACATTGGCGTGGCCCTAGGAATCCTTCTCAGATGGAGCTCATGGGCAATGCGATTACTTTTGCAACTATTGCCGACATTTTGTTCATCCTACGAATGTACGTTGCTAGCGACTGTAGCCCTAGGTTGAGGAAAACGTGCTGATTGTACATGTGTAGGATCAATTGCATCTTCATTGTGAAAATCGTCAGGATGGAAGATTATCTGATGATGCTTACGATGGTAAGAGTATCTTGTGATCCATTCACTTAGAATCACCTTACTAAAAATTTTTTACTTACAGGTCCCGTACGCCACACTTCTCGTTCTAATCAACGTATCCGCAAAGCATGATACGAACCTCTTCCCGATGGGGATGAGAGATAAGATCATGTCAAATCCTGCTGAGGTTGCAGCGCGTATCTGGGGCTCCAAACTAGTTGTTGTGCTGGAACATATGATGCTACTTACTACATGGGGTGTAAAAGCTTGCTTTTTGTTATTCATTGCCCGCATAACGTAACTCCCCCCTATCTCCTGAAAGCACACAAATTCTAACAAATGACAGTGAGAGAATTCCCAGGTACAAACGGTGGCTCAGGGTCCTCACACTCTACATTATCATCGGCTTCCTGGCTCTCGTAATTGTCTTCTACTTCGGTGCCTGTCGTCCCTTCAAACAATACTGGGAGGTGCCAGTTCAAAATCTGCAATGCTCCACTTACGCTATTTATTCCATTGTACAAGTTTGCTTAAACATCACATCTGATTTTGGTCTCATTCTGATGCCCATGATCATCGTTTCCCGGATGCAATTGACTCTTGCCAGAAAAATCACACTACTTTTGCCGTTCAGTGTGGGTTTCTTCACAGTTCTCGCTGCACTGTTGAGCGCGTAAGTAATATTGAGCCTGTAAGTAATATTGAGCCTATATTGACATTCATCAAACTATTTCTAACCGAAAAATGTAGTATTTACGGACGGCCAAAACTTGTCCTCCACATCAAATCATACACCATGCGTCAAACCCAACTGACTACCGCTTACCAACTCTGGTACATCCGCGAATCCTCCGTATCTATATGGGTCGCCAACATCCTCTGCACCTGGCCTCTCATCCAAAAGGTTCTCAAATTACGCCCCTTCAACATCCAACCAATCCAACCAATGCCTCCCATCTGCCAAAGCTTTACGGTTGCCAACAATGATCTTATCGACAACCTGGGCTGTCCTGACGGCCATTGGAGAAACAAACTCGTGTCTGTGAAACTGGCATCTGGGGATATTTTTTGGCACCACACTTGTGCACGGCGGTAGAGCGACCAGATTCGACGCACCCACTAGGGCGGAAAGCACGATTGGGCTTACAGCTCATAAAGCCACAGATACAAACTGTTGTTCAAGCCCGGTAGGTTTTCCGGCAACACCTACTACGATCGGCATGGGTAGCATTCTCGTATCAACAGAGGTTCGTGTTTCGAGTGAGCGGGAGTCTATCTTTCTACGCGGGCAAAGGGACTTTGATAGTGCGCGTGCTGGACGACAACATGGACTGAGCTTGTCTGTTTCTCGTTCCTTTCCTGGAGCGAGTCGATCTGTGAACGCGGATGCGGTAGAGTTGGGGGAGTTGAGGGAGGTGGTTATTAGCCGTAGGTAGGGGGAATTTTGGTCAGTGAAGATTAGTGAGAGGGAGGAGATGGAACGGTGAGAGAAGTGGTGAGATTCGGGAGGAGGTTTGGTGAATGTGTTCCGTTGCGGATATTGTTCTACTGTGAATACTAAGCCGTACTTGAGAGTATAGTTCCCTGGCTGTGCTTGCTGCTGTCGGCGACAAAGATAATGACATAGAGATCTGTCAGTAAGCGAGGGCGCCGTACCTCCTTTTCAGCAGTGTTTTGATCTGATAATTTTGGCACCCCATTCAGCTCTGGGATTCTGTGCGTGATTCGCTAGATGGGGAGGACTTCAATCATGATTTGTAGCGACGAGCGCACCATTTCTCCTATCCAGCAGTGATCCCATCTGATAAAATTTGGAATCTCCCTAGCTTATGCGTCTCGTTTCGTGTGTGGACAGCTAGATCGGTCTCGCTCGTCGATCGCTCGTAAAACGGACAAATCCCAGATCACGGTTGAAGTTGTGAGGGCATGGCATTTTCAGCTCGCTAACTTTAAAGTAAAGTGCACACGGATACGATTTTTTGAACCGTGCAGCTCACTCAGCCCTATAGCAGAAAGCTGGATGCAATTTGGATACGGATCTTTTAGGAAATTGGTGGTGTGGTTGAAGTGAAAAGGATGCTGGGCATCCAGCAGGGACGAAGACACTTCAAAATCTAGAAATCCTTCGCCGCAGCAGAAACTTGAGAGCTGGGCATGGTCAGCCCGGAATCATCGGAAGTATGGCTGCGAGGAAATTACAGCCACTCGGAAATACCTGATGGAAATATCTTGTAGGGGAATAAGTTCGCCGACCTCGTGGTGCGATGACAACGAACTGAGCTTCTAGGACGCAAATACAACACGTATTACTTCAATTCGTTCCGAGTGCAGCATAGGACCCCTAAAAACAAGGCCAGAATGCTTTCTTTTTGACCGCATTTACCTTGTAAATTTCTGAAGTGGTTGTCCGCCACTCGCAGTGCCTCTTCAAGACACGGGTATCCTCTAATCCGAACCCGCGATGCCTCAACGGGTTTCCAGACTCTGACGCCACAAGACGAGTTCAGAGACAGATGAGTTCACGATGTAACCACCATGGCGCATTCGTACGACTTTAATGTGGGTTTGACAGGCTGACTTAACCTTTTCTCAGCTCAAACCACGAGTTTTGTGTCCACCGGGATAACGAGATACCCGCCGAAGAGGGGTAGGAGAACTTCAATAAATGCAAAGCTAGCATAGAAATGGGGTATTTTGATCCACTGAAAGTATCATTTGTACGTTTGCACGAGGATATTCCGGCGGGGGAGTTAGTTGGAAGGTGGAGATAAAGGAAAACTTGCATGAGAAGAATGAAGGGAATTTCTAGTAATGACGAGGATTCGAGGCAGATGCTCGCTAGCGGGGTGATTCCGCTACATATCCTTACGAGCTGATATCAGCCTCATTGGCTATAGAAATAAGAACTACGCCCGTATCGACAGCGATCCTAGCATGGCACTTTAAATGGGCACCAAGGGTAGGTGATTGGTTCACATTGACCACGGTCCGTGCCGAAATAACTTCCGATATGCTGAACAGGTCAAGATTTAAACATGAACGCGGCTGGGCACGTCATCTGCATCGAATCGCAGAAATAACCTCCGCCGCAATACGATCGTTCAATATTACGAAAGCCGGCAAATGGGGGCTGCTGCCGATGTGGTTGCGACGAATGCGGTATTGCTGGATGTGATGTATGAAGTATTGAGCGAGAAGTTGCAGAAGCTGGACAGCAAGGTGGTCTGACGTGATCCACTTCCGAACCAGCATCCTACGAAGGATCACAACCAAGACCACCAAACCACTGAGGACTCTTTGACAAACGTGGTTTTTGTGCTTCCAGAAGATTTCTGCAACCGTTTTAGCCGGGAGAGGAACAGGGGAGACCTCGGGCATGCCAATCAGTCGACATTATATAAGCCACGATGAGAAACGGTTATGTATGTGCCGCATGGCAACTGCATGGTGACCTTGCAATCCCCCAGGAACCGTCGAAAGGGGCTTAGGATTGCTTCTCACTAAGCAGTAGAGATGGTTGAGTAGCGTACCAGTGCAGATAGGAGCTTGGCTGGCACGTTGGCGGTGGATGGCTTTCACGTATCTGCGCCTTTTACCACATTTCTAGTCTTGCAGCAAGCTGTTGGTTTGCTAGTCGGCTAGTAGGCTAATGATCCCCAATTTATATATCTTCTGGTTGAAACAACTTACTGATCTGCTGTCAAATCCTTCAGGTGGTTGGTTACACTGCGAGGTGCTCAAGTCCTATGTACTTAAGTGAACTTAGGTGACATAACGGCGTATATTTCCCAAGTGCGGTCAAATCCCGTCAAATGTGCTCAAGTGGAAACATACGCGCCCTCTTGATTGAGCTGACAGTGCAGAGAAGTTGTGGAACCATCCACGTGGAACGTACATAGCCGGGAGGGTTCCTACTTTCCACGACCCGGTTCCCCTCCGTTAAAAACGTGGTTGCTAACTTTGGCTGCTGTTTTCGGACAAGTAAGATATTTTCCAAGATGAAAAATGATAAAGTTATGGGGCTGGCTATGCTTAACTTTAAGCTAGCTGGGCGGCCTCAAGGCCTGGATATTAGCTATGTATGCATGGGCAATTTGTGTGTGGCGTTTTTCCTAAATTGCACGCACTGAGATGTATTGGTAGGCCAAGGACTCCAAGTGGCAGCTGCCTATGAACCCCAAGCCCTGAACCAGCCTGACGCTTGACGCCGTACTTGAGCACGCTGATTTGATTTGAGCAGGTGCCCGGCGATCCGCCTACGTGATGGTGCTGAAAAATAAAATACACACCCTACGCCTTCTGAGGGCTAATTCGTGATACCTCCCCCCTATCACCTCTTACGCCGGCACTTGCAACTAGTAACGGTAAGAGAGGCGGTATACTTGAAACTTTGACAGAACTAATCATAAACTGGCGCAGATTGTTGGTTGGCATCCTATAAGTCCCAGATCATTCGCGGCTCCGTCGAGTTTAATGGTCCTTTTGGCGGCACTGAAAGGAAATCTTTCGGTTGCGGGATTCCTCAGGAACAACCGAACCGTGCCGCTCGCAACTTTTATCCACACACTGACAAAGATATAAAAACCATTAGGGACAGGGCTGATTAGTGGTGGGAAAAGACTGTTGGGGCTAGAGGTTGCGAGAACCCCCCCCTGCGAATCCTTCAAGCCTCTTCGGAGGCGCCACCAACTGTCAGATCCAAGGCTGGGGTAAGCCAGGTTCGACAACGCCCCGAGATATGATCTCCGTGCCATTTGACGGCCAGTGAGGATTCGAACATGGACACGGGTAACCATATCTCAAATTTCTTAGATCTTCCCGTAAAGTACGTTATCTTCGCGCGATTCTTCGGCAAAAGAGGCACGGAGAATCAGTAATCCCGACTTACAGATTTAAATAACACAATCCCCAGCTGGGTACATCAGCCAGAAGTTCTGGAACATCTTGGAGTGAACCTTTGCCAGGAAACTTCAGAAATAATGACCCTTCGTTTATGATTAATACTTTCCATCAATACCTGCAACGTCAATATATACCAAATCTACATCGGTTCCGTGGATAGCTAGTGTCGGTCATTTCAGTACCTGTTAGGAGTTAGTCGATACCAGGCTGAGAGATATGGCCTCAGACTTGCTTCAGGCTAGGGCACAACATTACGGAGAGGCTATGGCTCTTAGGGATGAAGCAGAATATGTCGAGAGAAGGAGGACACAGAATCGGATTGCTCAAAGAAATTTCCGTTCGTGGTCCCTATCTTCAGCAACTGATCGATTTTTTCGGGAGTGCAATGTACCAGGGGCATCTCTAAATAGTTTGCAGGGAAAAATGAAAAAGAGCGGCAAGCACGACAAGCAATGGAGAATAATTCAGCAAAAGCATCAATCACCTCAGCACCACGATCACATCCCCAAAACTTCGTCCCACCGATTTCGTGGGATCAACCGACTCAAAGTTCGGGCCAATCTTGGCCACCCCCAGATGATTCAGCAATGGACTACAGTTACAGTATGCCGACGTCCCCTCTTCAGATAAATACGTTCCAAGACCAGCCATATCCAAATCAATTTGACTATTCATCACTCGACTCAGTTATTGATTCCATGTGCGGGCAAGACATGTATGCCATGTCAGCGAGCTCTACTCCGACATACTCTATGACACCCCCAAGCACAACCCCAACATACTCGATGACACCAAATAGCACGACACCACCTTATTCTATGACGCCTGTAGGATCGAGGCCGCCGGCAATGTCACTTCAAAGCACGAACTCAATACCAACACTCACCCTTAATAACGACATAAATAACCAGGACAATGTAATGATGGAAGGTCATAGTAGAGCAAGAAGCAAAACTATGCCAGATGAGCTAAATGTCCAGAATTTAGATTTCTTCGACCACTCGGTAGGTGATTTGCTGGAATGGGCAATTCTAAATTCTAACTATGGTTGTAGTTTCAACCATTACAAGATCCTCATAATATGGCAGGAGCCTTTCCTCACCCTCTCGTCCTCCCTTCTGGTGGAACCGCCTTGCATAAGGCCACACACCGCGGTCACAAAGAGGTTGCAAAGCTACTTCTTGATAGAGGAGCAGATCCGAATGCAATGAATGAGAATGGAAGCACACCATTACACGTTGCTGCGGAGATGGGCGCTTTGGAAATTGCGGAAATGCTTGTAAAGCGTGGAAGTAATGTCAATGCCAAGGATAACATGGGGCGTACAGTAATGCACTGTGCCGCAGAAGGAGAGTGTGAGCAATTGTTGAGACTTCTCATTGAAAAAGGTGCTCATATCGATTCACTGGACTTTGCGGGGAGGACGGCGCTGCACCAGGCTGCAGAAGGTGGTCGAGATAAGGTTGTGAGGCTGTTGCTATCGATGGGAGCCGATATCAACTTGGTACATGCATGATAAGCTCTATTGTCTGCATCGAGTGACGGAAGGGAAGCCAGATGGAGAAGGAGACTTTGTTACAGGTTGATGCAGTTGAGGGGTAAACTATGATATCCGGAACTTTATTGTTTATTTTGCAATTCGGGCCTAACAGCGGTTCGGCCTTGCCGACAGCGTGGGATATGCTGGAAGCTTTAGGGAAGGCGTTGTATAAGGGGCGGCTACAGAATTCGTCGACTAGCAGGAACAAACAATAAGCATCCACGAGCCATTGATCAAGGCAAAACACGTGTCATAAAAATATAATACACCAATTGCAAAAACCTGTGAGCGTTACTACAGTGGTGAAATCTGTAGTGACATGCAGGAAGTTGTAGAAGGATTTCCCAAGTGTCAGTTCTCGCAACTTCGGGGACCGAACCTTGTTCCTCTCCCGTACCCAGTGATTCCAGTCACTGAATGGAATCAGGATATCGTACAATCACGTCATGATCCTGAGATCGAGTTTCGACGGAATTGCCAACGCATTTGGGAATGCTCTGTAATATAAAGGTGTTTCATCCTTCTAATGATCATGGGGTATAGCACGTCAAACGCCACAAAGGAGCAGGAGACTTCCCCAGAAGTTTTCCAGTCTGTTGGTAGCTAGCCTCGAGTTTTGAGGCCTATGAGTGGATGTGTAATAGTTTAGTAAGAACTAGGTGGGGAATCAATCAGAAAGTAAATTGAAGCCTTGATCCTACTGCTCATGATGAATAATCTTCGAACCTGCATCAATAGAGGGTGGCTCGTGTTCGGTGAGTTCCTGGAGCATGGAGGCCGAGCAGCAGTAAGCGTTGAGATGCCTAGCGCACCCACGTAGAAATTCGTCATCATAAAAGTATTAGGGAGTTCCGATCGATAAGTGCTTATAGTGATAGTGGTTGTCTGTCAAAGAATGAGAGATGGAAGTTGGAAACATGACGAGGAACAGGTGTGTAAAAAGCAATATTTACATAGCACCCTTTAAAGAGGTGTGAACTTAGAATTAGTGCCAGATCTTGAGGAAGTTTATTATAGCCACGCCTCTAGTCCTTATCGCGGGACGCGTCAGCACTCGAAATGTATTGACTTTATATCCTCAAAAGTTCCGGTAGTCACAATGCGCCGACATACTATTTCCACATCTTTGCTAGTTTCTCAGGTGCTCGTTGAGCTATGCGCGCCACGAGTGTGGTGGTCTTCGCCAGTCGGTTTTTTACAGCCTTTACCTCTGCAGAACGCGTGCAGCAGCCATTGCAATTGATTCAGCCCGAAGTGCCTGAACGCAGCCAGTGGAATTTGAATTTCTCAGCGTCTGCGCCGCACTTCTTTGCCTCAGTATATGGCCTCCTTCAGCAATGGCCTAACACTTTTTTTCCAAATGGGCATAGCATCGTGCCATGCGAAATACTACCTCTCACGAAGCTGTACCACGACCGCAAAGATGCACATGAGGTTCCAAGTCCTGAATGGGTGGCTTTCGACATGTTGGTATTATCTCAGACGGGCACATCCTCCCACTAACATTCTGCAGTGGTATGGCGTATGGAATAATGGGCGGGTCGCGGGATTCTCACATGTTGACATACCAAACTACTCGACGAGTAAAGTGCATTTACTTCGACGGAGAATCTGCAACTCTATTTGGGTCTGGGCAGTTGGATACACAAATGTTGCATATTTGGGGAAACTTGACCGGCCCACCAAGACCAGATGGAGGCTTTCGAGGACTTTATGATGAGTACGCAAGAGCCGAAGGCCTCTGCGATTGGCTTCGCGACAATCATCTCGGTGGCTCTGGCTGGGGTTACGAAGGTATTGTCAGGATGAACGCTGGGTTTGAGATGATATGGTGCAATTTTTCAAGCCCCTCGATACGACTTGTTACCCATTTAAATGTTACTGCGCCGCTGCTTATGCCGGCCGAAGATGAAATCGAAGAAGAAACTGGTATGGACGTGCATCTAGCCAATGTTGATTCGACTTCATACTTTCCTTTACCACCCCATCCCACCCGCACCGATAAATCAACAGACCCCACGAATCCTCCCATGCCACCAGTAGGAGGGCGCAATCGACTTGCTCAAGAACCATTTTATGGCAGCCAGGCTTGGAATTGGTTCTTGAGCGGCACAGCTCACTACGGTTCTTCGGGTAATGGCCCGGGACTTGGAGAATCGCGCGTCAAACTAGTAACCTGTGGATTCCTAAGCTACTATTCTCCGATATTTACTAACCAGAGTCAAGCCAGAGGCGCGGTAGAGCGGGGCCTCCTGAATCTGACGGAAGATGGGTACTGGAAAGGGCCTAAACATGGCGACTCGCGTCGCCTTTCTCTGGAAGCTTTGACACGTCGCCGAAGATATCATGTTTTGGAAAATATCACCTCATCTGATGCAGCTCTCATGAGGGGCAACTCTAAAAGGATCCTAAGGGACCTGTTATCCTCATCTCCTAGCAATTGTAGCGGCATAGATTGGACCGTCATTACGAATGAGATTGTTCAGACATACGCCACTCCATTGATGATCTTTTCACAAGCCTTGGAATCATTTGAAAGGGTCGTATTGAACAACCAAAGTGTCATCACAACGTGGATGACGAAGATTCGAGACCAGAGCCACACGTTTCTTCTACCTTTCCTTGAATATCCCGAGAATCTTCAAGAAGAAAGTGTTTGGACCCGGGGCTCCGCTCTTTTCAACAACACCTATTCACGATGTCGATTTCAGCATACCCGTGTCCTAGGCCCAGAGGAGGGGATTTGGTTAAGTCCTGACGAAGAGCTTATCAAGTTGGCAATTGAGGATACCGCCGCTGGCTTATGTTCTATTCTAGTTGAGGTTGGCCTCGCGGTCGAAGGCACTTGGCAGTCCACTTTTCAGTCGCCAAGCCAAGAAATTCCTCCCTCTGCTATTCAAAAACTCAAGTCGAGAGCTATTTACTGGACAGAAGGTGTACAAGAAGTGATGGCCTGGCTCGGCTGGTCCGGAGAGTGGATACGGTGTAACAAGAAATGCGCAATTGATGAACAGTGCTTCATTCCGATGTGGCCCATGATCCCTAGAATGGGTTTCGGCCCTGGAAGAGGCTACCCACCAGGCAATGGCACACATGGCAGGCCTGGATATGGGCGACCTCCTTATCCGTATTATAGACTCCCATCAAATCGAACAAGAGGGCCTGGAGGTCCTGGACGTGGGTGGTTCCAACAAGACGAGACTACACTCTGGACACCCATCTGTGTCAAGTCGGACTACTTTGGCGGATGAGCTTCCTGGCCCGCTTGAGAATTCAGTACGTTGTGGACTCTTGTCTGAAAAGCACCTCTCTAAACCGATAGCTTTAGTGGCAACTGCCGTCGAAATTACCTTCATATATGATGACTCTTTCGAGCCTTCAGACGGCTGGTAGCTTGACTTGGCAATCCAAAACAGGTTGTGAGTTTGATACAAGGCTAATAACCTCGCCCCAATTAATTTTCGGGTAAGATGCGATGAAACTACAAGTTAACACAGGTACTGCAATGCCACGTTGCACTTCAGACCAATTCTAGGAACATATTTTGCACCTTAAGACCGTCTTGCAATCTCCATTCTGACGCCCGACGTTGTGATACCTGAGAATTGCCGGATGCCACTTCAGTAAGTGCTCAAGTGGCGAAGCGCATCGTCCTCAAAATAGGTTCAAAATGTTAAGCCTTAAGGATCTGCCGATCTTCAAAGTTGGTATAACAGATGCAAGGCGTCGACTTGAACATTGCAGGATTTCAAGTCCGGTTCCGAAAGCCACAACAACGACTGTATGCAAAGCAGAGTAAGCGATACGACATGACTTTTGGGGTGCACTGCGTAAACAAGTGATCGTGTGCTTCCTCATTTTCAAGTATACTTCATTGAGTGCCTTCCGCCTTCTTCCTGTGCTTCGTGATCACCTCCCAATGAAATAGATTAGATCTTGAAGATTTTCTGCATGTTTCTTAACTTTAAAGTCTAAAAATATTTTCATGGCTGCCTGTTTCCCAAATCGAGCCATCTGCTTTAGCACTGCCTCCACAACGAAAAAAAATATCTTCATACGCGTAGATTTCGAAGGAGGGGTTGAGATGATGAGGGATCTGGTTTATTCCGTTAGTGGAAGTGTTCTCTGCCCGCATGGCCCTGCAGCATTTTGTGTCATACCTTGCGCACCGGGAGATCTCTTATTTCGAATCACGTGATATATCATTCCTCCATATGCGTGGTGCAACTGAGATCTAATCTAGCGCGGTGCTCAAAATTTGTAACTGCGTGCCCAGGCGTCAGCACTACCAAGTAACTACATTATTGTACAATCATAGCGGAAGTTTCCCGCTGCCAGTTCACCTCTTTCCCTCCCGTTCCCTCCCCCTCCTACCTGTCCCTCCCGGGTCGTCTCCCTATCTCTTCATCCACTCTTGATCAGCTTCGCCACCTTGTTATCTACTAGGGAGTCTCGCTGGATTGAGTTATTTATGAAAGTGAGGTTTCGAAAATGTTCTGTAATGAGATAGATTTTCGACTTCTGGGTGCTGAGCCCTTTCGTCTGATTTCACCTGTGAATGTCGTACTACCTAGATTCCAACCAAATAAATGCAAGAAACTCTTATGGCACCTATAAATTTACGTTAGAGACTCTAAATGAGTTGTATACTTTACACTCCCCATGTGACGTTTTGTCCATATTTCTGTCTTGCCTTTAGATCCTCATTCGTATCCACATCCATATTCAAATCAATTAGAATCACTGCTGTTGAAGTGAGCATACAGAGTGCTAAATTATAGGTGAGCAGGGCTAGCGCCGCAATTCCCCTGCTTATGTGTAGTTGGGGGGGGGGGGTGTAGGATAATGAGAACAATCGCTTTTCTTCGAAGAAATAAACCAGGCCGATGGTTAGCGGTTAGAGGAGTGTGAAAGTCAATATGGGAGCGCGGAATTCTAAGGCAAAAGAGTTGGAGAGGGTAAAATTTTCTAGAGGTCTTTGGGTCAAGTAGTTCTGACAACTCCAAAAATAGGTGTGTTTTTTTCAAATAAGTTTAGCTAATATTTACGAAGCCATTAAATTAACATACCTCTATTGAATTCAATCTACTTGCTTCTGTATGTGCCATTTTACGCGGCGAAAGTGGCAGCTGTGAGGAAGCCTTTAGGTTGGCTCTTTACCCCTTGGTTTAAGCGAGAACCAAATTTGAGAATTGGAAATGTAGGATCAATGTGACGGCAGACCTAGGGTTACTGACATAGATTAGTCTTGCGGTAGTGCCATTCATTCTATAATGTTCTAAAGAATGACTCATATCTGCAGGAGCTTGTTAAATGTGAGGCCTATTACTTATCATGCTCAAGTATTTAGGGGTTAAGAAAGTGTTCTTCATAATTCGAGTGCTCTGTTAGCCTCTGAGCAGTAATGGACCTGATTTTAGTTAGACTATAAGAATGCATATTCGCGACTGATATGCCGCATACAGTGTAGGTATAAACTAACTTTCCTCTTTCACAAACAACAACTCAAGCTCACATTAGCTAAGCTCTTATCTACCACCAAGTAGCTCTGAAGATCATCCTTCTCTTCTTCCCAAGTCTAAAGGGTTTAAGACTACATCCACCTCAACGCCACACTTTCGTGTGGGCCCTGGAAAAGATGGAAATAAGAATGATCAAGAAATGAGTCGTGCTGATTGCACACTGCATCGAAAAGTAACCAGATACCAAGCAAATTTCCTCTTGGTCAACCTGTCGGAGTTTTTGAAGGGGGAATGATGGGGAGGCCAAGAATTTTTTTGTGGCAATGGAGACTCGCAACAGGAGTTTCAATGGCAGTGGATACTTCCATAGTTAGGCTCGTGTCTGTGGGGAGGGGCAAGAGGATTCGCAACCAACTGTACTTAGAGATGTACGCAATCAGAAGCTGACCTAGTGAGGCAACTTGATAGCCCCCAACTTGATGGCCATTACTCTAACTCATTCCAGACGTGGATCTGCCAGGCCGAAAAGGAGACTTTGCTGTCTAGCAGGTCGACACTTGCGGTGGCATACGAAATTTACCCCTGGAGTTCTATTGATCATCTTCCGGAGCTCGCATTGCACCACCCATTGCTGGTTCTTCCTGAGACTGCAAGCACTTCATCTCAAAATGAATTGCCTAAAAATCTCCTTTTGAGCGGGTTCCAAACTTCGCCTTAAAATTTTTTAGAGACTTCAAGGGCGAGAACAAAATCCTGAAGGTACTACTTTGTAAGGAGGATATAAAAGAAGGGCAACAGTAACTGGTAGAACTTCAGGTTGGTGCAACATTTCCCGAGATCAAACAGGGAACTCACATGGACAGGAGCCAAATTTGAAAGGGCCAAGTGTCTTGAAAGGCCTACTGACAACTGGGGATGTCGTTGAACTCAAGCCTTGTGATAGAAGGGTTGTGAACGCTTTCCTCCCTCAACACCCGCATTATGATACGGGCGCGGGTTAGATGCAAATTACAACACCTTAGCTGCTTTACAGCTGTAATTCGGGTGCAATATACTCGGTGCAGGCGTTATGTCTCATTTCAGCATGCAATTTCGAGCTGTGGCAAGACCGCTCCTACTTTGCAAACCAACATGGGGTTTTGCTTAACCCAAAGCTACCTAGCCCAAACACGATTATGTCCAAACATTAAGTCCTTTTGAAAGCAGCTCACGTCGTTTAATTCAGCTCAAGAGAGTCTATAACTGCCAACTTGACGCAGCCGCCTTAAAAGCTGGGGATACCTGTTGTAGCATTAGCAGGCTGGAGAAGTCATTGTCTACAAATTCAACTATTTCGTTTGCCTTATTTTTGAAGGCATCATAAAGGATTCATCTAGGACCGGTTTATTTGAAATTTATGCTTGCATTGCAAAACTACACCATGGTAGTTTGTATGTCACTCCAATGACTTAATTAATTAATTAAAAGCACGGTTGTTTCTGTGAGAGTAAAAAAGTTGAAATAGGAAACTTGATTGTGTTAACTATGGATAGTTTTTCTTGCCATTGATTTTAGTATAGTTTACTGTATTTTGTATGCCTCTTGAGAGCTCCCTTGCCAGTGTGGAGCTTTTCAATATACAAAACATTTTGCGGAATCTCACGATTCGAATGAAGGGCAAATACAACACAAAGAGGATATCAAGAATGTTGTGGTGCCTAGTTGTTGATTTCCATGATCTAAAATATTGCTTTAATTAAGAATGGTGAGGAAAATACAGACTTCCTAATCGCCAAGTGTCATGGTGAATTCCCTGATTTTCGTCACTATCACACCACCTACATATGCTGACCAGCTCCATCACATATAAGACGACAGTATCATTTTGCCAGTGTCATGAATTTCCTTTCTTTACTTCATTGAAACAGATTAACCATACAAATTAATTATAACCCCTCATAGAATACTTCAAAATGGTGACAACAATGAAAGCATGGCAATACAAAGCCATCCACGGCAAGCTTGAGAATTCCCTCGAATTCTCCACCGTCACCCACGCGCCGTCAACAACTACTCTTACCAAAGGGCAGATTCTCATTGAGACCATCTCTGCATCTCTCAATCCAATTGATTATAAGATTCCCGAGCTCGGCTTCGTCTCAAAGTTGATCATAAGCACTCCCGCAACACCTGGACTGGATTTCTGCGGTCGGGTTGTCGGAACGTATGCATCAAATGATACATTTAAGATCGGAGATATAGTTTATGGGGCACTTTCGAGACCAACAAAATTTGGAAGTTTAGGGGAGTTTATGATCGCTCCAAGTGGTGAATGTGCGCTTTTACCAGAAGGACTAGATCCGGATCACGCGGCAGCTATTGGGACAGCTGGACAGACTGCATTTCAATCTTTAGATCCAAGAATTGTGAAAAAGGGATCAAAGGTGTTTATCAATGGTGGAAGTGGTGGAACGGGCACATTTGGTATTCAGTTTGCGAAGATTTTAGGGGCGGAAGTGACGACTACTTGCTCAACGAAGAATGTGGAATTGTGCAAGAGCTTGGGAGCAGATGAGGTAATTGATTACACGCAGGTGGATATTCTGTCAGAACTCAAGAAAAGGGGACAAGTGTTTGATTTGGCAATTGACAATGTTGGGAGGCCAGCACTATTATATGAACGCAGTGGCGAGTTTCTGAAGCCTGGTGCCAAATTCGTAGAAGTTGGTGTTCAGGTATCACTTAGTGGATTCACGAAAACTATGGGCAGGAAGGTTATTCCACGGTGTCTCGGTGGTGGAAATAGACCTTTCCATTTCTTGGTTGTCCAGAGCAAGCAAGAAGACTTGACACAAATTGGAAAGTGGCTGGTAGATGGAAAAGCGAGAGTCGTGATTGATGAAATATTCAAGCGAGAGGATGTACCTAAAGCATTTGAGAGGTTGAGAACAGGTCGTACTGTGGGGAAGATTGTTGTTCAAGTTGGGGAGAAATAGGCAAAACATTGTGGTGGATAAAAGCCATCAGGAGGGGCGTGGGCGATTTTCACTCGCGGTAATGCAGGGAGTAAGCAATTTGAAGAGCCTCCATGTGTTTCAAATTATGATCTGCAACGTTGCAGGTATTCTATGGATAGCCAATCATTTCTGCGAATGTTGACCTGAGAGTGCTTGTTTCGTTCATCTGAGTGTCCATACGACAGATCCAGTGCGAGAACAACCATCCGAAGTATTACCATTTTCTGATAATTGGAAGTTTTTGTAAGATGTTAATGCGCGTAGTTAGGCTCTTTTCATTGTTTCCCTACATTTTGTGTTGCCAAAAATTCAAAGTGCTGAAGGGGCTGGTAACACAAATCAACCTCCAGTCAGGAGAGGAATACTAGCCTTTTCCTACCACAATTCCATATAGTGACCACGTTACTATTGCGTAGACATTCATACCAGTTTGTATATACTTTGGTAGATACGAGGTGACCAGGGAAGTGCGGAGCTTAAAGCTTACAAATTTTCGAGAACCCTCTCGCTTCCCCGCATTCCTGTGAACTGGGGCATACATATTTCTGCAGGTCAATATACTATATATTTGTCACACACAATTCCATATTGTATATTCAATAGACTATTCGATTTATCCCCAGAAGTAAGTTGATTACTTGGAAATGTCTAAGAGACTATAGAAGAAGTCCGGAGGGATCCTTGGTCGACTGCAATATCTAACTGACGTAAAAATCCTTGACATCCCTCCTCTATCGTATAGATGCAGATATTAGGGCTGAGGTCTTGACAAAGTCGACTCACATCTTGAAAGACTTTCTTAGTGACGAGTATTCTGACGCGTGTCGGCAAGCTTCAAGGCTGACCATCACCTGTTGTGGGATCTTAAACCTCGTCTAGCACTATATGGGCAGGATTAGAATTGCGATTGTTTTAATTACTCTTCAACCTGCAGAGACTTATTGTAACTATACACTTCTGGAAACTATTTTCCATCGTCCAGGATACAATGAGACCACTCGGATAATGGTGGTAGGACTGAAGTGAGGGGCTTTGGGCTCTGGGCTTTGGTACTAGGAAACCAAGACTATCACCAATTCCAAATCGTCTACACGTCCTTGAATATATAAGCTACCCTATTTCCACTGAAGTTTTAATCTGCATCAAGCTAATCAACCCTTAAAACTTCCTACAAAGTTCCTCACCAGTTCCAAAATGCAATTCCAAACTCTGACCACTTTGTTGGCTCTCGCCGCATCAGCACTTGCACACCCAGCGGCCCCATCCGCGGCACAAACAGGAGAGGTTCAACTTCTCTACCCAGTCTCCGATGCAGTAAAGCCAGGAGCACAAACCGCTGTTCAAGTTACTCTGTGCACTGGCCTTGATTTTGGAGGAACATGCTATAAGTACCTTACTCCCATTGGATACTGCTGTAAGTTCCTCAGGTAGAGTGAGAAAAATATATGCTGATGAGAATCAAGCAACTTTTGGGGCAAATGAGTTCAGCCGTATGAATGATAGAGCTAGCTCTATTGCTACTGATGGAGATGCTTGCACTTTTTTCAAGTGAGTTCTTAACCACAAGCGAAGCGAAATTAGGCAAGGTAGTAGTAGTTTAATTGACCTTGCTTCAGGGCTATCAACTGCCAAGGTGATCATATCACATCCAACCTTAACTACGATCTCAACGACTCTCCTCCAGGAGGTGCTTTCAACCGAGCTATCAGCAGCTGGTTGTGCTAGATTGCATATAATTTTAATCTCAGAGAAATATGAATCTCAAGGTGTGGTGTTGGCTGGTGGGGGAAAAAAAGGAGTGAAAAAGAGCAGAAGTATTTAGGACAAGTCTTGGTACAGTCATTACATAGCTAAATTGATTCTAAATATTTTGCATCCAGGTCACCAAATTTCGATTATGCTGCATTGATAATAACCCCTGAAAAACACAGCAAATAGCCCTCTACTCCGATAGAAGGTTACCAAGGCTACTCTTTCCCACTAATGCTCTCCCCTCCGCCCTTCCCCCTTTGACATCTTCCTCACAGTCTCATACCAGATGAGAACCGCAACGAAAACGAAGATAAAAATCGCAACTATAGTCCGCATCGCCTGGAAACAGTGTAAAACCAGGGACACACAGGCCAGTGCTGCTGCGCAAGCACAACGAAACACCGACCCCATTCAAAAAATAGGTAATCCGACAGAATCGGTGTGGAACAAGGTCCACAGCGCCAGGGATTAAGCTGGGCAGAACAGATACTACACTTGATCTAAGCCATAATGGCAAAGGAAGCTGGAGAGGAAAAAAAGAAGGTGGAATTGGTGGGAGAGAAAGAGCCTTATATAATTTTTGGGGAGGACAGGGAAATGCGCTGAGAGAGGCGGAGACAGGTAGGCGAGGATGTTTGAAGTGTTTGCTCTTATATCAGGTGAGGAGGGTGAGTCAACTGGGGAGGTGAACTGTGGTTATGGAGCTGGTTGAGTCAGGGGCACTGCTGCCTGGACGGGGCGAAGCAAGTTTTGCAGCGGGGTACAGAAATAGAGAGAATATACGACAAGTTTACTTGTAAAAACGAGTAAACAAGTTAGAACCTATCTTTTGAAGTGTGTAGCAAAGGAATCCTGTAATACTTATTTAGTCTAAGTTAGGAATGTGAGCGTTGTGTTTAAGTTGGTGGGAACCTCGTTTACTTGGCACGGCAGAGTCACTGCGTAGTTATAGAGCATTATTTGACGTCTTCTATTACAGGAACACCTAAAAGTTCCAAGATTTCGATCAATGATAAATGAATCCTCCAAAAATTAGTATATGTGCTGAAAGTGTTGGTAGCATTAGCATTTTTATCATGTGACTATGGAAAGAGACTTAAAAAACATAATTCAACAAGTAACTAGAGTAACACGAAACAATATTGAGATGGGAAAGGCTATATTCAAATCCCTGATGGGAATTATACGGTATTAGGGAGACCGTGTGTAAAGAAAATCCCAATTATTGCCACTTGGACCGAGTTGTAAATTCAACACTTCCGGGGGATGAGCTTCACATTCAACGGAGTCTTCTCCCAAAAGAAGCCGTACACCTATTAAACTTAGCACCTGTACTTATGCAAATAAACTTTGACAAACCTTCTGTTTACTCCAGTTTTGACTGTCAGGTTGAAGTTCAAAGTCGAAATTCCAAAACATTTTCGCTAAGATGAGTCGCATCTCTGCGTATGCAAGACTATATTTTGTTAGACAAGGCAACGACGTATTTTCAAATTCAAAATGACTCACTTCCGACCAATACAGTTTCTTGGTCCGGTACTGAAAGGCTGTACTGATTTCCTGTTGTCATTCACATACCTTTCCGGTACATCTTTCACCCATCGTTCTGGTATAAACGTGCCGGGGTCGGTGAAGTTCTTCGGTGAATTATAAGTGGTCAATTGATGAACAGAAACGGTTGTTTCCGGTGGAACGTATTTGTTGCAAATGATATTTCCACCTGTAGTAGTCGAGCGGGGCAGGCCAGAAGGGATAGGAGGATGCATACGAAGACCCTCTTCTAGACATGCTGTAAAGTAGTCGAGCTTTTGAACGGCGAGCATATTGATATCGGAATCTTTGGAGAATTTAGTACGAACGAGAGTGGTGAGCTTTTTGAGGACCTCAGGGTTGCGAAGGAGGTTGTAGGATATGCCAGATAGGAAGGTTGCGGCTTGCTTTATTAGCCCCTCGATCTAATTGGCGTAATACAAACTTACTTGTCTCGCTACCAGCGAGAATAAGAAGTGATGAATTACTTTCTATCTCATCCGGAGTCATTCTAGTAAAGATCAGACTGGACCAAAAAACGGCTTCTGTCAACACTCACCCCTTCTCATCGTTGTATTTCAGGATGTAATTCATAAAATCGGTACGGTCTGTAACCACTCCTTGTGACATTCTTTCTTTCGCTTTCACTGAAGCAAAAGTAAATTCCTCCTCTCTGGCATTGCCCAACTCCTTCGGTCTTATTGCGTACACGATTTTATTCAGAGGCCAGGGGAAGTGCTTGGAAACCCGAATAAATGCATCATCCTTGACTGAGAGGAAGATGTTGGCGATCCATGGCTGCGGCACCTCTAGTTATACAGTTCAAGACGGGGTGGGTGCACTCACATGAAGCACATCAGAATCCAAACATCCGAACGAATCTCCAAAGGCTAGCTCTCCAAGTAAATCAAATGTAGTGTAGCTTGACACTGTCAGTTTTCGATCCTATAGATGTTGCCTTGCACTTTTGGGAATATTTGTGATATTTCGGGGTAGTTGTAAATATTTAACTTACTTGTACCACTTCACAATATCTACGATACTCTTATCTGGATTTCTAGCTTGTTCGTGTAGACGTGATATTAGTTTATCAACGTAGTTGACGATTAGAGGTTCTTGGGAAGCGAGTGCTTTTTCAGAAAACATATGCGATTGGAGACGCCTCATGCGACGATGGTCTTCCTCATTTGCAGTTATCTATAAAGTATTAATAAACTCTCGGCTCAACTTGCTATCAACCAGAAACGGAAATCCTCTTCTAGGAGAGAAGTTATTGTAAGAAATCCTAGGCCAGGACTATTCTTTTGTGTAGGCTACTTACAATGCTTGATACTCCATTCACCTCCCTTGGACGTGTGCGGGACTCTTTGGGCAAATTTCCCTGTCCTATTGCTGTTCGATGACCATAAATATCTAAATAAGGTGTAAGGCTCGAATGGTCTAAATTATGAACGCTTCACTCCTCACCAGTCCACTAATTTCATCTTTTGTTAGTGGCCATTCAAGACATGATTTTGACTAGCCTACAGCTTGTGCATTCATATATGAAAGCTCATCCGGAGCAATCCTCACAACATCCCCATATTTTGCATGTAATTCTGCAACTCTATAAGATATATTCCCACGGAAAGCGTGATATGCCCAGGCCCATCGAGTCGCTCGCCACAAATACGGACCTGGGTATTCTCGTAATGGGTGGAAGTAAACATTATAGAAGAGGTTTGCTACAAAAGCAAGTGGAATAAAGATCTGTAATTAAATCGTTAGCATTGGATAATCTGAGCGATTTAATATGTACTAGAGGGGTAGCAAGGGCAGTCTGTCCAAAATATTGGAGCATATTTGCGAGCCAGTTGAGGTATGAAGGAAATGGAGAAGCAAAACTCCTTTCTTTCAATTTTGGACGACATCGTTACGAACCACTATTAATACTGCAGATTATCAGGATAGATCACTAATTTACCTGCTCCGAGTTGCTGTGCTACAGCTTAAGAGCTGAACTAAATTTTGCCACTAAGTAGGTTGCAAGTAAGTTCCCAAGCATATTACTTCATCATTTCGTTCTTAGGTGTGTTACCCCTGGGCTAAAATGTGAAGATCTGGTAAGTACGACTGAAGAAATACAGGCTTATATTAGAGGACAGAAGTCAAATCCTAGAGGCAAGTGTGACATAACGAGTTACGGGGGAAGGTACAGCATATTTGTACTACGATGTATTACGTTGGGCCGGCGCGGTACTGGGGCAACCTATTTGTCTTAAAAAATTCTACCTCAGAATTAACGAGCAATTGATTGTACAACAGCTTGCTGGTGGAGAGTGTTGTTCCTTACACCCGGGAAAGGACGGTTTCGACAGTTCAAATTCCTTTCAGTCTTCTATCTAAACACTTGGCATTTAGGCACAATCTGGTGTAAGATTCTTTTTGCGAACGATCTCCATTTGTGTTGGATGTTATAGATATTGAACCAGTTTAATTTTCTTCTCCCTCATTTTAAAAAGTACTGAATATTTTCATGTTGGAATAGACAGAGGAGGACGTCAAGGGGGGGTGATCACGTGCTGGAGCATAGTGAATGAATAGAGAGGAAGCCATGATCACATTTTCTCTTTCCTCCTTTCTAAGATTTACCTCGGAGGTCCTTCATTTTAAGCTGCAATGCCGTTTAAATGAGCTCGAGACTTCATTAAAGGTTGGACCCGCTCCCCGAATTTATCAAGCCCCTCCAAAAAATCATCAAAAATCAACATGATTCCCTTTGTCCCTTCAATCCCAGCAGCTTCATCGAGCAAATTTGCCACTGTTTCAAAAGAGCCAATCAAGGCACCTCCGTTCACTAAATCATGTCACTGTTAGTCCTTGTTACCTATCCGCTTAAGCGAAATAAATATGGAAAGAAAAATCACCACCTCCCCCATATATTAGCTAAACTCACGGTTAACAGGGTTATCACTCCCCCCAATCCTCTTTGCCGTAGCCGTCTTGTCCGCCTTCTCATCCTTCCCCGCCTGTCCCGCAACCCACCCTGTAGCCTCCAAGTCTACACCCTCAGCATACCACTCCCACTTTTTTCTTGCCTCTTCGTCCGTTTCCTCAGCGATGATCATAAATAACACCATAGCCCCGACATCTCTACCTGCTTTATCAGCCTCTTCTTTGAGTGCTTTGCTACCTCTTGAGAAGGTTTGAGGGGTGTTGTGTCCGGAGGCACCCATAAAATTGTAATCCGCGTATTCGGCAGCGAATTGGGTTCCTCTTGGGCTCTGTCCAGCCGCAACAATTTTGATTGGAGATGAAGGTTTTGGAGAGAGCCTGCAGTCGTTCATGATGAAGTGCTTTCCTTTGAAGTCGCATTTTCCTTCCATCCAGAGATCTTTCATTACTTGGACATATTCTTGTGCGTAGTCATCTTTGATGGGATTAAAATTTGCTTTAGGTTCGAACTAGGAAGTGCAAAAAAAGCGGCTCACATCGATACCCGAAATATGCATTCCCTGGCCACAAGCTCATTTGTTCGTACTCGGCCTATAGAAATTCTATGATCAGTAAACGACACCGATTTTTGTTTTTTGAGAATGACACGGGAAACAGTTTCTAGTGATAGAGATATCTCATTGCTGCATAATACACTTCATATGAAAATTTGTTGAAACTCACAGGTTGCCATCCCGTAACAATATTTACCCCTAAGCCTCATTACCACTTTTGCCTCTCCTCATCACAACGATGAAAATATAGAACTCACCAAACCTTCCTGGAGCAATTGAGTCAATCGTAACTGCCATCCGCGCACACAGCGCCGGCGGCAATGTCAAGATCGCCGTACTAGCAAAAAGTCGTATCTTCTTCGTAACCGCTGCTATACCCGCCACTTTACTTTCATCAGTACTTTTCTTCTATCACCTTGCCCCGCCCTCACTATCCTCATTAACTAAAAGATGTACATACTTAGCGTGAAAGATTCAAGGTTATGATCCCAATGTTCAGTCCGTCCTCCAAACCCGCGAAGTTTGATCATCGACAAAGCAAAGTCGAAACCGTACGACTCTGCTTTTTGAACAATGGATTTGTTAAGATCGAAGGTAGGCATGTAAGTAGGTGAATTGTCGCTGATGAGCCAGCCGTTGTTGCCAATTGGGATGAAAACGCCTATTTCCACGGGGGCTACGGCTGCCATGGTGGCTAAGTGGAACGCTGATTGGGTTGAGGTGAGGAAGCGAGATTTACAGATATTTCGTTATTCGATCCAAAAAAACATTCAGGAAATATGCTTCCAAATCAAGAAAGAAATTAAAATCAAAATGGAAGCCCGTTGAGGCTGTCGTTCGAAGTTGCTGATGGGGGGGGGTCGGGGGGTCTGCCCAGAAGTAGTTGTCATATCGGAATATCGATCGCATCTCCGAAAGGTGTTTAGGAGATGGGCTTCCACTTTAAAGCTGATCGATTCCATTGGGTATGGTATAGAGCTTCCTTCGAGTTAGAGATAAGATCTAGCGATAATTGGCGACGACAGGAGAGTGGAGCGAGGAAAAGTGGGATGTTAGCGAGCAGAAGAGAGCAGTGTCTATGTCTACAGGTGTGATAAGACTTGCGGCTATTACCATTAAGGTGGCATGGTAGTGGTAATAGAAACATGCTTCCAATCCATTCTTTACTGAAGAATATGCGAGTCTGCTGTGAAAGTTACCGAAGGAGAGGGTCCTCAAGGGGCTTTGAAACTTAACGAAGGCAGTGGGAATTACAGCAACTTCGGTAAATTTAACGGGATTTGAGTTCGGCCGGTGGCCCAGGCGCCGTAGAGATGTACAATGTCATAACTTCGTGATGGTAGTAAGTGTCCTCTATCAGATTTGCCGTTGTCAACCGCGAAGTTCTCTTCTATAGGCATACTCAATGAGACAGTCGCCTCTGAAGTACTAAAACACAACGCCATATTAACTGGATCTCAATATATCCTCCTCACTCTCCGTCCTTCCTCTACAGCCTGTGTCTAGTTCCGCATTAGTACCTATCCCATATTTTATACTTTTACTTAAATTGTTTCTTCCCCTCTCTATCGTCCCTAAGCTCATACTCCCCCCTTCATAGCCCCTATCCCCATGCCCCCTCTCGCCGTTTTCGCCGTCTCCATGCCACCGTCTAACAAGGAACAACGCTCTACAAGTTGGCAAACTACTCGCAATAACAGCAATGCTCGGCTCCAGAATATCCCACATTGGATCAAGGGCTGTAGCACCACCACGAATGGTGTAAACCGTGCGGACAATATCGAAAATGGTGTCTGCAAAGCCAAGGCCGAAGATGAACGCTAGGCCGGCCTTTTGGCGGGGAGATATGCGGAGGGGGGTGAGGGAGAGAGTGGGAAGGAGGATTACTTTTCTATGTTAGTTGATGAATGAGAAGAGGGTTGGGGAAAGTGAGGGTAGGTAGGTGGAAAGGGTTGTCTTGCCTGCTAAGTTTGAAACGACGTGGAGGGAGCACCATATTTGGGAGAGGTTGCGGGTTATAACGGTGGATTCGGGACCGAAGCATGATTCTGTTACATTTAACATTATGTTAATATAGGGATAATGAAGAGGTGCAACCCACGCAGATTAAATAGCCCCTTAGGTTCACCACAGGCCCAAAATACACTAACGAAACAAGCTCCAAATGTCAAGGCCGTAAAACCAAACACTGTCCACCAAGCGCGCATGAAAACTCTTGAAGCTCCAAAGATATTCTTATAGAAAAACAGGAAACTAAATTTTATGCAATAAATAACAACCCAAAACATAAACGAAATTGAGATTTGAAGATGGATATAGCGAGCCATGTGCGATTCACTGGGCTCAGAAGCTTGGCCAATAATGTAGGCTTTCATGGAGTAGGTGTAGGGAAACATAATGGTGTAGGTAGTTATGTACGCGATAAGGGAGAGGAGACCGAAGCCATGGATCCAGTCAGAGATTTGGAGAGATTGATGGAGAATGTGGAGGCGGATGGCGTAACGGGCTATGGTGAGGAGAATCGCGACCACGGTGAATGTCCATGTAAGAACCTATAAACAGGAGTTAGCATGTTAGCTACTATGTATCAGGAAACCACATATCAAATGTGGAGTTGGAAATTGTAGAAGTTACGGTAAGACCAGTTATAGAAATTGAGGCACCCATC
The DNA here is from genome assembly GCA_021365295.1 of Tricladium varicosporioides. Lineage (NCBI taxonomy): Eukaryota > Fungi > Ascomycota > Leotiomycetes > Helotiales > Tricladiaceae > Tricladium > Tricladium varicosporioides. The sequence continues at coordinate 187,150 of JAJTIW010000048.1, read as the reverse complement.
TCCGTGGTAAAATAACAAATCCCATGGGGTTGAAGCTAGGGAATTCTGTGTCAGAACTCAAAAGTTACAGAAACTACAACTGAGAGGTTAAACTTAGTGCAAAATAAGATATATACCTAGGAGATCCATCATCTTGTAGTCTTTGGGCGCCAAACCAAGTTACCAGCCTCGGTCAACGACGAATCTGCCTTCCAGGCATTTTCATTACACCTCTCCAGGTTTGTCCTGCAACTTTTACTAGCTGAACGTTGCTTACTCTCTATTTCCTACCTCGGAAGATTTTCTGCATTCAGCCTGAAGCGTTATCTGGGGAAGTGCCAAATCAAAATCGCTGCTGACGCGAGGTGGACAAGGCTAGTTCGGATTTGTGGCACAGTTACAGGAAAATTCCAGGTTGGTGGATGCAAGACATAGATGCCCTGTAAAAAGAGCGATTCATATTTGCTCATTAGCATTTTGTGACGCCCGAGAAATCTCGGGAATGGGTACTCCCATTAAGTCGCTAGGCAAATGCCGAATGAATGTCTCTACGACTCCAAATTTGTAAGTATTAATATATAGACTTAGGAACGGAGTAGTTTAGAAGAATGGGTATGTATGGAGCTGGGTAGGACAGGTGTTCGCTTGTTGTGCATTGGTTTATTAACTTGCCATTTTCGACGGCTTACAGCACTGGCATCTTCCCACTGCCTCTTGTACGGAGAAGCATGGATTCTGCATAGCTTTACTTTTTCTTTAGCACAAGTAGTCAATTAGGTATTACCATTGTGGTGCGCTCACGCCCGTAAAGTTTCCAGTCTGCGTTGTGTAATCCCCCATCTGCCCTAAACTATCGATTCGTCCTAATAGGAACTCTAATTGCCGGTAGGCTGCACCAGGTGTATACTGGGGAATTTGATGTCCCGCCAAATTGACAGTGACAAAAGTAAGCCCTCGTTCGGTATGATAGGTGCCTTGAATTCCAGCCCCGGCGGTGTCGGTAAAGCGTGGTGAACGGGGGTCCGCCGAGTTGATCCATTTCAAAATTTCATTAAGAGATTGGTGGTAAGGGACGAAGAAATTTTGTGTGGAAGATGGGGGTGTCTGAAAGCCTTGTAAACCATTCCACGTCATATTTTGAATTGTGATCAATGACCCATTGGAGAAAAGGAGGAAGTCCAGAAGACCATGGCCAATGATGGTATTGTTTGTTCTTTCAATGACCGAAGGCAGAGGGCCTAGACCAGACGGGACAGATTTGTCGCCTTTGGGGAAGAGGTTTGGACCGCCACCGCAGATCGAATAGCTTGTTGGCGGGGCGTGAATTGCCTTCTGCACATCAGTCCGGTTGAAATAGTTGTTAGGACCAACACCTAAAGAGGGGAAGCCTAATTCATCCCAAAGGAAGGGACAGTAATCTGTCAAGTGGTAGATGTTAAAACAGGGATTGACATAATAAGCGGCGTTGTACACATCATCGTAAAGGTCGCAGCCTGGTTGCCTGTAGTCAGGTGCAGAAGGGATCTTTCCGGATGGGGGGAACTCAGTCGTCCACTTGTCAAAGAAATCAGTATAACCACAACTAGCTGCGCGCGCGGTGATGTTGGCAATGTAGCTTTCATTAAGTCCAATTACATTATTGTATTTTAGAAGTGCCGGGGTCAAGGGGGCTGGTAATTGTCAGAGAGACATTTTTAATCAGTAGGGAAGTCCTACCGTAAATCATAACATTGTCATCGTTGATTGAAGGATCATTGATCTGTACTCCTTTTACGTTGAAATACTTGGTGTCGTTGGCGTCCAACATGCCTGAAGCAATATACGGGATGTATTGGCCAGCGTAAGACTCCCCAGTGATGTAGACCTTATATCCCTGCATATGGAAGGTATCAATGAAGTTTTTCCAGAACCCCATGAATTGCGTGGCAACATCGTGCTCATCATGGACAGTGATATTTCCTGGGGAAAATCCGGTACTAACAGGCTGATCGATATAGACCACATTTGTCAAGTTCGTCCATGAATATGGATTGGCAACCGGGAAAGTTCCAGATTGCCATAAGAATGGACCATTTTCTTGGAATAATCCATCTAGACTGCTGCATCCCGGTCCACCATTAAGCCATATAGTTATCTCCTTTTTAGCAGCTGGATTCGAGGATGGGAAGAACCAGAACCAAAGTTGGTTGGGATCTGCTTTATTCGAGCTGATTGGAAGTGTTCCAGCATAGGATTCGCCAATATTGAAGTCGATTTCTGGCAGTGCGCTTCCATTGACCGCGAATTCTGTGACATGTTAGGCATCGAGTGGTTAGAGCGCATATGAAGACATACTGCCCGAACGTTCAGTTAGATATTGTGAAGTCGCCCTCTTTCGTGGTGCATCTTTCGTGTAGACTGGAGGAGCTGGTCCCCTTTTGGCGTATTTGTGCGCACGCTCATGGGGGTTATTTAGAGCGGATGTGATTGATGCTGCAAATAGCAGAAAAAGGCAAGTGAATGACCGCATTGCGAAATGATCTTTAAGTGGAAGAAACACACCCAAGAAAAGGACGACTTGTGCCGACTTAAGTATTTGGGAGAGGGTGAACTGCACAAAGCTCTTTCCCTGTCTCCATCTGGCTTGTCCTTCCACTGTGCTTGTGTGGGACAAGCAAGGCCAATGTCCCCAGAGATTTGCTTGGTCATTCTTGCGAAAGCACCGCCGTTGCTATATCAGAGAAGTCCGGCATAGGGTTTAGTGATTGCGCGCAGTGGATGAAGATATCCCACCTCCCTATCCAGGTAAGCGTATCATGCTTGTTAGCCGTTGGTCCCGCCATCTTTTCATCATTTAAGCTTCAAGTGGTAGCCGCACGGAGGGATCATCGATAAAAGTGCAAGCGATCCTGGTAGATGCTGTGTGCAAAGCTTGCTTTGCGGGTACGTACTTTATGCCAAGGTTGTTGATTCGTCTTAACGGAATAGCCGCAATGCTTGTCTGTATCTCTGCGGGACCATTATCGTGGCTTCGGGATTCAGGCCCTGCAGGGTTGTTGATATGCGGGGAGGTTTCGGGGTTGCACACGTGATCAATTGAGAAAAAGGAGAAAGGAGTTTTGAGTAGGATTATGAGTAATGTCAAGTCTGCGGGTTTTTGTTTGTCAGGGGATATATTAGATTGAGACTTAACTCTGTTGAATTGTTACCTTCTTGGCGGAGATATCAGAGAAATTATGGTCTTACCACACAGCCAATGTAGCCGCCCAAGAATACGAGTTGTGCAATGCTTTCCTTGAGCCAGAGTTTGATATTGAGTGTAAGAAGGCCGAGAACTAGCTCTTCCTGGAAGTATAAGGAGCAATTAGAAGCATGTAGGACACGTGGTACATGTGCCAAATGAGCTTGGTTTTTGGTGGCTCTGTGATCAGCGCTGTGTTTAAAACATAAACGGATGACAAGGCGTTAGAGAAAGATCACCAAGCCTTAATGTCTGGACTCAGGTCAAGGGCGATAATTATAGATGGAAACAGGAAGGACTTGGAAAGATCATTGAATTTCCTACAAGGAATGAGGCTTTCCATCTGGTATCGATTGTTTAAGTTGGAACGGAGGTGTCCCCCTGACCAGGACAAGAGAGTTTCGGTCTAGAAAAAGTATTCTCTGCTTAAGATGAGACCTGGGATACTCACCCCAGGTCACGAATCTGCATAATAAGAACATGACTGCAAATCTAGAATGCATGATGGGCGACATTACCGAAGTGTATCTTACACAATGTCTCCACCTTGCTAACGACAGCTCCACCGAATATTGCAGCTGGAAAACTCTCTCTCTAGATACTGGAGCATCTAGTCAATTCAACATTATAAGGCCAACTGCCGGACCAGAATATATACCAGCGGTTTATTAGTGTCTCCTTCCAGCTGTTGTAATACGCTCGCGAATGGATGGTACGTAAATAGTCGATCACTCTAAATGTTCTCGATCGATGAAAACGTCAGCGATGCGTTGGAAATGGCCAACGCAACACGCCTCCCAAGATTCTCCATACAAAGGCGCCGGTGAATGCAGCACGCTTCTGAACCAGGCTGTGAGCCACTTCTCGAGGCAATGAGTTTTACAATCCCAGGCGCTGCAGTGCTTGTTGTGTTTTGATGTGACGGTTGTTTTTCATGGCTGGACTAAAGTGCTAGTGGGGTCTGATTGCGGAGCGAAACCCTGCGGCACCTCTTGGGGCTGTACATCAGATTAGGATCCATCTACGACTGTACGACTTCACGACCTCAGATATCACGACAATCACCAAAATTCCCTCGAAGCCCTATTCACCTCTCATCAATTGCGCAAAGTCAAAGGAGCCCCCACAGCCCTCCATCTGCGGCACCCTCTACACCGTTAACACTGTAGCTCGTTATCACAATTTGACCACGCGAGACACCCAAAATCCTACGGATAGAGGCATAAATCGAATCTGGGTTACCTCCTTTCACTATCACCTGGAAACTCCTCGACTCCCACTGTTAAAGCAATACACCTCCGATCGAGAGCAGAACGCCCCTATCACCAGATAATCACCACGAAACAAACCCACCCCACGAATACCCTTTGATGAGGCTTATTGACGCGGGATACTGAAGTGGATGCAAGCCGGAAAGGAAGATGATTATGGTGTTTACAGATCCGCCGCAGGACCTGCGCTCGGATGAGGCTGGTCCTAACCTCCATCTTATGACAACTGCCAGCACACCAGCAACTCCAGGTCCATCTTCACCAACCTCAGTCATGGCATTACCGCTGGAACAGATCAAGATCGAAGATGACAATGATGGAGAGATAATACCTCCAATACGACCGAGCAGTACACCCTTCCCACAAGCAGATATGGTGGAGGGGAATATCCAGTGCCTGCACCGCCTTGATCCTGATCGGATGGATGGTGTCACTTCGTATCCAATCTTATCAGAATCTTCCACCTCAGCCTTAGATAACTTGCCGACAGAGATACACGATTGTGTACTGGATCATCTCCTTGGCGTTCGAGCCTCCGCTTCTTCGAGAACGAAACATGACGGCAGCACCAAGGTTTTACGGAATTGGGGGTCAGCATTAAGGCATGCGAGGCGGAGAGAGGTTGCAGAACTTGCACGAGTAAGCCCAAAGTGGAGAGGGCTGGTACAGGATCGATTATATCGGCATCTCAAGATCAAGGGCACTACAGATTCTATTCTGGAGGCTTACGAATGGTTCTGTGAACATCCCCATCTTCAAGCATACGTCAAACATATTGAAATCTGGTTCCCTGTGTTTCAGCAGAAGAACCCCACATTCGATCGAACACTGAGGATACCTACACCGACTCTAGAGCGCCCACGGGGTTATGGGGCAACAGAGCTTATGAACGGGATGTACGGCCTTACATACAAGAGCCCAACGAGCAATTCGTCACTTGAGGACGTTTTCGAATTTGTTGGTTTGACATTTAAAGAAGCCGCTATTTTGACATTGGAGGGAGGGGATAGAAAGAAGCCGCCAATGGTCAAGCACTTCCGCAATTCTTCAATTCCGGGCCAACGCTTAGCTACAATCTTGGGCATAAGGACATTGGTCTGCAAGGGGCAGTGGAATATAATTAGGTCTCGGGATGATTTCGACACCATTGCAGAGGCGCTTCCTAATCTCAACGAATGGCATGGAAACTATGCGAAGCCCAAGTCGAAAAGCTATTTATCTATGGCAGCTACGCTTCCATATCTTCCACAAAATTTGACTCATCTCAATATATGCCTGGAGAATGATTACCGACGGGAAGCCGTTTCACCTGGGTTCGTCAGGAAAATTACACAGAAAGATGTTCACTTTTGCACACAATTTGCCAAAGCCATCCCAACATTGGAGCATGTTGCATTTACTGGAAGACTTTGTCGTTGTTTCTTTGACGATGCAGCGAAACTTTCGAATTCGAGGACTTCTAGATTGAAGAGTATAGATTTAACAATCAAGAATGTGTGCAGACCGACATTTGTCTGGAATGATGGTACTGGAATAACGGATATGCAATTTATTTTGGCATTTGAGCAGTTAGTTTTAGCTGCAGCAAGATCGCTCGATAAGCTTGCGGCTCTTCATTTCTTGAAGATTACCTTTATTGATCTAGGTCAGTCACGAATTGAATATTTCTGAATTGCAGGCTAACAAGATGTAGAATCACAAGTACCAGCTTTAAATCCATACTTCCAACTTGAGAATAATCAACTGACTGGGATTTGGAGCGACTTAATCGTGGAGACTCTCGAAAGAACTCGTCCCGCAGCACGCTATTTGGAGAAGGCAGATATACTCCCTGACGACGTCGGCTTCAAAGATGGGCAAATCCAAGGCCCTCCACTATTCCGAAAACGTCCACTCTCCATCAAGGTTTCATGCTACCACTCACTATCTGGCGGCATCACTATAACCTGATTTTCTCATCTCACGAATCTCTCTACCAAGGATTTTCACACCATCTATCTCGTCTCGCCCACTCTCTCTTTACTACTGTACCCTTGTCATACTACATTGCACATGGAAAAATTGCCCTCGCATATCTGCCTTGTTTGAAATATTAGGGGTGTGTCTCTCGTCTTTGGGAGGTTCTTGTCGATTTCGAAATTGTGCATCGCACCATCATCTCGTTTCGTCATTTTGCAGCATGGAACCAGCGTGGAGTTTTTTGCTGGCATCAATCACATCGGAGGAGTTAATGGTCGGAAGTTGGGTTGGAATTTTAAAAGGGGTCTGATTTGGTTTGCTGCGAATTTATGCATGACGTGGAGGTGAAATGAGCTAAGAGAATAAATGTAACCGACATTGGCACACCACCGCGCCGAGAAAGGTCGCGTGTGTTGTTGGCATTTAAGAGATAAACATTTGGGGCTGGAGTGGAGGGAGATTGTTAAGATCGACGAATGGTCTTCATACGTTTTGCGAGAATCCGTACATGTGTGTTTAGCTAGTATCAAGCTAGTGAGCCTACAGACAGCTATAGAAAGTAGCTTGATGCCAATGAATATTGATAAACTAATGGTCTATTATACCGTGAGCTCTTTGACCTTTTAGCCGTGGAGGATCCGGTTCCATCAGAAGCCGTGCTAATTTGTTACTATATCACTTAAGCTCACGCCGGATCATTTTCGACCTCAACAGAACTGCTAGCAGTTGGAAAAATTAGATGGATTTAAAAGGAGTTTCCAGATTTTCTCTGTTGTATTCAAAACAAAGGGATTCGAATTAAAGTATCCGGCTTTGTTCCTCTATGGTGGACTGTATTACGATTTCGCCACCCTTTTTTTCATTTATTTTCCTACTAAACCCTCCATCATCTTGCGCCTCTTTTTCTGTCCTTACCTTCCCATATAATGATCCGTACTCCTGAGCCAATATCAACAACCATCGTCCCCAAAACCCAACAATTCACCCCAAAAAAACCCAAACCCGCCCACCACAAGCCCGGTACAAACGTGCTAATTCCTAAGAACTCAAGGTTGTAAGCTTGTTGGAGCCATGCGGCCTGCGTCCCAACCCACAATAATAGGGTTGCTATTCCGTAATATCCATTGGCGAGGAAAGACGAGTTGGGCAAGTAGAAAGGTAACAGGCATAAATACCAAAGAAAATACTGGCTCGTGCAGACTTTATTGAAAGTCACGAAGGCGAAGGTTTGCACTAGCATTGTTGATGAGAGATCCTTTTTGGCCAGTAATAGAGGTAGGACGATTGCTGATAGGAATAGTTGCGGGATAAAGGCTAGGGATTCTAGCTTTGGAAGTGAGGACTGGGTGGTCGTTGGGGAGGCGGAGGAGAGGTAGAGGAGGGTATTGTAGGGGGAGAAGTTGTGTCGGTGGTCAATGCGAGTTATGTGGTGTAGGAAAGTTTGTTGGAGGAAGGGGTGTCCATAGCTGGGAGGAGTATTAGTGATATGCTAGGAAAAGGGGAGGGGGGCATGGGAGCTTACATGCTGTACATGAGGATGTTTAGCGACATAAATGTTGTGAAGCTGATAAGCGCCAGCTTTATGCGTGGACCGTTGAAGAAATTGACAGCGAGGTCAATCAACCCATTTCCTCCCCTTTTTTTCGCCGACTTAGACTTGAATTTTCTGGAACCAACTTCCTCATCATCCAGCCACCAAATAATAGACGGCGCATAAATAAAAGGGTAAATCTTAAAATGCACCCCAAGTCCCAGCAACAATCCTGCGAGGCCAATCTTCTTCTTGGTAATAGCCCACAATAGGGCAATAACCATCACAGCAAGCAAACCTTCAGAACTTCCCCTTGTGCTAATCGTCGCAACAATCGGATTAAGCAACCAAATACTTGCAAACTTCAGCGCTCTCTCCATACTCATCCCTTTCTCATTTCCACCATCTCTCAATACAAGCACAATGAGCCACCCTGCTACCACATCCCCAACAGCAAACAAAAGCTTCCCGAAAGAAAACCATGCGGTAGACCAGGTCGTAGGTAAGAGAAGCCAGGCGAGCAGAGGAGTATATCTGTAGGTTTCTCGATCATAGGGTGAGTGGCCGAGGGAGACGAAGCGTGAGGCATCGGTGAAGACGTAGTAATCGATGTCTGTATATTTTAAGGGGGAGTTGGCGTCTTGCCAGAGGCCATAGAAGAGGAAGGTGATGCGGAGGAGTATGGCGGTAGTGAAAACGAGAAAGGGGCTTGAGAAGAAGTTTGCCATTTTGATAATCAGAGTATTGAGAAAGACAGAAATTTTTACAAAATCAAACAAATAACCTCCACCCTCATCATATGCACAACTCTGCGATCAATGGCTTTCATTCACGCTGATTTTAGTTGATGAGTATAAGAGTTGAATTCTGGCATGAAATTCGAGGATTCTGCTACCCTCACCGCCCACAAAAGAAGTTACCTCTCGCGTTCCCCTGCCACCTCCAGCCACATCAGCAGCCATGTCGCAGCGACGAGCAAGTGAAGATTACCTACAGCAACAGCCGTCAGCAACGTTTGTATCTGCAACTTTAATTTAACGGCACCTATGTCTAGCGAAAAGGCAATGGTAGGCGTCAAGAGACAACATGATGGAGCTGAGAAGGAAAATGAGGTGAAGGCTTCGCGGTTTATGCCGATGTTTGAGCAGTTTAGGGATGAGTTGGATCAACATCATGATCGGAGGGAGAGGATTATCAAAGCGAGTAGGGATATCACGGCGGCAAGCAAGAAGATGTGAGCCTTCTAATAAACCTCCCCAAACAAGATACTAATTTGAACAGAATATTTTCTCTGCAAAGGTAGCATCACGTGCACAATGTCTTTTTCATGACTGACACAATTAGAGTACGGACTCTGAATGCAGAAATACCAGAGAAGATAGCGAAAGAGACTCGAGATCGCGCGGGAGCTATGCAGAGGCAATTTTTTGCTATTGCACCGGATTTGGAGGGCATTAATGCATGGCGTTATCAGCGTCAGATTTCGGGCGGGATTCAAGAGTATATGGAGGCTATTTCGTTTGAGCACTACTTGCGCACACAGACGTTGATTACTATGGAAGAGGCATCGAAGTCGCTACCGGACACGATTGATTTGACTAGCGATGACTACGCCCTTGGGATATTCGACTTGGTTGGAGAATTGATGCGATTCGCTATAACAACGATTGCTACGACGGGAGCACTACCTGGGTCAACGGCTGAGCCTGGAGGACGAGACGTATTGATCGACCTGAGATCTTTACGAACGAGTTTTCAAGCACTAGATACGACATCATGTGGAGGTACAGGACTAGGAAAGGATGTAGAGAAGAAGATGGAGGTTATGAAGACTTGTGTAGAGAAAGTTGAGACGGCGGTGTATGGATTGATTATCCGTGGAAGAGAGAGACCAAAAGGATGGGTTCCAGACCTTGCTGATGACAGAGGAGCACCTGTAGAGAGCTATTAATCAAACCAATTCCTGTCCGTGCTGTTGAAAACGTGGGGTTGAGAGATGTCAATATACCTCCCCCATGCTTTGGATCGCTCACATGACTGAATTGTGACGGAGATTATCGCCCGGTTCCTGGATGTCTCACCCTACTTAGATTTTTGCTGGACACATGAGCGCCTTCTCTTTCCCATTTTGATTTCATTTCTGTCGGATTAATGATAATCCACAATCGGGGTCGCGACTTCCCTCATCAGGAAATCCCGCCAGGATCCACCCGGCACTGTGGCTGGAGCTTGGGGGTACCTCGTCTCGAGACATCATAAAGTTGAAGGTCGAATTTCTCGACTTGATCCCTAGCAACGTTCAACAACCACCAACTTTATCAATTCTCATCTACCGTCAATCTTCAAGATGTTTCGATGGTAAGCTCATGCCATCATCACAGTTGGAATTAAACAGACACAAATTAAGGAAATGCTAAACTTTATATAGGTACCAGATGAAGTTGGCCTCGCGCCCACTATTGACGCAGAGTATCACAACCGCTGTGCTCTTCGCAACTGGCGATACGATGGCCCAACAACTAGTTGAAAAGAAAGGCTTTAAGAACCATGAGCTGGCTCGTACAGGACGAATGGCACTCTACGGAGGAGGTAAGCTTCCTTCGCGCAATTTATATTGCACACCGCTTATATATACATTGCAGCAATCTTCGGACCCGCAGCCACGACCTGGTTCAAATTCCTCCAGAATAAGATCGTCCTTCCTAATAAGAACCTCGAAATTGCCGCAAGGGTAGCATGCGATCAAACGCTCTTTGCCAGCACGAATTTGTTTGTCTTCTTGAGCAGTATGGCAATTATGGAGGGGACAAGCCCGAAAGATAAGCTGGATAGCACGTATTGGACTGCTCTGACGAAGAATTGGATGGTTTGGCCGTTTGTACAAGCAGTTAACTTTAAGCTTGTTCCGCTCCATCATAGGGTTTTGGTTGTTAATGTTATTTCATTGGGATGGAATTGCTACCTTAGTTTCTTGAACAGTCAAGGGTCGAAATAAGGAGTTTAAACATTCGGTCAATTCGTACATGGTCAAGAGATGGCCTTTATACATGGTCTAGATCAGGCATCTTCACGGATAGAGAACTGGCATGGTATAGACGGATATACAGCGATGGCGTTTAAGGGTTATTTGCAAGGCAAGGTCTGATTTGGAATTTCAACAGACATGAATGGTGTAGATTTCAATGTCTTTCATGTTCTTTACACAAGACTTGGTTTCCTTTGTAGGTAGTTGAAGGTTTGACAAAAGTAGATATCCTCTACAACTCAAGAAGCCTTTACAATTTGGCGATCTAATTTTCCTAGTTTCTCATATAGTTTTATAGATAAGAAAAAATTCTTCTGGATTTAAAACCTAGAAGATAATAAAGAGCTTTAGAAGTTAACCCTAGAGTTCATGACTCTCTTCCCAAAATTAGAAACTATACCAGCTACCCCTCTGCCTGCTTACATAAGGCAGACACAACCCTGAAGAAAGGAAAACCGCCGCAACCAGACCAAACACAATCGCAGCTTCCAGTCCAACAAACACAACCGCCATCACCCTCAGAACCGACGGCTTGCCTGGAGCAACAGTCGCATCATCATCCTCTCACCTTTCGACGAACTTTCGTCTCTCCTTTTCGCCACCTTCGATCAGGGTCCTCGCAGAAATTCACTTCTCTGGCGTAACCTTCCTCACATCGAATTCGCAGATATAAAAACTGCCACCCTCTCCCTCACACCTCTCTTCCGCACACATCTACACAGCATCAACCATGGCAGCAGGAACAGTGTCCACGCCTACTGGTGAAGGATCACAAGTTGATCTCTCTACCATTCCCATCTCTCCAGACGGAGGCAATGGCACCACCGACGAGAACAAGAAGCCAAGTGGTGATGAGGAACAAATTACCGTCTTTCACGACAAGGACAATTTCAATGTCAAGCACCCGCTTATGAATAAATGGACACTGTGGTTTACTAAACCACCGAGCGGAAAGGTGGGGAGAACTGTTCTTATCTTTAAAGTACTTATGCTAATTGAGTTTTCCAGGGTGACAATTGGAACGATTTACTGAAGGAGGTCATCACTTTCAACTCCGTCGAGGAATTCTGGGGTGTCTACGTATGCTCTCATCTCTTCCATCAAAAGTGAAATTCTAACCAGTCAGAACAACATCGCTCCCACCTCCGAACTAGCCCTCAAATCCGACTACCATCTTTTTAAAGAAGGTGTCCGCCCCGAGTGGGAAGATGTTCAAAACAAGCACGGAGGAAAGTGGTCTTACTCCTTCCGCGAAAAGCGCAACGTCCCCATCGACGAGCTCTGGCTCCACGTCATGCTCGCCGCAATTGGTGAAACCCTCGAGGAGGAAGGTGACGGAGAAGTAATGGGCGTAGTTGTCAATGTCCGAAAAGGGTTCTACCGAATTGGTGTCTGGACCCGAACAATCGGGAAATCGATCCCTAATGGAGGCGATGGCGACGTTGCGGGCGGCAAGGGAAGAAGTCCGGAGAAGGGAAAGCATGTGTTGATGAATATTGGCCAGAAGTTTAAGGAAGTGCTGAAGTTGCCAACTAGTGAGCAGGTTGAATTCTCGGGCCATACCGATAGTGCGCATAGTGGTAGTACGAGGGCGAAGGCAAAGTATACCGTTTGAGTGTTTTTGTTGGATTTCTCTCCTACCACCTCCACACACACACCCCCAGTACACGGTTTCCAACTCTTCTCTCTTTTCGGCAGGTATGGGATAGCATGGCATTATGGATGAATTACCGAGCATGGGATTCCGAATATACGACATGGATGAGCAGTCAATATGCATACTAGGAAGATGGTGTTTTTATCTTACTCTCGTCGATGGACTTATCTCGTCGTCTTTTGCGACTGTGGAAATTATTAAGGAGGCTTCTTAGATGGCGTTGTGGTTGTGGATGAGATATCAATCAGCTTTTTATGATAGCTTGCTTTCTTTTTTCGCAGTGTTCGTAGATGAAGCGGACCAGACCAGACTTGATATGCATAGTCTGAGAATAAAAGTTGATGCTTATCTTACCCAATTTCCTGCAAATCGCCTAAGTTTCTTTTGAGTGATTGAAACGTGAAGGATATTTCTTTGCTATCCCCAAAATTCCTTCTGCTAGAGGTCGAATGGCACAGTTTGTAGCAGGGCAAGATAATCATTTGTTTTGGGATCATATAAAAGGGTAGGGTGGGGGAAGGGGGAAAGTTGACATCCTAGCATGTACTAGAAATATGGTTCACTGTTAAAATTTACGAGTAGTCTCCTAACTTTTCAAAATTTGCCTTATGGATATTAGTGCAAGTTTAGATAGGAAAGAAGCGCGTGAAGGTGCTGTGAGTGAAGCATTACATGGTAAAGCGAGGCAGGGGAGAGGTGCCAGTTATCATTCGGAAGTGGAGAATTATGACTTAGGTCCTATAATTGTTTCTCTCCAGTCTGTAGACATCTACTAATATGATATTACACCATTACATCGAAATCCCCTTTTCTATTCATGTCTCCTTGTTTTTCCGTTCCAACCCCATACCCGCATAATCTACTAGTAATGTTATACATCTACAGGCCCGCTTCGTCACCACTCGCCTCCTCAACGAAGATATCTTTCACAAGTTGTTTCTTGTTGACTACCCCAATTGTTAGCTATATGCTTTTATACTATGGCAAGGGAAATTAGAGACTTACTCTTCCCCATAGCATTCCTCGGAATCCCCTCCACTACCCTCATAACCTGTGGAATTTTATATCCTGCCAACCTTTCCTTTAATGCCCTCCTCATATCCAACGGGCTCCACCTCTTTCCCTTCACTATTCCCTTTACTCCATTAGTCCGTCCATTTCCATTCCTCACAGGCGAAGGACTTCTCGATCTTGGTCCCGCCCAGCCATCTTTAAGCACAACAACAGCACCAACCTTCTGTCCCCACTTCCCACTCGGTACTGCAACAACAGCAACCTCAGCGATTTGTGGTAGAGCAAGCATCTCACGCTCGACTTCTAATGCGGAGACTTTCTCCCCGCCGGACTTGATGATGTCAGCTGATTTTCGGCCGCGGATGAAATACATTGGTCCCTGTGCCCATTCTTGTCCCTTTTCCACCCCATTACCATTACCGTTGCTATTTTCTGTCTCTGTTCCATTTGAGGAAGGAAGATGAACGATTCTCCTAACGGCAACATCTCCAGTCTTGAACCATTTCCCCTTTCCATCCTCACCTTCAACATGCTCAGCAGCTGTTGCTTTAGGATTCCGCCAATATTCCTTGAATATCGTCGGCCCCCTCAACTGAATCTCGCCGTCTCGTTCTCGGCCGGTGGCATCTACCTCTTCGCCAAGTTTTATAACTTCGTTGGTTTCTGTATCAACTAACCGCACTTCGACCGATGGGAGAGGCCAGCCTACGCTTCCATCTACGCGCGAGGAGAAGGAGAGACCGCATGATAAAGCCATACCTACTTCTGTCATGCCGTAGCGCTCTAGGAGGACGTTGCTGTTTGATAGGTCTGACCAGGCTTTTTTTATAGGAGTGGGGAGGGCGGCAGAGCCGGAGATAGAGAGGCGGAGATTTTGGGGGGAGATGGCTGTTCTGGCTGCGGATTGAACAGCATCTGGTAGTGAAGGGAAGTCGTTTAAGAGGCGGCTGTAGACTGTTGGGACGACAGTGAAGAAGGTGATATGTTCCTTTGGGGAGGAGTTTGGAGATGCGGGGAGGAAAGGAGCAGCAAAGCGATTCCATACGGAGGTGGCATTGAAGGGGAAGAGGAATTCGATTGTTGAGCCGGCGATGAGGGGGGCAAAGAGGGCGTTGATTGTGCCATGGATGTGGTGGAGGGGAAGGACATGGAGGAGGTGGTCGGTGGGCGTGTATTTCCAAGCTTTTATGAGAGATTGGGATTGTGCTGTCATTGCTTTTTGGGGGAGGAGAACACCTTTCTGTGTGATGTTAGAACTGTTATTCTGCACTTTTGCAATAATGGACTTACCGGCCTATTCGTAGTCCCAGAAGTATACAACATCATTCCGCCCTCTCCATCATTCTCCCCTTCTATTCTCACCTGCATATCCCCATTCACGAAACCATTAACCCTTCCCTGATGGCCCAATCTCTTCTCCAATCTGACATATTTCACCTCATTCTCCAACCCCTCACTCATCACCTCCCCCGCCTTCCCTTCAAACTTTGCAGAGCTCAACAACAAGCACGCTTGGCTCTGATCAAGTATGTACCTCAACTCATTCGCGGGAAACGCCGGGCTCAAAGGTAAAGCAATCGATTGTGCGGCAAGAACACTCAGTAAAGTCACTGCAATGCTCAATTAGCCCAATTCTCCCACCTCATTTCTAACCCCCCTGCCTCAATCCAACCCACAACCAAAACCAAAAAGAAAAAGGGCAAGAAGTCAGCGCACCCACATAATCATAGCTGTTCTCCACCAAGAACGCTATTCTCTCCCCCTCTACCCCCCCTTCCCTTTCTTCGACCAATTTCTCTCTCGCATCCGCAACATCGTGTAATAATTCCCCATAGGTAAAGCTCCGTCCTGACAATGAGTGTATGACGGCCGTTGAGCTTGGGTCGTGCTGAGCGATTGCTTCGAAGATGGGAAGTTTGGGTAAGCACAAAGGCTTGGGGATCGGGTGTCCGTTGGAATTCGCCATTATGTACCTTCTCGTTACAACTGACACCGAAGCAATTGATTTACCCCCAGCAATTGGTGTTCGAATAGAAGCAGATATTGACCCAGGAGACCAGGGGAATGGTTTAAGAAAACGAGAGATATGAAGGGGATTCCGCGCGCAGAACATCGCGATTCAAATCCTAACAAAAGGGAAAGTCGATCATTTATTTATCCTAGACCGGGACTCCGAAGACTCGGGTGTTTAATTTCCATGTAAAGCAGGGGAGCTGTTCCTGCGTGGTCGGGATGTGGGGGGTTCTAGGAGGATGAAATATTGCCGAATGCCGGGTGTTTTTTTAATAACGGGTAGACTTCGGGATTGTTGTTGAGGAAAACAATGCAGGCGGGTTGGAGCGGCTCAACTTAAGGCTTTAGCAGCTTCAATTGGAAGATTCAACAGCGAATTGATGTTTATTGCGGCATTTATTGAAGAGGAATAAGAAAACACCACAGCGGACTTGATGATACGCAGACCTTTGCTAGCAGCTCTCGCACGGCGACCGCTTTCTACAACTCCAATTACTGCATTTGGGTCTCGTACAATGGCTTCATCTACCTCCTCAGCTCCCGCGAGCTCAAGCTCGAGTCAAACTCCGATGGAGGATATAATGCGCTCGAAGGTATGCTCATCTTGTCCCGTCCCCCCTTCTCCGCCTCTAGGAAAAGATCACGAGGTGTGTAGGTTTAAAACGCTAACATTCCGTTCACTAGCTAACACAAACCTTCACCCCCACAACCCTAGCAATCCATAATGATTCCCACCTACACTCTCACCACACCGCTATGGCGGGCGTCACTAGCAAAGAGACACATTTCCGCGTTGTCATAACCTCAGAGATGTTCAAAGGGAAAATGCAAGCTGCACGGCATAGAATGGTGTATAAATGTTTGGCTGACGAATTGGCGATGGAGGGGGGCGTGCATGCGTTGCAGTTGAGAACGAAGACGGGGGAGGAGGAGGAACGGGATAGGGTTAGGGAGGAAAAAGAAAGAGAGGGAGGTGTGGCGGCAGAGGGGGTGAGCGTGGAGAAAGCTCAGGGGTAGCGTGAAGAAAGTGGAATGTAGGGAATGTGTATGAATACCATGGCAGGGCAGGGCATGGCGTTGGGGCGTGGAAAATTACAGCATACAGCATACAGCATACAGCAGTAACGATATCTACTGTTGTAGTGCAAGCCGGAGAATTTCTGTTTGTGCACAAGAGATAAATGGGTATCAGTCATCTAGTGATCAACTGGATTCAGCGGTGCTGTATAGAAGGTGACCATATAGATACCGGAACACCTTTGTGGACAATTGACTTCATCTAGTTTATCTGGTATGTACACGCTACTATAGGTTATATTATACTGTGTACTAAACACTCAAATCAAGCCTTCTCATAAAAAGTTTTCGGCTCTTCTAACGGCTCGTTCGCACATTTTAGTCCCAACTCCATGGTCTCCTGTTGATACAATGTTTGATGTCAATTACTCCAAGCTTGAGTTTCAGGCTCCTTCCTAATTTCTTTCGTACATAATCTCTTAGCCGGTGTCGAGGTTGGTGTACTTCTCACTGAAAAAGATGGAAAGCCTCCGCTTTCCTTGCGCTTTTTGATGAAGTCTTTAAATGACTTTTTCCTGCTTAAGATGGGTACCTGAGGAGGTGGGAAGGATTTGCTGGCATTGGTTGGGGCACGGGAGGTTGGTTGAGGATCTTTTTTTGCTATAGAAGCAGGAGCTTGATCTTGCAGCCAGCCACCAACTTTACCTTCAGCATCTTGAGAGAGAGATCGGGATTTAGAAGTAGCGCAATTGAGGCCTGACAGCGAGCGGGCATTGACTATCGATGGGATTGGCCTAGATGCTGATGCCTTTTCCAACGTCGACAGTAGACGAGTAGTGACAGAGGAACGAGGTATATGTGGAGGAGAGCTCCTAAGCTCTTTGGTTCCCCTTGGCGTATTTCCTGCAGAATCAGGTATCGTTCTTTGCTTCGATGGGGTTGGGAGCGATGGTGAGGGGCCCAGACGATCTGTTTTTAGTTTTTTTCTGGATGATCGTTGGTAAGATGATCCTAGCTCTGGGAGGCCGAGAATTGGTGATTGCGGTGTACCTTGGAATCCTGTATCTGTAATGGTAGGGATGCGCCTCCGCTTCTCGCCTAATTTGTGGTTGGTTCTAGGTATGCTGGGTGATGAGCGACCATCCTCTACGTTTGATCTACGACTGCTTCTAAGCAACACAGGTGGGGAAGAGGTGAAAGCAGGTACTCCGGTCCCCAATGCTTGGTTTGATTCACTGATAACTGGCGTGCCTTCTTTCGACCATGGCAGTTGTCTTGTTGATTTGATGTTTGATTCTGAAACGTCACTTCTTGGATGCGGATCAGTGACAATTGTTGTTTTAGACTTTTCCATAGCAATCTGACTAGGTGTCTCGAAGAATGGTCGTCTGTTCAAGGTGGTTTTAGGCAATCTTAGGGGACTCGAGGCAACAAATGGTGGATCAGAGGCACCTCCAGTCTGTAGTGCTAGCATTGGCGAGCTATATTGTAACCCTACTTTAGCAGGGACAGCTGCGTTAGGCACTCGAAATTTCGAGCGGAACTTCTCCACCCGTTCTTGCTTGAGCGAAGAAATTGCCTCCTGCAGATTGTTTGGGTTGATTATTTGTTCCTGATACTCTGGTTGCTGGACCTGCTGGTCGTAAAACTCCCATCCGCTGATAGGTTTCTCGCCAGCCAATTTTGCTTTTTCGCTATGTGAAACAAAGTCAGAAGCCATAGCTCGAATGAAGTCGTCGCACAAGCTGCGGTGTAAGAACTTCTTATTTTCCCTTAACCATTCTATGTATACTAATGTCCAAGTGAAGTCGTTTTGACTTCCTGGGTAATCCGGATAAATAACTCTGAAGCGGGTATAGAAGTCGTTATGCTGTGATTCTTCTTGTTGTATATTTTCTGGCATGGAAGGTAACCTCACTTCAACATTGACAACAGTCGGTACTGGCGTAGTGAACTTTACTGGTTGATGTTCCTCGATAGCATTTTCTGCTAGTTTCTCTGAAACCTCAGTGTCATCTAATGCGGAACTGGTTATTCGTGTGAGAGCATAAGCGGGCTTAGCTCGTGGGACTGTTTTGCTGGCAGACTGAAGGATATCTGGTTTATCCTCCAATGTCTTTACAGGTGTATTTATTGGAATCATGGACCGTCCATTCTCTAGAGCATCATCTGGTCGCAAGCTTTCTGTAGAAAAGTGATTGAAGAAGCTATGCCTATGTGCTCTAGTCATTGCTCTGACATCCTTTGGTGTGCCGTCCTCACGTCGAATGGATTCTGTCAAAAGCCACCGATGTTTCGGGAGAGAATATTTGTTGTGATTCGCAGCAGCATTGATCTCTGGGCTACGCTCCTTGATTGGCGAACTCTGGTGCGGCGAGTTGGGACCGAATCGTGTTTTGGGGCTGGTTGGCTGAGGTGACAAGCATATAGGTGATGATTGTTTAGTATTAGCATTGCTTCTTGCTACGTTTCTCGAATACGGCGTGTCAGCTGGGGGAGAGCTTATCACTACTGATTTGTGAGACTTCGAGCTGCCCATTGCCGGAAAATGTTGTGGTTGTGTAGACATTACTTCTGGTGCTGTGGCCTGAATTTCAACTTCACTTCTACTTGAGCGTTTCTGCGGTACATCCGCTGAATTTTGAGAAGGACTTAGCAGGGCAGATGAACTTTTTTGAGTTGAATTTGAAGTTTGTGTGTGGGTCGATGTAGGATTCCAGGTAGCAGGAACAATCGCATCCGAGAGGAGGTCGGTGTGTTTAATTTTTTCGTCTTGCGAAGCTTCAGTACAAGGTGGTATATCATCAGCCAACCGAGAGCAAAAGTCTGGCGATTGTTCAACTTGTATAAGTCCATTATTTGGTGGACCTGTGGATGGAAATTCCTGGAAGACTTTGGGGATTTGGTTATTTCTGACCTCAATCTGCTCAACCATGTCACCCTCCGCATGGAGATCATCTATCTCAAGCGCATCATCTTCAGTTGGGCTGCTAGGAAAAACCATCGGGACCCATTGAGTTTTGACTGCTTGAAGGCTCGGCGATCCTGCCATGTTTGTGTTGTTTGCATGATCGATTATATTTGTTGCTTTGGGGGATCGCTGGGACAATATGCTATCCAAAGAGCTAGGAAGGGCATTCTCCTCAGGTGAATACTCATTAGCAGTATCTGGCTCCTCCTGTTGTCTCACTTCAGCTAGGACATCTGAATTCCTTATGTCTAGTTCTGTAGGACTTGCACTCCTAGTTAATTGGCGCCTTTGACCAATAGGTGAACTCGAGGGCCACGACACGAGATCCTCATCATCTTCTTCATTACCACCTTCAGATGAACTATTATCCAGGGGTACCAACCGCTCGGTATGTCTAAGGACAGCTTCGGATGGTGACACAGGCGAATCGATAGACGAGCTACAGCGACTAAACTTTCCTGAAATTCTTTTGGGGCGGGGCCGAGATCGTACATCCGGTTTGTGCTCTTTCCCGAACCATGGGCTCAACTTCTCGTCTCTAGTCCCTTTAGAGTTACTCTGTTGACTCTCGTTGCCGCTGTCGTTGCTTGAATCTGATTGTGATTCTTCACTCGCCCCCGTGCTTCCCGTACTTTTGCACATTGGCTCAGGACTTGAATTTCTGCCAATGTGCTTCATTAGGTCCTCTCGAACATTGGCTGGTATAATCGCATAAGAGTTCCTTGAGTCACCACTTGGATTGTACCACGACTCCTTACGCTCCAACAAATCTCTTTGAGTCGCAGAAACTCGTACATATTTCCTTGGTACTCTTTTCATACCTGCGAAAGGATTGTTGCTCAGAAATTGATCAACAAATTGTACTGGATTAATTTCAGCATCTACCGAAAGAACGGGCGGAGGACCCTCAAAAGCGAATGGAGGCGAATGAGCTTTTGTAAGCCTCGTACTATCCTGACTAGCTTCATTTCCAGCGTTTTCTCTTTTTCGCCTAGTACTCTCCTGACTATTCTCCTTTTCGCTACCCTCAGCTGTAGACAAGGGAGGAGAGTTCTGAAGTTTGCTGTCCAACGTTGACGTCAGGTTTTTTTCTACACTGAAATTGCCTGGTGACTGAGATGGCATAGACAAGTAGCCATAGGCAGCATTGGCACTGGCATCGATCCTCGAGGATATTTGAAGTGCCTTAGCTTCTGATATCTGTGTTAAAGCTTGAACTGATGAAGGCGTTGTACATTTTTCAGTACATGACTCATCTACTACTGCGTTATCCTGCCAAACAGCTGATGGCTTTTGCTTAGGTGCTCTCCCGAGAGTCATCAAGAGATCTGCCGCTCTGGAGTTCCGTTTCTGTGGGATCTGCACTTCAATCTTTTGTCGCTTCAATGATAGGCCCGGCAGCTGAGTGGCAAATCCAGCTTGGCTATGGGAAGCAGATATTTGTGACTGAATGGGAGATGCCGGCTGGGATATTGGAGAAGGCTCCTTGCTTGAACGCTCTAGTGAAATCCTGAGTTGCGTAAGTTTGCCCTGAATAGTGGATTTTCCCAATATGTTAGTTGGGTCATGGAAAGTTGGCGATCCCTCAAAGCCCCTGAATTCTCCAGAACTTGTGATGTTCAGGACCAATTCTAGGTCTGAACCACACTGTCTAGGATCAAAAGTCTTCAATGAACGTTAGCATAATGTTGGACATGCCAAGAATACATCAAATACCAGGTTATATTCAGAAAAACTGAAAAGGCCGCCCTGGTGAAGCGTGTTACTGCCACCGCTGGGGGTTGTTGCACGAATATAAGATATGCCATCGGATATCGTCAAACTACACTTTCCACCCTTTTCTGAGTGGATCTATCAACCTGTTAGTATTCGTAGACTTGAAAGCGTGAGACTATTGACCTTGATGATCTGAGCTGTCCTGTTCTCCCTGACATTCATGACAAGACGGTCTCTGCAGTAGACATAATTGCCTTTTCGGACCTCGAGGTCAGATATCTCAATGTTTCGAGAATCTTTCAGAGCTCCAGCAAGATTCCCTGCCACGACAGAAAAAATCCAGTTTCGTAACATGTTCGACATGATGGGCGGATGCCCCGAAAGGCTGTACAGTAAGTGGGTGCTAACTCCGTTAAGCTGTCGTGGCTAGGATGCAAGAGAGGGAATGCATGATGATTCCAATGAAACTGTGTATATTTAATGTGAATGTAATAGCTCAAGATAATGTAAACTCAGGCACCAAGATTGCGCTGATATGACGCCTGTCGCAAGTTTCTGCCCTTGTGTTTCCACGTTTGCAATATCAAAGTCAACATGTGGTCGGCAGACGCGTTTACGCGTAGCTATCCTTGCCCCGCGACGCCGGTGCTCGGCTCGCCCTAGGGTCTGAGCATTATCACAGGGCTGGCTTTTTGTGGCTTGACCACCTGATGCGGCTAGATGTGGCGTATTCCTGCTTGATCTGCTTGATGATATGCCTGGATCTAGCGGGCTTTTGTCCCAAAGTACCTATTGGAAGAGCGATGGGCATGTTACCTTCCTGCCCAAATTCCCTCAACTTGGCCTGCAGATTGCCTCTCTATTGTAATAAATTTAGGCATCCACCTGGTCTTCCTACAGTTTAGCAGCATTGCCACCACTTACGCTTGCTTGCTTGCTAAGCTTCAGGAACCTCTTCAGACGATAGACTTCAACGGATATCAAAACGGAAGCCGAGATGGAGCATGGCTTTGAGCCCGAACCTTGATGTGCCTCCGCCAGAACCCCATATTGCCGTCTTTATCCTTTGCTCAAAGGTTAGCTAGCATATGATTCATCCTACCAACTTTCTCCCTGTTGAACCAGTGTGAACCCGGCTGACAACGTTAGACAATGCTGAAGTTCTCTTTCAAACAGGTTGTTTCTGCCACCGAATCTCTGCCCTGGTGATATGTTCTGTTGGGACGAACGCCGTTATCGCGGCAGCATATTTCGATTTGAAATAAATTCCATACCTACTTGAGAAAACGAGGCTCGCGTCTTACCTCGATCCCCTCCTACTACAACTTCCTGTCGAATACACCGGGTTTCATATCTCGAGTATGTCTGCCCAAGCAGAGTCTTCGAAGGCTTCTAGCCTAGGCTTCAGGTCTCGGCGTGGATCTTTAGCATCAGTTTCGGGATCAACACCCATAGACAAGGAGCAATTAGCACAAGCTTTGGACAAAATACACAGTACGGCTTCACAATCAGAAACTCTCACGACATTTAATGAGTTTGCATCGCCTCCTCTGCCATCAACGAATACGGAGAGCAAAGGGATAGCCGGGGATATTATGCAGAATGGGCTGAGTGGTCTGTACAATCGTTTTCGTGGTGCTGTAGGGACTGCCAAAGAGAAACCAGCACCAGCCTCAAGCAAAGGAGATCATGAAGGTGAAGCCGCCTCTATCAAGAGCCAAACCACAACAACCCCCGTCTCAAAAGGTTCTATTGCACCGACAAGAGAGGATAGTGGAATCACGGTCTCCCCGGTGCCACTTTCTACGGCGTCTTCCCAGCTACAGTCGCCAACAAATTCTTCATTTGCTGGTCACTCTTCCGAGAGCCAATCACAGGCCACGAAATCTTCTAAGACTTCCTTCGTTTCAACGCCCGCAACATCCAAATCTGCTTCTTCCACTAGGCCATCTATCACACCAATGACCAAGGCCACTACTTCGTCAGCAGTAGTCCCTACAGTGGCACCAGTAAATGCGTTTAAGGATGGAGATAGAGGCCGAAGTGCCGCTGACAGCCAGAAGCTTGAGACTGCTCCACCAAGCACGACTAGCTCGGCCTACGATTCAAGATTTGGATTTGGTGAATCCCACCAGCAAATCTTGAACGTGGAGCGTGATCTTGAACTTGATGATTCAGAGGCTACTGAAGATGATGCTGAGAATGGTGGAAGGACCCCACAAGATCTACAAGAAAGCCTTGGAGGCGATGGTAGCCTCGAGTTCCGCAAGTCTTCTTCAAACGTCTCTAAAAGTGCGTCATCAGCTCTATCTTCTTTACACGCTTCGACTTCAGCACAAGCGAGCTCTTCCATTCGTCGTGGCATGATAGAAGGGCTCAAACGACCTGCTGCAATTGAGCGCATCACTCAATCTCATCTACCAGGCTATCAAGCTTCGCGTGCCTCTTCCACCGATCGAAGTACTGCCGAAACAAGTCCAATCAATACCTCAGCCCACAATAGCGTACGGCACGGCTCTTTCTCCGTTGAAGACCCTAAAGTATACTCAGGAATGCAGAGGATACCAGGTACAACGACTAATGAGGGTGCGCCTGAAATTGTGAATGCACGTTTAGAACAGATGAGGAAGCAAGTCTTGAGCAAAGAATTCTGGATGGCAGATGAGATATGTAAAGAGTGCTTTCTCTGCGGCGACGCTTTCTCTGCATTCCGCAGGAAGCATCACTGCCGGACCTGTGGTTGCATATTTGATTCGAAGTGCACATCGATCATTTCCGGACAGAGATTTGGTGTGCAGGGCTCTCTAAGGGTGTGCAAGACTTGTCTCGATATTATCAATCGGCGGCACGATAGCAGTGGATCGGAAGATTCCGCCGATGACTCTTCACTACCGACCTTCTTCCACACGCAACAAGCAAAATTTGATGCAGCAACCAAGGTCGAAGCTATGGACAGTGGTAGTCATGTTCACGAGGACTCTACTGCACAGAAGGATCCTAGACTAGGCGTGGTAGAGGCGCCAATGATGGCTATCCCTGTAGCAAGGAGGATAGGTGGGGAGTCTACAAATCGAAGGTCGGCTATTTTGGAAATCGATGCGCCTCATCTCAGTCGCCCAAGCTCATCGAGATCTCTCAGATCTCTTGCATCTGGGCGTCCGCCATCTTCAGGTCACAAGCGACACCAGTCGAAGCACAACTTCCTTGGGAGATTTAAAGCAACCCCTGAAGAAAGAGCGCCTTTTCATCGAGGTCCCATTGAAGATCAATCAAAGAAATCCCGCTTACCAGCATTTCATGATGATAACATCATCGATCCTGATCTAGCACCGTATATGTCTGATGAAGGATCGAGTGAAGACGAGCAAATGAGCAGCATATTTGCAACTATGAATAGCAACAGCAATATTTTGAGCCCAAGCTTCGAAAATGACCGATCTGGTTTTGGATCTCTTATGAGTGCAAGCAAAAGACATCGATCTAGAGGTGGCGAGAAGAGTGTCAGTGGTATCAGTTTTACAAGTCGGGGCATAGATGATGCCAATACGGGCACTTCGTTGGGTGGATATTCAGGACCAAGCCGAAGGCGCAACCTCAGCGCTGCCAGTAATCATCTGCATCACTCGAGAACCTCTCCATGGTCAGTTGTTCAAGGATTTGGAAATTTGGACGAAGAAATACTTGGTATTGACAATTCCTCATCCGCTTCAACCTTGGCGCCCTCAAGAGTGACGCGTAGTGCTTCTATGCGGGATGCGAAAGCACCATCTATCGAGCTCAATGATGCCAGTCTCCATCACGTCAGAAAGCTTCTCCGCCAGCTTTTGCAAGACTCAGACATTCCTAACGTCTCATCATGGGAAAAAGCTCTCATCCCAATTCTACTTCAATGCACGGACGACGTGAACCCAAATGTAAGGCTTGATGAAGATATGGATATTCGGCACTTTATCAAGGTCAAAAAGATACCCGGAGGCAAGCCAGGTGACACCACATATGTTTCGGGTGTTGTTTTCACGAAGAACCTGGCACTGAAGAGCATGCCAAGGTCCATATCGAACCCACGGATCGTGATTGTTTCATTTCCGATTGAGTACCAACGTCATCAGCACCACTTCATGAGTCTCGAACCTGTAATAGCCCAGGAGAGGGAGTTTTTGAGAAACATGGTCAACCGTATCGCCTCTCTGAGACCGCAGATACTCTTGGTTCAAAAACAGGTATCTGGGCTAGCTTTGCAGTATCTTGCAGAAGCCAACATTGCCGTGGCATATAATGTCAAGCAGTCAGTGATCGAGGCTGTATCGCGTTGCGCGCAAACTGAAGTCATTTCGTCAATTGATATGGTGGCTCTCCGTCCTGTCCACATCGGCAAATCTGCTGGCTTTGATGTCAAAACTTACGTCCATAAAGATATCCCAGGGCGGAAGAAGACATATATCTATATCTCTGGTTGCCCCAAAGATCTTGGGTGCACCATTGCATTACGTGGAGCTAATATCGATATTCTCGCCAAGATGAAACAGATCACCGAATTTATGGTTTATGTAGTCTATAACTTGAAGCTCGAAACATGTTTAATGCGTGATGAGTTCGTGCTCATTCCTTCCGTTGCGCAAAGCAGTAGTAGCCTTTCACCGAGCCAAGGTGTTTCTCGAGGCACTTACTCTAGCGGGAATGGCGTTATTCCACAAAGTGAAGCACTTGCCTTGGCGACCGACATGCTTCAGGCCGTGGCTGATGCTGATGCCGGTGTTCAGCAACTGAATACAGAGAAAGTCGAGGACAGGAAAGAGGATAGTATCGAAGACCGGGTCAAGAACACAGGGAAATCTGAACCAACGAGCGTGACTGGTAGTATAATGGATATGTCGCAATCGTCACTTCGAGAGAGGTCGGACTCGCACTTAAACAGCCCGAAACTTGTCTCTGCGCATCACACCCATACACACGGTTCACACGAAGAGCAAGTTCCTGAAGATATTCCAATGCCGACATTTTACAGCGACATGGTTACGAAACATCAAACCAAGATTCTTTCAATTTCCCCATTCGTGAAGTTCATACAACCATATCTCTTGATGAAGGCAAGAGAGCAAGAGCGAAGACTAGTATATCTCAAAAGACTTCGGGACCAGGATACCTTTGAGGAGCAAACCGAGAACGAAAAGTCAAAGCCACAGAAGTTCCAGCTTATCAAGCCGGAAATGGTCCACGAAACAGTGAAACGAGCACCAAGACAGATTATGGAGGTTCTGCACGCGGTTCATGACGCTGAATACGATAAAGCCTTACACAATTATCAGACTCAAAAACGTCAATGGGAAATTGCTGTGCAGGGGAACTACAATCTCTTCAATCCCTTGGGACATCAGAACATAACAGTATTACACACTCTTGTATGTACTGCGACTACAGTCCCTTGCGCTGGTCCAGAGCTACTATCTTTGGCTTTCTATAAAGAATACGACCTACCTTTTCGCTTTGATCCCGACTGCACTTTAGGTAGTTATGTTGAAGATTTGTGCAGGACTATCAACACTGTCTGTACTGCGAATGGATGTGATCGGAAGATGTCAGAGCATCACAGGACCTATGTGCATGGCGAGGCGCGGATCACTGTATTTGTTGAGAAGTCTCAGTGCAAGATCAAGGGCTTACAGGACTCGATATTAATGTGGAGTTACTGTAAAATCTGCCAGAAAGAAACGCAGGTAATGCCCATGTCTGAAAGCACATGGAAGTACTCTTTGGGTAAATACCTGGAGTTGTCTTTCTGGAGTAGTGAGCTACATCTACGAGCTGGATTTTGCCCACACGATATTCATCGTGATCATCTTCGATACTTTGGCTATCGCAATGTTGCTGTTCGAATACACTACGATCCTATTGATGTTCTCGAAATTGTTGTACCACGAACTAGAATCACTTGGAAAGTTGATAACGATCTGAGACTAAAGAATGATTTGTTCACCAAGATCGAAGAGCGCTGGAATCGGTTTATGGCAACCGTTCACTCTAGAATTAAGGGCATTAACATTGACAGTGTGGTTCCAGAGAAATCGGAAGCCTGCAAGGCTGAAGTGGAAAGGCTCGCAAAGCGTGCCCAGGAAGAGCATGCTACACTTCTCCGGAAACTTCGTCAGCTCTATATGGAATCCAAATACTACGAAATCGTACCCCTTAACCGAGCTGTCAGAGCCATGCAGGAAAAGGTTGCCGAATGGGATAATGCTTTCGCAGACTTTGATTCTAATTTTTTTCCGTCGGAGAAAGATATCAGAAGGCTTGCTGCACTCCAACTCAAGAAAATGTTCATGGATCGAGAGGGCTCACAAACAGTTGTAGCACCGGATGGAGAGCTACAGTCGGACATAGATGAAAAATCCGCCGCCGCCGCCGAGCTCATCCGAACAAACTCCACGGTTTCTGTTGAGGAAACTCAACATGAGGTAGCCTCTGTAGTCAAGGAGAATGATATATCACCCGAAACGGCTAATCTAGATATGCCAACGTCGGAGACCAGCAATTCTCAGAGCATGATACTAGACCGCGAGGGTATTGACCATTTGGATCTCGCTTTCCCGAAACCCGATGACAAAGACGAAGTGCTTCATACAGAAGAGCCAGATTCAATAGACGAACTGCGACCTGCAAGCCCACCGCTTCCGGAGAATCCACTGACTCGGCAGTCATCAACTGTATCAATCGAGGGATCTCTATCAGAGAGAGTTGAGCAACTACGCAAATCAGCTATTTCACCAACAAATGAACACAATGCTTCTTCACTTGAAGGCTCTGGCATCCCCCGACCAACAGAACGGAAACCATCTCGAAGAAGCGGCTCGGCCACATCTCCTCCCTTGAACCGGACCCAATCGCAACCTACTGGAACACTACGTCACCTAAATACAAGCAAAACATCACGCCAAGGTGACTCTATTATGACCCTTCCCATTGAAGCGCTACGCTCTTCGGCGACAGAGCCGGTAAAGGCTACTGATAAGAAGCTCTCCGAGAGATTAGGGATAGGGACAATAAAAAACCACCGCAAAGGCCATTCCATGATTCCTAGATCTGTCCATAGTAGTAGCAAGCGGAAGGAATCTAAGGTGTCAACATTAGCGAAGCATTTTGAGCAACTGAGTAGAGAATTCGAGAGGGAGCGTCAAAGGGATCGAAGGCAGCGGGCGGCCAAAGTTACCCAGTCTCGCGCGTTTCCCAAAGCTTCTTCCAAACCAGTAGTGGAGGTCTACAAAGATGTAAACGAGGCTGTTGAAGAGCGAGGCCCAACGGATGAAGAACTGGCAGAAATCCCACCCACTCATCCCAATACAGAGCCAACGGATGCGATTGGCGGCCTTGCAGACATTAATACCGAACCTACCACAGAGGATAATACGGCTCCTCAGTCCCCCACCGACACTGCAGCTACTGCGGACGAGACTGCGAACGAAACAGATGATAATCAACAGAATGTCAGCCAAACAGGATCTGATGATGATGGGACTGTCAGCGACGCTGATCACTCATTACTCGATGATCTCCTTCCTGGGACTGCTGAACTCGCAGAGTCCATTGGAAAGCCTAACGCCGATATATCTTTAGAGATCCCCAAACATGAAAGATCAAGTTTGATGAAAATGTTGACGAATTTCTGGGCGGAACGGTCTGCGAGTGGTTGGACACCTTTGGATTACCCGACTAATGCTGGCGACCATATATTTGCTGATGAGGATGTTATTATTCGAGAAGATGAGCCTAGCTCGTTGATTGCATTCACACTGGACTCTCAGTCATACAGATCAAAGCTTGAAGAAATCCGTGGCCAAGGTGAAGCTGTAAAGTGTGAGAAGCCTATGGCACCGTCTGATTCTGCTATACCTGATATTTGCGAGGATGGTGTCGACCAGGTTGGGGTCGAAACAACTTTGTTACGTGCCACTGGAACCCACTTATCATACTCTTTCGCAGATGGACCGACCCGGATGCAATGCAAGATCTTTTATGCTGAGCAATTTGATGCCATTCGCCGGAAATGTGGTGTTGCCAATCGTATTGTGGAGTCATTATCTAGATGTGTGAAATGGGACTCAAAAGGTGGCAAAACCAAGTCTGTCTTTTTAAAGACCTTGGATGAACGCCTGGTAGTGAAGTCGCTCTCGCCTATTGAAACACAGGCATTCCTCAAATTCGCACCGTGGTATTTCGAAATCATGGTCGAAGCCTTGTTCCATGATCTCCCTACGGTCATTGCCAAAATGCTTGGATTTTACCAGATCGTTATAAAAAATCCCATCACAGGTACTGAAATCAAGTGGGATGTTCTGGTAATGGAAAATCTGTTCTATGATCGGCAATTGACGAGAATCTTTGACCTGAAAGGGTCGATGCGCAATCGGAAGATCCAATCAACTGGTGAACAGAATGAAGTTCTTTTGGATGAGAATATGGTGGAGTTTATTTACGAATCTCCTTTGTTTGCTCGAGAGGTCAGTTCTCCTATATTTCATAAACTTCGCTAACACTGCGCAGCACTCAAAGAAGTTGCTGAAGGCAGCGATTCATAATGACACGTTATTCTTAACAAAGATGGATGTCATGGACTACTCCTTAATGGTAGCCGTTGACGAAGCTCGGAAAGAACTCGTTGTCGGCATCATCGATGTGGTTCGTACCTACACTTGGGACAAGAAGCTCGAATCCTGGATCAAAGATCGTGGCTTCGCAGGTGGCGGTCGCAATCGTCCCACCGTTACATCGCCTAAGGTATTTATTTTCCCACTTGTTTATTAAAAACCATAATACTGATCTTTTGCACCTCAGGAATACAAGAATCGCTTCCGAGAAGCTATGGATCGATATATCCTTTATGCACCAAACAGCTGGCACCAGTGGCAAGCGGATAATAAACCTACGAAGAACGATCGTGAGCGAGATCGTGAAAGGGAGAGGGAATCGAAGACAATTGAGGCTGCTGAAGTCTGAACTATACAATAGGCCAAGTAAATCAAGGAGTGATCAACACCACACTGCAGTTGGAGGTAGATAAGAGAGAGAACACAATAATGCCGAGAGAAGGTATACATTCGAATTTTATATGGCGTGCATAGCGGGCGGAGTGATGCTTGGGTCAGCGATAGGGATTAGGTTGGGTATATTGGTTTGAACTCTACAAATGAGCGATGGATACGGCATATAGACATACATAAAATGTGCTACGCTGCGATACGTTCCTTCGAAGGGGAAATATAAGAGAGTAGAGCTAAATGAAGTTACTTCAAAACGTCCTTTGATTGCGAAAGGCACGTGCTTGCATCTTTTGACAAAAGGGGGACTATCTTGGCATCGCCATGCTAGAGCTATGCTAATACAATTTGAGGCTCAGATCAACAGGTAAGTGAAGTCTCAAACTCAAACAACTAACCTCTTAGCGATACTCAGCAACATGGAAGGAAATCGTAGGAGACACTTTGAGTCATAGGATGCAGTCAATAGCTCTGGAAACCCTCAATAATAGTCGAAATAAAACTATCTAGGTATGAAAATATAACAGTCTTTCCTGCTACACTCCCATTCTTCTTCTCACTACTCTCGCACCTCCAACTTCTAAATGGCAGCACGCCCATGTGTCTCAAATGGTAGCCCAAAACTAACTATTCCAACCAAAATCCACAACGCAGCACTAATATAAATAGGCACTACAGTAAAATTCGTATACGTCCCAATCAAACTCGCACACAACCCCCCAAACCTCAACAGCGTCGCCGCAGTCCCACTCCCCGTCCCTCGATGCGGACCAGGGAAACTCTCAGGTGTAAAAGCATACATAATTGCATACATGAAATTTCCAAGCAGACCAGTAACACACGAGAATGCTAAGTCACCAGCAGCGGTGTTAGCTGCTGTGTACGCGAAGAGGAATATCCCTGTGATGATGGCGGATGCCCCCATCATCCAGCGTCGGCCGAACCGGGTATTTACGGCGAAAGCGGCGGTGATGGGACCTACAACGCCAACGGAGGATTCGATGCAGTAATTTCTATAGGTGAGATAGAGGGAACTGTGTTCGGTAAATTTTTGGGCGAGGTAGGTTGGGAGGAAGTTGAAGTAAAGGGGGTAGGCGATTCCTGCCCGCTTGTTAATCTTCATCCAGATATTAGGTTTTCGAGGAAAAGATTCTACTTACCGACTGTGAGCCAGATGAGCCAGATGAGAGTGGTGTGGTGAGCAAGTTTCTTGGTTGCGAAGAGGTCTTTGTAGTTGGCTGACTTGAAGTCCTTCAGGTTCTCCTTTATGATATCTCTACGAGATAGACCTTGTCTGCCCTCGTCGAGATTGACGGTGATGCCAAGGTCGCGGTCAATATCTTGAAGCATGGCAATATTAAGTGGCTCGGGTTTGCCGTTCCGTCGTGCGACGTAGTTAACTGCCTCAACGGCTTCGGCATCTCTGCCTTTTGACAAGAGATAGCGAGGTGACTCCGGCATTTTGAAGAGGAAAATACGGACAATAGCGAAGACAAGGGAAAGGCCCCCAAGGGTGATCATGGTATACCTCCATCCCATATTGTCCGCTCTCTTACAAGTTGCAGGAGTGGAGTTCGTGGGGCAAGTGAAGTTAGCCAGGAACACCCATCCGATCAGCGACACAATGACCTGCCCAAAATTCCACCACGCGGACAAAGCCGTGAGGAGATACTGATGAGAGCCAGGGACGAATTCCAAAAATATCATTGAGTCGACGGGAACGTTGCCTCCTGCTGCGGTACCAATGATTGCCCACATGATGCAGAAGCCAACGAAATTATCTAGACCTGCGACTGCGGCTCCAAAGATACCACCGATGAGAAGAGTGGCGTTGAAGGCGGGTTTACGACCAATGAAATCAGCTGAGATACCCCAAAATGAGGCACCGAAGATGAGACCACAGTAGTAGGCAATGGAACTGAAACCTATTCGAGTGACGTGTGAGAATTCGAGTTTGATAGATGGTTGGATTGTGCCAATTCCTTGAGACCAGCTATGACTAATGTTAGATGAGAATATATCAAACTAATTTATACTGACAAGTTATCCGTGATCCATCCAAATCCTGTCACAACAAATAGCTCCCATTGGTATCTGTGAAAGTTTAACATAAAAGTACGAGAGCAGATTCAAAAGACTAACCTTCCCATTCCAATCTCCTCGAAGCATTTGCTTACGAGCTCCGACTTAATTCGATATGAATCAGTGATAGAGCTGCCATAGAACTCTCGGTTCTCTTTGTCGTCCAGCTTGAGGGCATCTCCCACAGCATAAGACTCAGTCCTTCTGACGGGGTT
Organism: Tricladium varicosporioides; assembly: GCA_021365295.1. Taxonomy (NCBI): domain Eukaryota; kingdom Fungi; phylum Ascomycota; class Leotiomycetes; order Helotiales; family Tricladiaceae; genus Tricladium; species Tricladium varicosporioides. Next base: position 154,451 of record JAJTIW010000048.1, on the reverse strand, counting down.
AATATCATCGACCTTCTTTTCCTGTTCTGACATTTTGGCTATCCCTGACTCAACAAAAACAAATTGATAATTCTGATTTCGAGAAGGGCTCAGTAGAGCATTACTTTCTATTTGACTCCAACTTGAATGGTCTGGAATCACCCTTATTCAAATAACATAGCGTCCCAGAGCCAAGGATAGACCCAAGTCACCCAGGGAGTACTACGGTTGGTCCGGCTTGCAGATACACACAGCGGACGTTATCCACGCGGCCGGAGGCCCTGACAAAACTACCCCGGAATCACAATGACTGAGTTCAAGTATCTGATAATGATTTGGTTGAAGAGTGGGGGAAGGACAATCAGTGTTTGACTAAGATTCGATAAGGCATGGTGGGTCTTACGGGGTTATCCTGGAGACTTTCGGGATCATAGTACAATGCTTGGAAATGGGAAAATTAGTGTGGATTGGCAATGATTAGAATCTCGTGATAATTGTGAGGTGCCACGGTCGCGCATGGTTGTTTTTGAGGGCAGGACTATTTTGTGCCCGTTTTGAGGTATTCGATCCGTTATGCTCGTAGAGCCGCTGAGAATTACACTAGAACATATTATCCTTTTGGGCAAACCGAGAAGTGAGGTTTAAATTTATGTCATTCGATACTTGAGTGATTTCGAAAGCAATTCCTGGCCGGGGAAATGCATGCTTCTAGCTTTATACCAATTCAATATATGGTTGACTATGTGCATTTCATCATAACCATTACACAGCAGGATATTATATACATGCGCAAAACTTCCCTTTCCCAGATGAATCTTGCAAAAATTACACCGCAACAGGCTGTGGGGTTATAGGAACGGCTTGCTGCTTCTTGAACGCCTCAGCAGCACCATAACTCGCCTTGTAGCTTCCTCCCACGGCACCTTCCACTGTAATTGGTGGGTATTTTGCAGGTTCGCCTTCTTTTCGACAATTTGGCAAACAGTCAATAACATAATCTGGGTTTCCGCTATAGAAGAATGGAATTGAGTATCTCTCCTTCCCAGACTTGTTGATAACTCGGTGCAGGTTCGATATGTATCGGTCATTAGACCTAAGTAAAAAGTCAGCCCTACTCAAAAGCTATTTGCTTATGGGGCAACTCACCATCGCATAAACATATTTCCAAGATTCACAACATATGCCCCCTTGATCGGCTTCACATCAAGCCACTCACTAGTCGTCTTCTCCCAGACCTGCAACCCCTCAACCTCATCCTGCATCAGCAGCGTAACCGACCCAAAATCTGTATGCGCACCAATGCCTCTCGACAACTTTTCATCCGAGTCTTTTGGCTGAGGGGGATAATGTAGATATCTAAGTGTTGCGACTGCACCTGTAGTAAAGTCTGCGAAATACCTCTCGTCTAGGTCAAGCGTTTGGGCTAAGACCACCAGAATGTCTCGTGCAAGGGAGTGCATGGCTTTGTAGTATTCCATTGATGTAGATTGAAACTCTTGCGCATTTGGAACAGTCGTTGGCCATACGTTTGGCCCGCTGTTCAGTTTCTTTTCAACAAAATATGGGTGAGATTTTGATATTTCTTCGCCAATATAATACCCCTCTTTGATATCCGGGTTTGTGCCCGCTTCCAATATTTGAGAGCCGATTTTCTCATATCCTCTATTCCACGTATTTTGCTCTGCGTCTTTATCAGCATTGTCTATTTCCTTGAAAATTTCACTGATCTCGTACCTTTGTGTGACTTGTTCTTTTCTTCTTGTGGCAATGCAAAGAACTCTTTAACACATTTAAGCGTCCTTTCTTGCAACTCGGCTGGTACTTTGTGCCCGACGATTTGGAAGAAGCCGTTATGTAAACAACACTTCTTCACATCCTGGACGAGCTTTTCTTTTGCATTGGTGTCATTACCATAGAAGACTACACTTGTTAGAAATGGCTATTTTACCGGGCATGCTCCACGTACCCGAAAAGTCTAGAATTGGAGGAGCTTCAGAAGGCATTTTGAATGAGAAGTATGGAATTAAAAGTTTGAGGTTATTCACAGATGATCAGCAAAGAAGTGTCAGGTATAGATTGTAATTACGATCAGACTAGGAGAACTCAGATTAAACAGTGGGAAGAAGAGCAATTGTATCAACGGCTTCTCTTCGGTTTCTTGAACACATCCGTCACGAGCCGAAAATAGGAGAGAGCTCACGAAGCTCCCTTGAAACTTTCTTACACCCCAACCTTGGAGAGGTACGATAATGCATGCATTGCCTGATCCCAGCCCCTGGCTTGCCTTACCGAATTGCGGGGTATCAAAGGTGGATCTCAAGGTTCAGACAGTAACGGCCGGCGAGAGTGGGCATGCCAAGAGTGGAGGAGATACCCCCTATCTTTGCCCTATCGACCTTGATATCTTGCCGATCCAGTTACGTTTAAACGTTGGACTAATTTAGCACGACTCATGGAACTCTCTCCGCACTTGTGCCACGCTTCACCCCTCTCCACTGATGAGATGGCACGTAAGAATCCACCTCTAATCCAACTGCTGCAAGTGCAATGCATACCTTTCATTCCAGGTCCCGCGTTGGGGAACCGGACTGAGCTGTTACTTTTCTCTTGTCACATCAGCCTTGCATAAATGGTGGAGGAGGTTGGAGAGATCTAGTCGAGGGTATCACAAGAGCTGTCCTCGTACCTGGACTTGAATCGTTCGAGAATCTTGACGGCATAGCTCCATGCTAGAAACTCTGAGGCTGTCTCCACCGTCAATCAGTACTCCACTTCTGTCAGCCTACTCTAGCCTCTCCCTGGTTACTTGCTTGAATCTTGGTAGCCTCACCTAAAAGGCTGTGAAATTGGAGAAATTCTAGGTGTTGTTGGCTGTGTTGAAATTTTGCAATTGAAGTGTAGTGTACCAATATTCCAAGAATGGCAGCCATACTTCCAAAACAGAAAATGCAGAGGGATGATGCATCAAAACTAAAGGTTAGTATCGCTATTACTAAAGGAAGAAAGGTGTGAGATTTAACATTGCACAGATCATTATCGTCGGAGCAGGACTTGGAGGCCTTGGAGCTGCAATTGCACTTCTCCTCGCTGGCCACGACGTTGAAGTTTTCGAGGCAGCGTCAGAAATTGGCGAGGTATGTTGAGCCAATACTCTCTTCATCGATCTAAATGCCAACTAAATGTTTTCAGGTCGGTGCAGGTATTCAGATTCTTCCTAATAGTAGCCGAGTATTACAGAGCTGGGGAATGAAAGATGCCCTCGATAAATGCTCAACGAAACCATCACAAGTCAACTTCCTAGGCTGGAAAGGAAACACAATATCATCTATGGACTTCGCTGCTTCAGCGGCTCAGTATCCTGGAACCTTTTACTGGGATTTCCACCGTGCGAACCTGCATACCTGCCTTCTAGATCGTGCAGTGGAATTAGGGGCAAAACTGAAAGTTAATGCAAGAGTATCTGATGTTCGGTGTCACTCCAGTGGCGAAACTGCTACTGTGGTGTTGCAAAATGGAGAAGAGTATGCTGCGAATTTGGTAGTTGGAGCAGATGGGATTAATAGTCGATTGAGGGAGGTCATGCTGGGGAGGGAGGACCCACCAGTTCTGACTGGTGATTTGGCGTATAGACTGCTTTTGTCGACGAAGGAGATGTTGAAGGATCCGGAACTAGCACCGTTCGTGACGCAGCCGCAGGTTAATTATTGGCTGGGGCCAGATGCTCATGCTGGTATGTAGTCATTTCAAACCCTCTCTTATTTGTGTTATGAAAGATTACTCATTAACACAAATAGTGAACTACGTCCTCCGCGGTGGCGAACAATTCAACATGGTTCTCCTTGTCCCTGATGACATCCCCCCCGGCCAAAACGTCACAGAAGGAAACGTTGAGGAAATGCGAGCACTGTATAAGGATTGGGACCCGAGAATACCTAAACTTCTTAGCCTCTGCGAATCAGTCTACAAATGGCGACTTTGCATCCGTCCTGGGTTGGAGCAGTGGTCGCACCCCTCTGGTGCTTTCACACTTCTTGGTGATGCTGTGCACGCTACACTCCCTTATCTTGCTTCCGGCGCAGGAATGTCACTTGAAGATGGCGCAGTCTTGGGTGAGTTGTTTTCGAGGCATAGAGGACCACTATCGCCGAGGAGGAAGAAGGAGTTGTTGGATATATATCAGAAGATTCGTGCGGAGAGGACGGAAGCAATTGTTGAGAGGGGTAATACGCAGCAATATTTGTATCATTTGCATGATGGACCAGAACAAGAGGAGCGAGATAGAGTTATGAGAGCTGGTGAGCCTGGAGATGCACTGGCATGGAAGGATAAGGCCTTTGCGCCTTTTTTGCTAGGTTGGAGATGTGAAGAGGAGGTGGATCGGTATTGGAAGGAAGAGGGTCAAGACCATAAAAGGGTGCTATCAATGTTGTGATCTCTAAAGTTTGGCGTGTCATCTAAGTGTGTTGAGCGAAGAATATGACTGATAATATTTGCAAAAACATTTTTACGAGAGTAATTATGTTCGTAAAAAAGACGGAAATGTAGACTTAAATAACTCCTGAATCCCAACAATCAAGCACAGATGAAAAATACGTCCCTGACAAAAGATCCTTACTAGAATTTTAAGGGTAGTCTAGGTTGAGGACATCATTACAGTCATAGCTAGCGAGATTACCGAAACTACTTCAAAGGGAGATAGCAGCAATCGTTTTTATGCCAATGTAATCCCATAGATAGATCAGCAGATATCATTATATGTACATATCGTTCAAGACATAGCCGTATGTACTTCTAAATTATAGGATCTGGATGTTTTTTTTAGGACTATGTGATATGCGTGAAACTAGATAGACTATTCGATGTTTATTGATCATAGGAACTTAAGTATTTATTGCACATGGGTCTAATATTGAGTAACAGATACTTTTCTTGATATCTCGTTCCAATTATTTCAACATGTTCATAACGAGAAGCCTTCTCAACGCGGTTTCTTACTACATCTAATCCAAATCTCAACCTTAAATCGAACTCCCATGCTTGTTTACGTGAAGTACCTCCACTGCTCACTCTTCTCGCCATCAGCCAACATGTTTGTGTTCACATCTTCTGCCTTGAGAGCAATGCCCTGTTGGCGATTTCTCCTCGTATTCTCCATCTTCATCCAAACTCCCATGAACAGCACAAAACAAATACAAACCGCATTACAACAACTCGTCGCAATCAGCGTTGGCTTATAAACAGGTGCATACTCCTTCCTAAAAGTCGCCGCACTCAGTATCCCAGCTAAATTCCCCAACCCTACAAGTAATCCCGTATTAGCAGCCCTACTGTTCTCCTCCAGATTATTGTTGTTATGCCATGAGTGAACAAGCACGGAGGGTGTATAAGCGCCAGCGGCCATCAGGAAACAAGCGAAGTATGCAACACCTTTGTTGAAGAGCACATCGACAGTGGCGAGGATTATCATGCCAATTAGGGAGAGGCAGAGGGCGAAGATTATGTGGAAGGTGCGTTCGCGGAAGTAGTCGGAGGATTTGGCGACGGCGAGAAGGACGAGGAAGCCAACAGCATTGGGGGCTACGGTCCAAAGATTGGTTTTTACAGTCGAATAGCCAAGACGTGCAACAATCTGGTTTGGTTAATTTATTCTGGAATGTGGGAAGAATAGCACGTACTTGTGGGAGGAAATTTGATGTTGTGGAAAAGGCTACGGGGTATGTAAAGCAGATGATGCACCACACGTAGAACTTCCACCCCTTCCATGTAGCAAAAGCCTGCTTGAGACTGAACTCGCTCTCAACATTCTTACTGCCATCTCTCAGACTTCTCGCTTTGGCAGCCAATTTCTCCTCGGCATTAAGGAACCAAGCATTTTCCGGGGTACCAGGAAGCCAGAGGTAAGCGATGAGGGCAACAAGCACAGTTAAACCTCCCTCAATGATGAAAAGCCACTTCCAGCCTTGGACATGAGGATTATTGATTTGGAAAACGCCGTAAGAGATGAGACCACTGAAGGCGGCGGCGAGGAGGGCAGAGCCGAAGAAGATTGCTAAGCGGAAACCGAGTTCGCCCCGGGTGTAAAAGAGGGTCATGTAGAAGACTACACCAGCAAAAAATCCTGCTTCACACGTTCTGATTTCGTACTATTTAGCAGAGGTTCTAGGACCGAGTCAAGGTACACCTACCCGAGAAGGAGACGAATTACAAGGAGACCTGCAAAGTTCTTTGCTGCACATTGAATTAAGGCCAGAGAGCCCCAAGCGAACATCACTATAAACACGTATTAGATACTTGAAACCTTTAAATGCAACAGCATTTCTTACGGGTAGGCAACATAATCTTTCCAGAAAAGAGCTTAGTCAAAAGATTAAGCGGCAGGTCGCATAGTCCGAATGGTACGTAAAATAGCAGAATCAGAAGCGAATACTCATTTCCTTTGAAATGAAGATCTTTGCTTAAGCCATCTGTCTCTGCGTTTCCGAGATTGCTCTATTTGCATGTATGAGAAGGCTGCCACGTCAATAGAGTGAGGATTGAGCTGCCTTACCCGATCAACCGAGTTAAAGAAGTACATCTAGAAGAACAATTAACGATTGCTGACCTGATGGTTGCGTTGGGGTGTTTTTACTAAGGACAGGAAAGGCAGCAAGTAGAAGTCAAGTTTTCGAACTATAGAATAATTAGCAAATGTTTTCATTTTCCCATAAGTTCATCATGTCTACCATAAGATCGTTCCGACTTCTTGTCAATAGCATCATATGTCTGTCCTTCCTCAACTTTGCCATCATCACTAGAGACAGTGACAGGTTGGTTTTTGCCTTCTATGTCTGAAGAATGTAAACTCATATCTGCGATAATTGGTCAAGAACGAAATTAGAAATTCTATGTTGATTTTCCTTTAAATAAATAAAAAGGCACGTCCCAAGTCTTTTGTAACATGTCAAGGGACGACATCTATACCAAATCCGTGTCACATGGAAATTAATATTCCAGAGACACAGTGACTCCAGGATCGCTGAATTACGGGCAGCTCGCCTACCCGGATCAAGAATACTATCATCCTAGGACTCAGCACGCCGAAGCTTATCGTTGATCCAACGGGCTCGTACGAGGGAGGGTGCGATCTTCCGTGATATCAAGAGTGGGGCGAATAGTGGTGGCTAGTAGTCGATAAGCCTAGACAATATTCTTCGCTGCTTGATAAGACCCAAGCTAGAGATGAGGTGACCCCTCGATCATCGGCAATAGGGGATAGTTGAATTAACCTGAGTCAAACTTTCATATTTCGTTTTCAGGAAGAAAGCCTCTCGTATTTGGCTATTTTGCTTTGAATGAACGTAGGCAATAGTGCCCTAAAGCGAATTCGAGATGCAAGTGGTCGGTTTTAAATGAAACCATTGATAGTACAGTTTAGTATGTTGATGCTTAACATAGTGGCCTTGATGCCAGCTGCCTTTGGTAACTACTCCCTAAATTCCCTGCTCCATGGGATAAAGTTAGGACTTCCTAGTACTCCGAGGACAGTAAATAATAATTATTTTTTTACCTCAAAAGACTTTCATACTCGTTGATTCTCCTCTCTGCCACCAAGCCTCTGAGCACTTTCATCCCTTCATGCACAACTGCCCACCGGATGGTACTTAAATGTTTCGCCATCACGGCTGTCAAACCGCTGGTAGGGTATTTACCCACCATTCTCCAAAGACCTTCTGGGGTAACGCTTGTCATTCCACTAACCAAGGCATTCATCTCTGCTTGTGCGTCCCAGACAATGTCATCATGCTGACCTATGTTTGCAGTGCCATTTTCGTGGTCACTCTTGTCGCTGCCTGCAAAATGAAATCCCCAGCATGTGAGGGTGGCGATATATAGGCACCATGGGTAGTGGAATACATCGTTCACGTCCCAATTGTCTAGGTTCATGATTCCGTCACGTAGTAGATGCGCTGCATGCCATGAAGCCTTCACCGCTGCCGAAGAACTTTCTGGCTTTGCCCATTGCTTCAGAATAGAGCGAGATCGATCGTAGTCATTCCGGGTGACAGGTCGACCTATTATATGGCGTGCTCCTGCATAGATCTGAAGATCCAAGATTTCGACGTTGAGGATAATATGAGCCGCGTGATAAATGGCTATGCTCGCGGTAGTAAATTGATTGAAATCCTTCTTCAGTGCTACATTGTCTTTGAGAGAAAGTGACATGCTCATGCAGTAAGTGTCAAAATCTGCTTTCCATGCATCATAGGACTGTGCGAGGCGGTTCTGTCGATCTTGTGCTGTGGGTCCAACAAAACCTATTGTTATTAGCTTAGAATCAAATACCAAGGGGTTATGACGCACCTAGCGAAGTTTGGTCTCTTCTCTTCATGTCCCAAGAAAGCGACATCAAGCCATGAAGAATGAGGAGTTGAGAGAGTGCGTTAAGCTGAGTTGGTGGGGATATCGATCCAGGATTCACGTATATTTTGAGGACTGATAGAAATGAAATCTCTGTCTCCCTCCTGAAGTTATGGTACCACACTTCCGCTGAATCCGCTTCCCATGTGGTTGGGTTACAAGGGAGCATTACTCTCAACTCAAAAGCAGACATGCAAAGTGATTGAGAAAATAGTACTGCATGTTGGGTATCCCATAGAAAGCACAGCAGGGCAAGCCTATACTATATTAATTTGAGTGACGGAAAGAGCAACGGTCATGAACAGTACCTTTTGCGTTGCTCCACATCAACAAATGTGTGCCAATCGGACTCAAGGTCGCCCGTTGCGTCATGAGGACTAGGTTGCTGTACGGTTTGACAATTGCTCCTCCGAATGAGACTATTTTACGTCAGCGAAATTCCATTGTTAAATTTTTATAGAAGGGAAAGTAGCGTACTTGATGAGCAGGCCATGAAACAAATGGGACATATCATGCTGGGTCTGCCCAGCTCTAGATTTTCCAAAACATTCCACAAGCAAAATTGTCTGGAGCATCCATAAGTCCGGTTGCGCTGTGAAAGCTGCATGTTTAAATATTTCCGCTCTTAGAATATCATGAATACAGACTGCCAACCTATGACAGGCCTTGTCGCCATATGTTGCACCAAGTAACAAGACTGATATTAAGAGTAAAGTTTCCACCTGACAGGGGTCAAAGGTCGATTGATGAAGAAGCGGATATGTGATATTAAATCTTGTAAAAAATAGATCACTGTAATTTTGCAGAGAAGAGAGTGATAGAAGAGGATGATCACGAGTGATTAGAAGCCCCTCTGGTGTCTTTGGCCCAGCTTGGACAATGAAATCGAGGATATGACTTCGAGAGCCCTCATCTATGACTGGTGGGGTTCTGGTACGGGATGTTGGTCGATATGTTCGGAGAGGGTCAATAGCTAAAACCGATTCTGGTCTGTTCGGAGCCTGGCGACGTTTCGGAGACGGTTGGTGTTCTGATACGGATGTTTGCGAGGTTGTTGACGGATAATTTTGAGGTGAGAAGTTTCCTGGTGATGAGTTGTCACCTGGTGACAAGGCCTGAGAGACGCTGGATATGGATGTCCCCGCAAAAGGCATGCTAGAGACAGACCCTTGTCGCTCCGAGTCTACTTGTATTTGAACCATATTGGACTGATCCTGAAAAAGGCCGTTTTGTAGGGGTAAGGAAAATCTACTATTGGATAAGCTTTCCTGTGTGAGAGGTTGTCGATACGTGTTGTAGTTAAATTGTTCATTTGATCTTGGACTCTGCCTAGGTTGATTTCTATTCTGAGGCAGCTCCTGTCCCAGAGCCATCCGGAAGTCTTGCTCAAATCCATTGACATCGAATAACCAATTGTAGTTATTCATTGTCGTAAATGGCATATTAAAGGAGCTTGCTACAATATTATTAGTATATGTAAGTAGTCAAGCACGGTAGTAGCTTTACCTGTATCAGGATTGAACATGTCGTCTCCGGGCCTGGCAGTACCAACCGAAGGTTGCAAAGGCTGTGTACCCCAAGATGAGTTTGAAAGGAACTCGCACATATCCGGAACATCATTCACGAAAGAGGGAAGTGGATTAGGATTCCACTGATCAACTGGCAGAGCTATAATGTCAGTAGCTTGCTGTTGATGTTGGCCACTTGAAACCGAGCTGATCTGAGACCTTGGTGAAGGCAATTGCTGTACATTCTGAGGCATCTCGTAGCTATCAGTGCTTGAGTCATTTTGCAGATGGGTGTCAATGGGTGGAGGGTTTCTGTTTGGGAGCGTGGGCCGCTTGGTTACTATGTTGCCATCTGCATCGCGCCACAACCTCTTTCTCGTTTCCATCACCCCCAGTCCATAGCCTCCAGCCTCATCATCTTTCTGCTTATGGCGGGCCATGTGTCTGTCCAATAAATCTGGGCGATTGAAGTGAACGGAACATCTTGGACAAGTACTATCTCCCAAGCCATGACTGAGACTGTGCCTTTGAAGATGATCTGACCTTGTAAATGCCTTATTGCAACCTTCATGTTTGCAAATGTATTTCTTTGGCTGTCCTTTTGCTGAGGTTCGTGCAGTAGTGGAGGCAGGGTGACTCGATGCTCCCTGATGGTCTTGGCTTGGAGCCATTCTGTCCAGTGAAACAAGTAATTTAATTGGCTTAGCGTCTTAAATCAATATGAGAATCTGATTTTGATAAATATATATGTATCATAGCAATGGAGCAAAAACAAATCGCATGGGTGGCTATGGTTAGAACATAATCAACATGCCAAAGTGTTGTTGAACACTGAAAGTGGCAGAAGTGGGGGACGACCTTTCTTATCAACTTAGCGGTGGGAACACCAAGGAGTCCTGGATCAATCGTTCACGTGACAGACCTTGATTTGTCCGGCTTCTAGTCTTTGAATGTTTTCTAATTCTAATACTGTTTGTGATATATATGCAACCGTTTAATTTTTTCTTAATACTACCAAAATCCTTCACCATGAATACTCTACGGGCAGATGAAATATATATCACTTGAAAATGCCAAGCCATTTTGGCTTTCAGAACGCGACATGTTTCGAACCTTATGACCTGAACACCAACAGTATCAATGCGAAAATCCCCTTCTCAACAGCTGATTTTCTTCCTATGACTCCTATGTAACCGATATGGTTTTTATGTGGAATAAAATGCCTTGTTTAGTCTCGTTCCATTAGACTTTGGTACGGCATGAACGATACATTTCTACGCAGCCGTAGCTTTGACAGCAGTGGCTTCGTAAAATGGATAGTCGACATATCCCTTGCTGGGCGGATCGGCCCCATAGAAAGTAGTTCGGTCATAAGAGTTCAATGGCAGACCTTCTGCGAGCCGTATTGGTAAGTCTGGGTTGGCAATGAACCACCTTCCAAAGACAACCCCATCGGCATCACCAGCCTCTACCTTAGGGGCAGCGTTATCACGGTTGAAGCTTCCAGCGGCAAGGAATCTAACGTCACCCTTTTGGAGAATCTGCTGGAATGGAACAAGGGACTGAGCCTTAGCCTCAGATTTAGTTGTGCTTGCAAGAGCGTCGATTTTGGCGGCTTCATCCAGAACCTCGTCGAATCTTGGTTCAACCATGTGGACGTATGCAAGACGGTTCTCTTTTGGAAGGGCGGCAATTTGCTCACACAAGTATGCCCAGTGAGCATTTGGGTTTGAGTCTCGGGTATCTTGGAAATAGTTGTAGGGTGACAGGCGAATTCCTGTTCTATCTGCGCCAACCACTTCGGTCACTGCTTTGATCACTTCTAGTGGAAATCTGCATCTGTTCTCAACTGATCCTCCATAGGAATCAGTTCGGGTGTTGACATTGTCGTGGAGAAACTGGTCGAGAAGGTATCCGTTGGCACTAACATGTTCTCAGCTCCTATCAAGCAACTCTTCTTTGAGGATTCTTCTTACCCATGGATCTCAACCCCATCAAATCCAGCTTCCAGGGCCCTCTTAGCGGCAGCAGCGAACTCTTTAGTAGTGTTGTTGATGTCGTCGACTGTCATGGCTTTGGGAGGTGTAGCAGAGAAAGGGTCTCCATTCACCGCATTTCCGATCATTGGAATGCTGCTCGAGCTGATAGCGTCATGCCCGTCGAGAAGAGCAGGTACGGTTGCACGCCCTACATGCCACAATTGGCAGTAGATAAATCCTCCCTTTGCGTGGACAGCATCGGTAATCCGCTTCCAGCCAGCAATTTGACTTGGTGTGAAAATTCCAGGGACTCCAGGATAGCCGCAAGCCTACAGTCCACTCATTAGCAAGTTTTTACGGGACAGAAGCCGAAGTGAAATTTTATACCAAACGGCTAATTGGGCATGCTTCCGTCAACATGAAACCCCCTTTGGATGCTCTCTGAGAATAATATTCAACATTTAAGTCACCTGGCACAAAGACACCTTCCGACTCTTTTGATGCGCGCATACGTGTGAGTGGGGCCATCACAACTCTGTGCTCTAGTTGAATGCCTCCTAACTTGAGAGGTTTGAACAAAGTCGTTTCGGAGAGCTCTTTGAAGCCGGACGGGGAGATTCTGGAAGGCATGACGAAGTATTTTGTGAACAAAAAGGATTTCGTATAGTCTGCTGTAGGAAGAAGTATATCTGAAGTAGAGAATGGTGTATAGATTTCTACGGGAGAGGCAAGGAGAAAGACTGATGAAGGGGATGAAGATTCAACTCGAGAACTTTTCAAGAGCAACAAAATTAGGGAAGCCCCTCCAAGTACGTGCCCCTCCTCCCCACCACCCCACCACCGAAACATTCACGTAGGATCGAGCTTGCATAGAAAGCAGGCCATGACAGTTAGAAACGCACAACAATCATTATTGACATGGAAAACTGCCGCTGCATAATCAAATAAAGTGATTGGCTAGTCGAGGGTGGGCGGAAGCGATTGTGAGAGATGACGATCTGCCACTAGGAACTGTACCATGACACAGGGCGTTAGGCGGTCAAACATGCTTCATTAAGTTTGCCAAGAGTGGAGGTGGAACTAAGCATTTTGGCTTTCCAATGATCCTTTCACCGATGATAACCCTCTGATCCACATACAAGTCAAGCTCCCCTCTTCGTCCTACGTCGTACTCACACCGCATTTGAAGCTTACCCATTTTTGATAGGTTATCATTGACGATGTGGCAATAATATCATTGACTGTCGCTGATGAAATTTATCACAAGCCACAGTTGCTGGCCTCTCTTTTTTACTTCTCATTTGCTTTGGTTGTTTGCTATTTCTTCAAACCATATTCACGATGGCTTTACCTTTCAACTCTCCTAGGCCGGCAGTCCCGGCTGCGTTTGAGAAGCTTCAGACGCTGATTGAGTCGGACTTCACTGAGTCTACGCTCAAATTTTACATGAATGGCACCAAAGTTGAGCTGCAAAACCCAAACCCAGAATGGACTCTTCTGGACTTTATAAGATCACAACATGGATCTAAGGGTACAAAATTGGGTTGTGGTGAAGGAGGGTGTGGAGCTTGCACGGTGGTTCTGCAAAGTATTGACACAAGACAGAAGGGGAAACTGAGGCATATGGCCGTCAATGCCTGCCTATTTCCTTTGGTTGGAGGTATGCGACCCTAAAATCTACTAAATAAACTTGTCTTGACAATAGGTAATAGTTGTTGGGAAACACTTAATCACAATTGAAGGGCTTGGTAATGTTGAAAATCCACATCCGTTACAAGAGAGAATATCAAAACTGCATGGGTCCCAGTAGGTCACTCCTGAGTCTGCCAAACACTGTAATTAGCAGAATCATAGCTAGTTGTGCTCGAATATTTGAGGTTGCACCTGTTGACGGGTTCTAGATGTGGGTTCTGTACCCCCGGTATTGTTATGTCACTTTACGCGTTGATAAGAAATTCTTACGACCCTGTCTCGAAGGTTTTTAGGTTGTCAGCCAGTGATATCGAACTTGAAGGTCATCTGGATGGAAATCTGTGCAGATGTACAGGTTACAAACCCATTTTGTCAGCTGCAAAGACATTCATTATTGAGGACTTAGGTGGCAATCTCGTTGAGACCCATTCAGATGAGAAAGCTGGCATGCCAGTCGATAAAGATGGTAAAGATGTTCCATATCGATCTGAGGTCATTCCGGAGAGTCTCCTCAAAAATTCAACAGTATCTTGCGGAAGGCCAGGAGGTTGCTGTAGAGACAAGCCAAACGCATCAACAGCCTGCTTAGGAAGAGACACGACAGAAACGACATCTGCCTCGGATGAGTCTCTCTCAGTTTCTGACGAGGGATCTTCTGCCAGCAGTCAAAGTCTAAATGAGACTGAAATCACAGGGACTGAGTACGGAAAGCCAATAAAATCTTGTGTAGGAGATCCTCCATCGGGACAAGAAAAAGAGAGTATAAAAACCGATACGGTCCTGGATACACCCCCACCAGTGAACAATGACGGCAATCTGAAGCTTAAATTTCTACCCTACACCCCTGCGACGGAATTAATATTTCCACCCTCGCTGTGGAAATTTGAAACGACCCCGATATGCTATGGAAATACCAAGAAGATATGGCTCAGGCCTACCACCCTAGATCAACTACTTGCATTGAAGAACCTTGACCCCACCATCAAGCTCGTGGGAGGGGCGAGTGAAGTTCAAGTAGAAGTCAAGTTCAAAAATTCTCAGTTTGCTGTCTCCGTCTTCATCGCAGATATTGACGAGCTTAAACGAATGGTTGTACCTGAATCAAAGGAAGAACTCTCTGCTATGAAGGAATTCGTGATAGGGGCCAACACTTCATTGACAGATTTGGAATATGCTTGCAAGTCACTCTACAAGAGCTTGGGGAGGCGAGGGTTGGTACTAGAAGCCTGCAGAAAACAGCTGCGATACTTTGCTGGTAGACAAATTCGTAATGCTGCATCTCTGGCAGGAAATATTGCCACAGCATCTCCCATCTCAGACATGAACCCAGTTCTGCTTGCTTCAGGAGCTACAATTATCGCACAGAATCTGACTCGTGGCGAGTTCCCACTCCCGATGGACTCTTTTTTCATTTCCTACCGAAAGACAAGACTGCCCGCGGACTCTACTATAACGAAAATTCGAGTTCCAATTCCAGCTGCTGGGATCCCAGAAGTCATGAAAGCATACAAGCAAGCGAAGAGGAAAGACGACGATATTGCCATTGTGACCGCGGCCTTCCGAGTGAGATTGGACGAGAAGGGTTGTGTTGAAGATATCTGTCTTGCTTATGGTGGTATGGCTCCCTTCACAACCCAGGCCAAGAAAGCCAAAATGTCGTTACAGGGGCTTAAATGGTATGATTCAAGGACCCTCGATGCGGGTCTGAAAGCCTTAGGTGAGGACTTTGACCTCAACTTTGGCGTACCTGGAGGAATGGCCACATATCGAAAAACTCTTGCATTGTCATTCTTCTTCCGTTTCTGGCATGAGGTTGTGAAAGAGCTGGAATTAGGAAATGTGGACGAAGATCTGATCAACGAGATTCACAGAGGTATTTCGCATGGAGTCCGTGATAACACGAATCCATATGAACAAAGAGTTGTCGGTAAGCAAGTACCTCACTTGAGTGCTCTCAAACAAAACACTGGAGAAGCAGAATATGTGGATGATATGCCACATCAAGATCGAGAACTATACGGTGCACTCGTTCTTTCCTCGAGAGGACATGCCAAGTATGAAATCGACTGGACACCAGCAATTGGTCCTGGACTTGCTATCGGTTACGTTGATAAGAACAGCATTTCCAAAGAACAGAATTTGTGGGGATCTGTCATCAAGGATGAGCAATTTTTTGCCGACGGAGAAGTGTTCTCTCATGGCCAGACAATCGGGATGGTCTATGCAGAGACGGCTCTGCAAGCACAAGCGGCAGCACGAGCAGTCAAGATCACCTATACAGATTTGCCAGTCATCCTCACGATTGATGAAGCTATTGAGCAAAAGAGTTTTTACAAACATGGAAGAATGCTCAAAAAGGGAATCGCGATCGATGGCAATATCGAGGATGCATTCAGTAAATGTGATCGAATTGTTTCTGGGACCACGAGGATGGGAGGTCAAGAACATTTTTACCTGGAAACAAATGCTGCTCTAGCGATACCCCATATTGAAGATGGCACCATGGAGGTTTGGTCATCGACTCAAAATACCATGGAAACACAAGAATTTGTCAGCCAGGTTACAGGTGTTCCAAGTAATCGCATCAATGCAAGAGTAAAGAGAATGGGTGGTGCTTTTGGTGGAAAGGAGTCAAGAAGTGTACCGATTGCCGCTATTCTTGCTATTGCTGCAAAAAAAGAGAAACGACCAATGCGATGCATGTTGAACAGAGACGAGGATATGATGACATCGGGGCAACGACACCCTATTCAAGCACGCTGGAGAGTCGGAGTCATGAATGATGGGAAATTGATGGCTTTCGAGGCGGACATTTATAACAACGCGGGGTACTCGTATGATATGTCTGGAGCTGTCATGGATCGTTGCTGTACACATGTTGACAGTTGCTACGAAATACCAAATGTTCACATTCGGGGTCACCTCTGCAAAACAAATACTCACAGCAATACAGCTTTCCGAGGCTTCGGTGGCCCCCAAGCAATGTTTATAGCTGAAAGTTATATGACAGCAGTTGCTGAAGAACTCGGCATGTCAGTTGATGACCTAAGGATAAAGAACTTGTATAAACAAGGAGAATACACTCCTTTCCTTCAACAGATTGATGTTGATTGGCATATCCCGCAACTATTCAAGGAGACAAAGGAGCAGTGCAATTATGAGGAACGAAAGGCTGCAATTGAAGTATTCAACAAGAAGAACAAGTGGAAGAAGCGAGGCATGGCAATGCTTCCTGTCAAATTTGGGCTCAGTTTTGCTACTGCCTTGCATCTCAATCAAGCAGCTGCGAGTGTAAAGATTTTTGCTGATGGAAGTGTTCTGCTTCATCATGGCGGCACCGAGATGGGCCAAGGTAAGCGCTTCGCTTCTCAATTTCGTAACCCTGAAATAAGCTAATAAATAAACATAGGGTTATATACCAAAATGTGTCAGGTAGCGGCCCAAGAACTCAATGTCCCAATAGATGCCATCTTTACCCAAGATACTGCCTCCTACCACACCGCCAATGCCTCTCCCACCGCGGCCTCCTCTGGTAGCGACCTCAACGGCATGGCGGTCAAAGACGCCTGCGACCAACTGAACGCCCGTCTTGCGCCCTATTGGGCCAAATTTGGTCCCTCTGCAAGCATGAAGACCATTGCACATGCCGCTTACATTGACCGTGTTAACCTCGCTGCCAATGGGTTTTGGAAAATGCCTAAGATTGGCTATACATGGGGCAATTATGACATCAAAACTGTAAAGCCAATGTATTATTACTTCACTCAAGGAATTGGATGCTCAGAAGTTGAGCTAGATTTATTGACAGGAGATCACACAGTTCTAAGAACAGATATCAAAATGGACGTCGGCCGTTCCATCAACCCCGCCATCGATTACGGCCAAATCGAAGGCGCCTTCGTCCAAGGGCAAGGACTCTTCACCATGGAAGAATCTCTCTGGACCCAAGATGGCCTACTCTTTACCCGCGGTCCCGGAACCTACAAGATCCCCGGCTTCTCAGACATTCCACAAGAATTCAACGTTTCGTTCCTGCAAGATGTCGAGGGGGCATGGAAGCATTTGAGGAGTATACAGAGTAGTAAAGGGACTGGGGAACCGCCTTTATTCCTAGGGGCGAGTGTACTGTTTGCGTTGAGGGAGGCACTGGTTAGTGCGAGGAGGGATAATGGAGTTGAGGAGTATTTGGCGTTGGATAGCCCGGCTACTGCGGAGAGGTTAAGGTTGGCGGTTGGGGATGATATTTTGAGGATGGGGACGGTTGATCCAAAAGGAGAGAGGAACTTTTTTGTTGCCGTGGCATAATTAAAATGGATATAACAAACTAAAGGAAACAAATAAAAATCCGAATTTCAGTTATTTTTCAAAGCTTTTATTTGATGTTTAGATCTACTCAAGGAATAAATTTGAAAGTTCAAAGGTTGTTACCATTGTGGAATACAAGAGGCCATGTTCCCATCATTACTAAGACAACTCACTTGCAGCATTTTGAGAGCTCATACTGGTAAGTCATCGTTGGCACGTTGCCAAAGCAAGCTCTACCATCCAGCATACCGTCACGTGAAAGATCGAAGCCTTGAACTTGAGAGCCACTGATGCTGTCCGTGTTCTAGAACAAATCTAACTCCTTCCTAAACCCTTTACGAAAAGATTTGATATCTTCCGGAATTTTGCATCATGCAGTTAGTCAGGTTACCTCGTACATGTGCATTCCATGCAGCCGTGCCCAGCTATCAAGCGTGTCACACACTACAGTATCAGCTTGCCCGCTTCCCCACTTTACCAACCACAGAACCTGGCAATCAAGAGTGGAGGAGGGGCAATCACACCAAGCTGCATCCCCCTCATTGATCGAGACCATTAAATTATTGAACGTGGCAAAGATGGAGGTTTCTGGTAATCAACATGCCACAACGAGGGTGCATGAGACGAAAAGGCGATTTGTCGACTGATGAATATTGCTCTATACGCTAGGGATTTGGCGTTCCAGTTAGTTCCTTGCTGAATTCGAAGTTTCGAGCTGCAGGGTCGAAGCTCTTAAGCTTGAGGGGCTAGGGAGGTGAGCTGTATGCAGTGGTGAATCGAAAATATTTTGGATCTCTAAAGTGTTTGTGTTGTGTTGGTTTTTATACGACATTGAACACTGCCAAATTCTACAGCAAATATCACCAAATATGTCCCCGAGCGCAAGTCTCGATACCCTCCCCGACGCGCCTGTTAACAGTGATCAGGCCGTAAATGGGAACGGCAGTGTCGAAAATGTGGTTATAGTAGGTGCTGGACCAGCGGGGTTGATGTTAGCGTAAGTTATTCGTGTGTTCAAAAACACCAATTCTAAAATTCGAGTTTCTTTATCTAAATTCTTGGGTTAAAGGTCGAATTTGGCGCGATATGGAATAAAATCCACGATTGTAGATGATAGAAGTGACAAAACTTCGACAGGAAAAGCAGATGGTTTACAACCGAAGACGATTGAGACGCTGAAACAATTGGGTTTGGCTTCTTCGCTGTTGGATCAGGGTGTGAAAGTTTATGATATTTGTTTTTGGGTATAAATTCGCTGGCCTGTTTAAAATCTTGCCTAGAAGCTAATGTGTAGGTATAGAATTCCGATGCCAATACGCCATTACGTCGAACAGGCCGAGATGTGCACTATCCTCCACAAGTTGATGTCCTGGAGCCTTTCGTTCTATTGGTACACCAGGGTATGGTTGAAGACATTCTGATTGAGGATATGAAATCAAGAGGCGTAGATGTTGTCAGGAGTAGTCCTTTTTTGCATTATTTGAGGACTTCGGATTTGAAAGCTCCGATTGAAGTTGTGTGCAATGATGTTAATACTGGGGTTGAAAAATCGTTGAAAACGAAGTATTTGGTGGGCTGTGATGGTGCGAGGTCAAAGGTTAGGGGGAGTATTCCTGGTGCGGAGTTGGTTGGCGATAGTACTAGAGCTCCTTGGGGGGTATTAGACGGTAAGTCAAGAAAATGATTTCCCATTTCTAAATTGAGAGGGACTAATGGTCAATTTAGGGGTAATTGAGACAGATTTCCCAGATCTCTGGAGTAAAGTAGTCATTCATTCGGAAGAAAAGGGAACGATTTTGTGCATTCCAAGAGAAAGAAACATGACGAGGTTATATATCGAGCTCAACCCAGGGATGACTGAGGTTCTATCATCAGAAGCATCAACTCAGGAGTTTGTGATGAAGCGAGCGCAAGAGATTGTTGCTCCATTTCAGCTGACTTGGAAGAGTGTTGGTGAGTTCTTCATGCACTAAGTCGACGTTTAACACAGCTGAGTTGATCCTATAGAATGGTTCAGTGTTTATAAAGTCGGTCAACGGATCGCCAACCGGTTTACTGATGAAGACGAAAGGGTATTTATCACAGGAGATGTAAGTTTCAAGCTCTTCTGCAATACGTGACGCTGGCTGACATTGAGCAAAGGCCGCACATACGCACTCGCCCAAGGCAGCACAAGGCATGAACACAAGCATGCACGATACATGGAATCTCTCCTGGAAACTCAACCTCGCGATCCGAGGCCTAGCATTACCATCTCTCCTCACCACCTTCACCCACGAGCGACGAAAAATCGCACAAGACCTAATAAACTTTGACTTCGAGCACGCAAACGCATTTGCGAATGGTGACCCCAAAGCACTTGCCAAGAACTTTGAAGATAACATCGCCTTCATCTCTGGGGTTGGGGCATGGTACGCTCCAAATGTTCTAAATATCGAATCTTCGAATAAGGGAAGTCTTCGACCTGGAGCCTTGCTACTCCCAGCGAAAGTGACCAGATACATCGATGCCAATCCCATCGATATCCAGCTGGATATCCCAATGCTTGGACAATTCCGGATATACTTCGTCGCTGCCAACCCTCATGCTTCCTCTTCATTCCTTTCCTCTGTATCCTCACACCTCAGCTCAACTAATTCCATCCTCGGTCGCGCCTCGGTAGCTGCAAATAACTCATATGTCATGTTGAACACTCTACCGCCGAAGTCCGATGAATTTACGCAACCCCAACGATACACAGCTGTGAGCAAGCTCTTTACGCCTGCCCTTGTGACAACGATTAAGAAAGCAGAGGTCGAGATTTCAGATCTACCAGAAATGCTACAGAACAGTCGTTGGACATTTTATTTAGATGATGTCCCGGGGCAAAAGCAGAGCTGTACAGAGAAGTGGTTTGGTGGGGTTGGAGAAGGAGAGGTTGTAATCATGAATGTGAGGCCAGACGGGTATGTGGGATCGATCGGGAGATGGGAGAATGATCAGGCGGCTCAGGCATGCGAGTTCTTAGATAAATATTATGGCGGTTTTTTGAAAGGGTAGATAGAAATATATAATGTGAGAAAACGATGAAGAAATTCAAGAGAAATTACGATGCCTCCCATTGCGTAAACTTGACAAGTGACACAACGTGATTTGTCGGCCACCGTAATTTCAACAACCTAGAGCCTTAAGCTTCACGAAACGACCTCACTTTTCATGATCCCGGATGTTTGTATACAAAGGGAGACTATGATTTCATAAATCGAGGGACATTATATTACCAGCTCATGCAGGTTCAATCATAATGACTAAGCTATCTCATCAACAGTATGGGGCGTATTGACCCCACCTTTGGGCCATCCTCTTCCTTTCTTAGATTCTCTCTTATTTCCTAAATCTCTTCAACAGCACCTCGGAATACTTATTACACTCATCTCAATATGGGCGACATCACCACAAGTATACATACTCCATCATGGGAGAGTACTGTTAAGCGCAAGCGTGCTATACGAACTGCAGCGATTGCACCTTATATTGAGCATGGTATCATATTTCCTGATCCTCTTACCGATATTGATGACATTGAAGAGCTGGCTGGGTTTATGGCAAGAGGTGAGAAGAGTGTTGAGCAAGTGATCTTGTCCTATATCAGCAAGTACGACCTCTTCACTGCCAAATTTACTGTCAATAACCGCTGACAATGTTTCAATCTTATCAGAGCAGTAGCAGCTCATGAAACAGTATGCCTTCCTCTCCTTGCCTTGTACATGATTCACACTTAACACTTACAGACGAACTGCCTTACAGAAGTGAATTTCAAAAGCGCTCTCGAACGAGCTCGGAGCCTAGATGAGTACTTCAAAACTAATGGCAAGACTATCGGCCCTCTGCATGGTATTCCAATTACTTTGAAGGACCAATTCAACGTCAAGGGGCTTGACAGCACTATTGGTTATGTTGGGGGAGCTTTCAAACCTGCTCAAGATGATGCTCTTGTTGTGAAGATCTTGCAAGATCTGGGTGCTGTGGTCATGGCGAAGACGAATTTGCCGCAAAGTATTATGGTATGGAAATTCCATTTAAATAGACCTAGTTTCTTTTGATTGATATTTGGGCATCTCTTGCGGCTCAAAGGAATAGAGAAAGGCATCGTCATTCACTAGCTCGTCCTTTGTCCCTATCCCCAAATAAATACAGCGTACCCTGGTATAAACTATCTAGATCAAAATGGCTAACAAAGAACTTTCATAGTGGTGTGAAACAGACAACCCTCTCTTCGGTCTAACAACCCATCCCCGTAACCCTCTTTTCACTCCCGGTGGCTCTACCGGAGGCGAAGGAGCTCTCCTCTCACTCCACGGCTCTCTCGTGGGTTGGGGCACAGATATTGGCGGTTCGATTCGCATCCCATCCTCTATCAATGGCCTCTATGGTTTAAAACCATGCGTATGTTCCCTTCCTGTTCTCTCATCCGAATTTTCAGATTATATATGCATACATCATCTAATCAAGAATGTGATACTGACGATTTGGTCATCAGAGTGCTCGCCTACCCTATCAGGGCGTCCCCGTCTCCACCGATGGCCAAGAACACGTACCATCTTCCATTGGCCCTATGACTCGCTCTCTTTCCTCTTTAACCCATATAACCCGCTCCGTTATCTCTTCCTCTCCTTGGATTCACGATCCCCGCGTTGTTCCCATTCCCTGGCGAGAGGACATGTATACAGAAATACAATCGCGACCGCTCGTTATTGGCGTATTGTATGATGACAATGTTGTTCATCCACATCCTCCTATCACCCGTGTTCTGAAAGAGGCTGTAATGCAACTAGAAGCTGCAGGACACGAGATCGTAGAGTGGGAACCAAGTTTGCACAAGGAGTGCATAGCTATAATGGTCTGTAACCTACCCTCTTCCAACATTCTCAATATCAATAACGCTAATACATGTCAAATAGGACCAATTCTACACTGCTGATGGAGGCGAGGATATTCGAAACTCTATCGCGATAGGCGGAGAGCCATACATTCCTCATGTTGAAGCGCTCGTGAACCGTGGTGCCCCAATCTCCGTTTACGCCTACTGGCAGCTTAATAAGCAAAAGTTTGCAGCGCAGACAGCGTACTTGGAGAAATGGAACAATATAAAAAGCAAGAGTGGGAAAATGGTAGACATACTACTCATGCCTGTCATGCCGCATGTTGCTGTGCCACATCGGACAACAAGGTGGGTAGGGTACACGAAGGTCTGGAATGTGCTCGACTATACCGCAATGTCATTTCCAGCAGGCGTCGTTTCTTCATCTAAGGATCCTGTTGAGGAGACTTACAAACCACGAAGCGACCTTGATGCATTCAATACGTCTTTGTATGATCCATCTTCAATGGATGGTTACTCGGTGGGATTACAGATTGTGGGGAGGAGATTTGAGGAGGAGAAGGTGCTCGGTGCTGCGAAGGTTATTGAGGGAGTATTGAAAAAGGATAAGCAGTTATAGTAAGTCGATTAAGTGTTGAAGCGTTCTCAGGGGAGTGGCTGACTGTTCTTAGGTTTTAGCATCTCTAAAAATCATTAGACACATAGACAGAAATCAACATAAAACCATAGCAACCCAAACGGTCAAGTATAAATAGAAATTAATAGCTAAAGGCCCCATTTTTGGTATCTATGACAAATTGTTTACCACTTAGTCACACCACCATCAATACACAAATCCTGTCCCGTCATATAGCTACTCGCATCACTCGCTAAGAACACACATCCGCCTCTGATATCCTCCGGCTCAGCAACCCTCCCATTCATAATCTCGTCCTTCCAACTTTCCAGCAGATGTGGAAAAGGCGCTGTCATTTCTGTCCGGACATAGCCTGGGGAGATTGAGTTCACTCTTATTCCCTATTTCCATTGTTAGCACGTCTCTATTCATTTTCTTCCAACGTCCGTAATAGGCGAAAGATCAGTTGGTGGAAAATAGGAGGCATACATATTTCACCATCTCCGCCGCAATCCCTGGAACCATCGCCCTCACAGCTCCTTTCGTTCCACAATACGCACTACTCATTTGTGACCGAATGGCCATATAACTTGCAATGCTAGCCACCATCACAATACTTCCATTCTTCGTCCCATTCTCAATCATAAGTTTCGCCGCCAGCTGTGCCGTATGATACACCCCCTTCACATTAACACCCAACAACTTCTCGAAATCCTCAAATGTGGTATCTAAGAACGAAACATTCTTGTTTATTCCCGCGCAGGGAACGCAGATATCTAATTTTCCGGCAAAGTCTTTTTTAAAGGCCTCGAAGCCTTCTGTGAGTGAGGAAAAAGAAGAAACATCGACAAGATAGTGTGCGGTACGGACGTTGTAGTTTTTGGAGATTTCGAAGAATGCTGGAACGGGTGGGATCACATCAAATATTGCTACATCTGCTCCAGCTTCAGCGAGACCTTCAGCAAAAGCAAGACCACAGCCTCGTGCGCCGCCTGTAACGAGGGCAGTGCGACCTTGGAGGGAGAACTATCGATTTGTGAGTTTGAAACTTTTCATAAAGTTATGATTTTTATGGGAGCTATAGAGAAGACGCACTCTGCTCATAATTGCTTTTAGTATTTGAAATTTTGAGTAAAGGGAAATTTGGCTCTAGGGAATTGTCAACTATGAAAATGAAAAAATTGTAGGATAAATCCTCTATGAGGAACGAAAGAGAAGGCTGAAGCTCCAACCTGATGATCCAAAAAATCATTTAGTCAAGCCGGACCCTCCTTTCTGAAGTGGTTACGTCTTGGCAAGGGTAGCTCTCCCCCACCTTTGCTGCAGGTACTGTACTTTACCCCTCCACCCAAGGAGGGGCAGTCACGATAAGAAGCCCGGCGATAATTCATCCCACTTACAGCATAATGATTTGTCTAGTTAAACAATTCATTGGATATGCTTGTCATAAGCTCGAGCCTTGTGTAACAAGCATCAGCCTCGTTGTTGGTCCCATTCTTGTTCCTGAAATCTTTCCATTCTCTTCTCTCATCACACTTCTCAATTCTGACCTGTTCCTGTCAAATACAATTCTGAAAATCATCAAACTCCATCGAATCTTCACTTAAAATAAACAAATCATATAACATGGGGAAGAAACGCGTCCTCTGCACTTATGGCGTTGATATCGATGCCGTTGCAGGCTGGCTAGGCTCGTATGGCGGCGAGGACTCCACAAGTGATATCTCAAGAGGTATGTACTGGTGTCAAAATTACTCCCTCATAAATTCCTATGCCGTTTCTGACGTGCATCACATATAGGTCTCTGGGCCGGAACAATAGGCACCCGCAGACTTTTGAAGCTCTTCGAAAAATACAACATCAAAGCCAGCTGGTTCATACCAGGTCACTCTCTCGAGACCTTCCCAGAGGAATGTGCCATGGTCCGTGACGCCGGTCACGAAATCGGACTACATGGTTACTCGCACGAGAACCCCTCCGACATGACCTTCGAGCAGCAAAAAGATGTCCTGGACAAGACCTTCAAGATGCTCACAGAATTCTGCGGTAAGCCACCCCGCGGCTCTGTAGCGCCATGGTGGGAGACTAGTGAGGCCGGTACCGAGCTTTTGTTGAGTTACGGAATTGAGTATGATCACTCTATGAGCCATGAGGACTGCCAGATGTATTGGTTGCGGACGGGAGATACGTGGACGAAGATCGATTATTCAAAAAAGGCTGAGGAGTGGATGAAGCCGTTGGTAAAGGGGAAAACCACAGGACTGGTTGAGATTCCGGGTAGTTGGTATATTGATGATTTGCCACCGATGATGTTCATTAAAAATTCTGCGAACAGTCACGGATGGGTTAATCCGAGGGATATTGAGGATATCTGGAAGGTAGGATCTTACTTCCGATATAGTGGAAGATGTAAAACTGTGCAGGGACTAATAAGGTGACTGGATAGGATCATTTCGATTACTTCTACCGGGAATACGATGAGTTCATCTTTCCAATGACGATCCATCCTGATGTGTCTGGAAGACCGCATGTGCTTTTGATGCATGAAAGGTGAGATAACCCTTCGTCCTATTGATTGCACCATATTGTCGAAAGCTTACAGATGCTAACTCCAATCCTTCTAGGATCATCGAGCATATAAACAAGCATGAAGGCGTAGAATGGGTGACAATGGAGCAAATGTGTGATGATTTCAAGAGTAAAAATACCCCACCGGAAGGAGCAATGATGCCTGCGCCAGCTGGGGAAATCTTGAAAAAGCAGGCGGCATAGGTATTTAATATATTAGTGAGAACTTCAAGAAAGAATACACATGAGAATTTATCTCTCTCCCACTAGATGCTCTATCAATCGTGCTACCTCTGTTTACATTTGCTGGATAGCCACCTAGCTTTCAGCTCGATGAAGGTTGCGTATTACCAGCCTCCAGGGGACAAAATATTACTGTAGTATTCGCTTGCTATGCTATACTAGGTGCAATACAGGCAGCCAAACGTTGTATTGTTTTGGTCTATAATTTCGATAATAATATATTGATGATAAAAAGTGAACCAGAGACTTCTCGAATAACGCTATTGAATCTTGGAAACCTCACTGTCTGTACACGCTTACCTTATACAGGTGCAAAACTCAGTTTCCCCTTCAAATTATCGTAGGTTGCTGATAAACTTCGCTGTCCCCCGCTACCTGTATCATAACCGAAATAAGAGAATGTCTCCTGCCCTCACCAAACACTATCATTAGGTAGATCTAACCATATAAGTGACAATTACTGGATGCTCCGCATTCCTTGTTTTTTTTATATCATTTTACGCTCTATGCGCTTTTATACATAATATGGTCTTAGTTGCCAACATGTAATTATGGGTAGTAATTTCAAGGGTACAACATAGTGTTATTAGTTAATAAATAACACCGATCCACTATACTACATTATTGGAATACAGAAACCCTCACTACGTTGATATCATAACAGCATCTCGCTAAATTAGCAAACGAAATTATAAGGTGATAATCGTCAACTAAGCAGTTCTCGTGGCCAACATAATTTACCATCATTGCCTGAACTAGTATACAGCAAGAGCTGCGTAATGCCGAGGCCTTGGGGAGGCAGTGGAGAACTACAGCCTTGCAATTTGAGAGTCGGTCCGGCAGAAAATGTGAAGATAAGCGAGGTGAAAAAAGGGGTTCAAAAAACATACATCGCCTGATCGGTGCAAGTCATCTACAATATTGACAATAACTACAAAATTTAAATTCGAGTTATAAGATCCATTTACAAAAACAATATTGAGACAAAATCTTATAAGTTGGTTGTGTACTGGTTGACAACACGTTTGGCTAATATAGCAATCAGCATCTAGTAGCCCAATGCATTAAATTAGCTGATGTTCTGTTTAACACGGAGGATGCATGTGCTGATATCACAACTACGCGTAAATCGAATACTTTCTTACTCTTGATTTCTGATTCCAATTGTGGCCGTTAGTTTATTGGTGAAATCTGCGATGGGATACGGTTGTCGAGTTGTGTGTATTTACGAGCGTGTATAGATAAAAAGTACGTGCATGACACCCTCTAGCCTAGCACTGCCGAGATCAATAAACGGTTTTACACCTAGGGAACAAGAGTTAGAGCCTCAGGCTGGATCTGGGGACATAGGGTCGAGTATTTTAGTGATCCATGAACGTACCAACCGGAACGAGGAGAATGGCGTTGGGGTTGGGGATATAGATATAACGCATTAAGCATTCTATCCTTTCCCAATAGGTCCTAGAAACGGCTTGAGGTAGAAATTAACAATAGAGGAATAGATGATGAGAGCTGCTAGGAGGGTATTGTTTTTGATGGACCCTAAGGTGCTGGTGGTTGATAGATTAAGGATTAGTAGTTGAGTAAGGATGGGCCCATGGTGTAGTTTACGAAGAGGAATGTGTGACTGAAGTGGGTTGGAATCAGAGAGACGAATATCGGGAGTCAAGGAAGCCCGCGAGAAATCGCACGAAAGTTTGTCCCCACTGATATAAGCTTGATGTTTAACTTCTTGTATTGACTGAGTGGTAGATACGCTGGCTCGTTGGCTACATATACTATCCGACATCTCCTCCTAATCATTTCTTTCTCTGAGCTCAGTCCTGTGACTTTCTTCCTGATTTTTTGTCTTATACCTCTGTGTTTACACCTTCCACGCATCGACTACTAATATCCACATCCCCTAAACTCTTATTGCAAACGGGGTATCGTTGAAAGGTACTATACACAAAAGAAAACCACTCCTTGCAATGGCAGTCATGGCCAGTACTCGACAGAAACCCACTGAATGCATATCCACCGAACCGAAATTATCCATCCCAAAGCTAGTTCCAAACGCCAAAATCCATGCAATTATGATGCCTCCGACGCCGTGAAACTACAAATCGAAACCGCCCGATCGGACCCCGTCATGACATAGGAAAGATATCGTTCTGATGAGTGGTGTGTTGGTGGGTCGATCGAATTAATATTCGTACAAGCCTCTTCGCTATTTGGTGATCGTGTTCATTGAGTTAATAGAGAGGTCCGAAAGAGCTCAACGCATCTTTCTGGCTGCCTTCAATATCAATGCCACTATCTCTATCATCTCTCCCTTCTCCACCCCAAGGTGGCGATGATTTTTCCGCTTCTGCTGCAGCGGCTGCTTTAGCTCGAGCATCTCTAAGCATCTGTGCCCCGATGTCCGACATGCCCTCGTTATCGATTTCCGCTTGTCGATCTTCCAATTCATCAGGAGCCAGAACACGACCACCAACGACATCGCTGACTCTGACTTGATATTCCAGAGCTTTCTTGCCCTCACTGATGAGCGCTTCAGTCCAGC
Source organism: Tricladium varicosporioides (assembly GCA_021365295.1). Classification (NCBI taxonomy): domain Eukaryota; kingdom Fungi; phylum Ascomycota; class Leotiomycetes; order Helotiales; family Tricladiaceae; genus Tricladium; species Tricladium varicosporioides. Next base: position 125,758 of record JAJTIW010000048.1, on the reverse strand, counting down.
CTAGACATCGCTTCAGGCTTTGATTCATCTTCTGGCTGTCAATGAGAAGTTGTTGATGTTTCGATAGGTCGAGCTGCAAACGCTTTTCGTCACGTTTTCTGTGTCTCAGATCACTCTCTGCCATTGCTGATGGACTGAGAGACCCATCGTCCATAGACTCTGAATCTTCTGAGAAGTCTGATTCTTCCTCCTCTTCCTCCCCTTCGCTCATATCGGAGAGCGTAACACCTTCCACGATGCCATCTATAGTTGACACAGTTCCGGTAGATTCCCGTAATGATGATGCAGCAATTGACAGCCTCCCTGATCTGCTTAGCCTTCTATAGCGTCTAAGTTCAGCAGTCTGCTTTCGCATTTCACGTTCCAAAGTCCGATTTATTGCTGCTAATGACGAATTTGTGATCTCTAGGTCGAGGACCTTTCTCTCTCTTCGAGCATTTGCAGCTAATTCATTAAGTTGTTCAATCGTCTGACCAGATTTGATGGGACTCGTAAGAACATCCGGGCTTGCATCTTCCTTGGGTTCAACCTCGGAAGACTCTTCAGGTGTCGATACCAGCCCGGTTGTGACGAGATTCAGCGGCGTGGATGGTGGTATGAGTTCGGCAGAACTACCACCTGAGATCTTTCTAGCAGTTGTCCCATTAGATGACCCCATACTTGCTGATCTCCCATGGCTCGAAAGCCTTCCCGATGCAGCATCAATGCTAGATTTCCGAGAATGTATGGCATTATTTGCAGGCTGCCCTTTCCCATTTGGCTGTGGTCGTGGTAGTACGGGAGAAGGCAACGACGGTGTATTTCGTAAAGAGGATATTGAGGCATGTTGATTAAGTTTAGATGGCGATAGAGGCCTCGCCGGGGGTGAGATAGTTCCATTATTTGATCCTGAGATTCTAGGTGATGATCGTGACGAGGAAGAGACCACAGAACTTGGTCTTGGGGGGGCGAAGTGTGGAGAAGGTGAAAGTTGTAGATCTGGTGTGCCATTTGCGTGAAAGAATTTGGGATGAGCCCGCTCTTCTCCCAAACTCGATCCAACAGCAGAACCGCTTGAACTTTGTGGTGGTGGAGGTATCGACTCTCCATTTGCATAGAAGAATGTAGATGATGTCTTGGATTGCAAAGGCGGCCTCTGGGTCTGTGCTGTCTTTGCATCGCTGGCAAAAAAGAATTTCGAGTCTGCATTCGAGGCAATTGGGCTCCTCAAGTAGACTGGGTCGGGTATATGTGTATGTGCATTTGTATTAAAGGAAACAGTTGGACGTTTTACTCCGTCTCCCATACCTGATATACCCAACCCTGGTGAATGTAGTGGAGCATCGTGAATTGTTCTCGATGAGTCAGTTGGATGAGGAGTAGGTGTCCCATTTGGAGTACCTGTAGGTGTTGTATTTGTGCTATCAACCCGACTTTTCCTTTGCCCTGACCGTGGTGTTATATTATTGCTGAGAAATGCCGATACGGGTGTGGAGAGATCATCCTTAGATGATGTACTTGGCGTCTCTGCACGCTGTCCTTGCCGCGGCAATGGTGTTGAACCTCGAGGGGCAACTGATCCTGCAACTCGTGGAGTCAAAGGCGTTCGATTCCCAGCTTTCGCTGAGGCACTGAGCGTTGGCATGAGGGGTCGTCCTCCATTCTGCTTATCATATGAAGGCATATTCGCATTTCCACTCTTCGCTGTCAACGGTGTGGCTCCCTTCTGCGAGCCTCGCATCATGGCATTCTGATCGCGAGACTGCAGCGGCGTGCGGATGGGAGGTCGTGCTGGTCGAAGTCGAGTCGGTGTGTTGGTGGCATTGGGGTTCTCGGTGTTGACGTTGTCAAGATTCTTGTGATTGTTGTTTCTGTTGCGAGAGCTGGAAACGCCCCCAAGAATTACGGCTCTCATCGCGTCCGGCAGGCCAATCAGCGCCCCAGCCTTCTGAGCAGGCTACCGGCTGTTGCTTAATAGACTTCGAACATTTCAACGAGAACACTTCAAACAAGAATAATTATTATAATGATTAAAAGCTGATTCTCACGATAAAAATATCAAGGAGAAAAAGAAGTGCTTGTCTTGTTTACATGGCTACCTAATTGCCCAGTGAGAGTCACCCACTCCGTCTATAGCAGGCCGGAGTATTGTTTGTCGTGAGTTGTCGACATTGGATACTCTAGCCTAGCAACTGCACGCTTTGATTGAGATTCATGCGGTAACACAGGCGACCAGGTGAGAGGCCACAGAAGAGGGGGAGCGGCGGTCAAGCGCGTCATTTGTTTCCCCTTTCCTTGTCGGTGCGAGGATATCCCCGGCCTGATTCCCGCGTGTTTCTGGAACGAAATCAGTCAATCAGTGGAAGTGGAGGGGTCACAAAGCCGAACGCCATCACGGCAAAGGTTACTTGGAGATTGTTTCGTGGAACGGGACATCACCGAGTCCCGACAACACCAAGAATAGCATCTTCAACGACATCACGATCCACCGATAATATGGCCCTCTTGGGCCTGTCTATATTGATCGCTTCTGTTTCCTTTCTCTGCTATAGACATCCGCCATCAACATGGGAGTTTCTGGGTTGGCTGCGAAGGCCGTCAGGACCTCTTCAATCCACCGGAAAGAAGCAACTCGATGCGCCAAGGGAAATAACAGAGGAAGGACCTTCAATACTGTTGACGACAGGTGAGGAAGGCTTGCCTGAGGTCAAACAAGATGCGATACCAATACTCACAACCGCCGAACCTACCACTTCGAAAGATGAACTTGATCGAAAAGCAATGCCACCACCCCCACCTCCTACTTTCAAGAAAATTCCCTCGCCTACAACACCTCGCACAAGCTCTTCTTCTACAAGATCTATAGTTCCCTCCTTTGCCCTCGCCGAATCAAGCATAGGCGACGAAGACACAGACAGAGATCTCATGCCACCACCCTCTTTCCCAGCTCTCAACTCAGCGCAAAGAGCTTCAGGAGGAGCACGAGCACCACCCCGTCTCGGTGCACTCCCAGCACCTTCGCAGACCTTTTCAATGCCAAACGGAAGTGCAACCTCACGAAATAACAATCTCATGACACCTCCTACACGAGGTCCGGCACCGAATCGCTCCCCAGCGGCCTCCTCGTCCGGCCTCGCCCCCCCACCCACTCACACAGCAATTCCCACTAAACCTCGCAAAAAAGTCCTCCTAACACCCAACCACTCCCCCCTAGACTGGGCGCGCCTAACCTCCTCCCCTTCTGCAAACCTAACCGGTCTCCCCCCAAACACACCTTATCTCCGCGTTCCTCCCTCCCTCCTTAAGCAAATGACTGGGAGAAAAGGGAAAGATGCATGGACAATTCTAGGAGGGAAGGTATATAATATCACACCGTACTTACCGTATCATCCCGGGGGCGAGCCAGAGCTGATGAGGTGTGCGGGACGGGATGGAACACGATTGTTTGGGGAGGTGCATCCTTGGGTTAATTGGGAGGGGATGTTGGAGGGGTGTTTGGTTGGTATTGCGGTTGGTGAATCAGAGGTTCAGCAGGAGAGTTCGCTCGAGGAGATGGATTGAGTGCCTAGAAGGGGTTGACACGAAAATCATATCTAGAGAGATTTGTTGAAAAGCCCAGGGTACTATATCACTCATAGATTGGGTTTCGAACTCAATGGCGGACAGCCTGGTTATCATATTATGTGGGGATCTAGGATTGAAATTATCTGGTCACGATATATCAACTATCCGGGGACAACAGCAGTGTATATTATGAAGGGGCTGAGGAGTATGATGCGATGCTTGTGGCAATAATCAATGGAGTATATTACATGGCGGGGGTTTTTGGTGCCGATGAAGGTAATTATGAGGCTTCTGGGAATAGATGCATTAAAGAGAACTGCGTACAAAGATATGTGTATAAGGTAGCTAGATAGATCATTTGTAGAGATGATTCTAGACAAGACAATAGAATACAATGATACCCTCCTAGCCTATCTTCAACAATACAGGTTCTATGTCATCCAAAATGCCTTGACTGACAAACATCATATTTCAAGCAATTCATAGGAGACAAAATTTCATCGCTCGGATCACACAACATTATGAACATATGTGGATGTCCGCAATCCAGCGCTACACAATCCTCCACATGACGGCGAGGAAAATTTAAGCACTGTCCCCTCACGAGGTAATCGCGTCTCAATATCAGCACAGCTTCGGCACAACTGACAGTCATTGAGGGACTGAGTAGTAATTTGACATGTGTGCTATTTCTAGCCCCCAATACCCATTTCTGAAAACGAATCAAAACGAAAACCAAGGAAGGGGAAGAAGAGGAAGGGGTCACAGTGATAAAGGGGGCAGGAAAGAAGCTAATGATTTTCATTCTCCTGATCAAGGCAGGAGGAAAGTAGGTAAGCGGCATACCAGCCACGAAAACTCATCCTAAGGTAATGTACATAGATACATCATTCTTCCAATTAACCAGTCGTTTGCATGCTCGTAAAACCAGGGTTGAGGAATAACCGGTAAGATGACTGATAGACATTATGGTATATTATTTGGGGGAGGGGGTGAAAACTGAACAGAAGGGCGGTGGCGTGGGTCATAGCTCGCCATGGGTGGGACTAGGATTTGCGGATTGCGATAGAGGAAGAGAGGAGCCCTTGGGAATGAACTGGCCCTTTTTCAGCTCGTCGAAGGCGATGTCGAAGCGCGCGCCGGCCAGGTAGGCAGCCCCGATCATGAGCGCTGAGATGAGGAAGAGGGTGCCCATGACTGCGAGGAGGAGGAAGAAGATGTCACTCTTGGCCTCTTTGTCTTCGGCGGCCTTCTGGTGAACTGCAGAGATCTCGCCCTTGTGCTTCAGAGCAAGTTGCTTCGGATCTTGTGTTGGGTATAGCGATTCAATGAATTGCTCAATCTATATCCATTAGCCTTCATACACCATAGAGCAACCGAGAGAACTATACCTTTCCGCAGGCAACACTAATTTGGAGGAAATTTGGATCCTTAGGGGTGTTCTTTTTCGATATCCGCCTGGCATATCTCTTGAAAATATCGCATACTGTTCTCAAGTTTTGTGATGATTCCATCATAAGATGACAAGCGTCCCCCTTGGTGATTTTGACAACTGTCTTGAAGATATTCGGATTTCGGAAGACGAGTTCTAAAGTTGCAATAGCCATTGCCTGGGGTATAGCAACGAAATTGAAGACCGATTGATCTTTGATACCAGCCATGTAGAAAAGGCACTCCTCAACGTTACCAAGAGCATTCAGAACCATCTCTGAGCTGCAGTTTAGGGCCTTGTCTAAGTTCTTTGGGTCAAATAAGTCGTCAAATTTATCAACATGTTTCGACCAGATCTCCTTTGGATAAAATCGTCGCTTATCGTCAAAATCTTCTCTAATATCACGAATGATATTTGTCTTCTGGAGGAACTGTCCCATCGACTCCGCCAACTCCGGCCTTCTCAGCAGAGCGGGATTTGCAAGATTACTCTCAACAAATAACTGAGTCAATCCATCTCCAACGAGACCTGCAACATAATGGCAGTAGAGCTCGTATTCCTTGACTGTTGCAATACCATTGGTGTTCAATTCGGCGTTGTTTGCATTGTCAGCCATACCATTACCCATCTTCTCCGTTATGTCCTTGATAATTGCCTTGTATGCAGGCTTTACCAACTTGAACTCCGTGACGACGCAGTCAAAATGAACGAGCAAATCGCGATCTTTTTCATTTGGTCCGTTTTCGTTGAATGTCCAGCCATCCTCCTCAAGAATATTTTGGAAGTTGCGTAATAGTGGCTCCTTTCTCTTGAGGGGTATTGTCATGTCATCTTCGATGGTGTCTAGGCCTCGAAGAATCAAGTAAAATAATGCGACAGGAACGAGCAACTCGGGGTTAAGTTCTTGGATGACTGCGCTGAAACTTCGACTGGTGAGATTGAGGTAGTGGAAGCATTGTTTGAGAGTTTCCGATTCCTTCGCTGGATTCCGCGTATGTACTGGATCATGCCAGAGCTTCCTGTCGCAAAGTTAGAGGAGTTTATCACCGCCTTTTCTGAAGCTTACCATTGAATGATTGCTCGCAGCTGGTTTGGGTGGACGAGGAAATAGAGGATCTGGCTGGCTTTTGGCATGATGGCGGAGAAGAAGTAGTTGTCAAGGTGGAAGCTCTGAGGAGGCTTGCTGCTGGAGTTAAGAACTGACTTGAGAGAAGGGGACCTCGAAATTTGGAGAAAGTTTAGGCGGAATTAGATGCGGGCTTGCTGGGCAGTAGTGCCAAAACCAACAATAGAAGTACACCACGTAATAGAATATACTTGGAAGAAATTTAGATGGGATAGGGCGATTCAATTATACAGTTTTCACAGGAAAGCTAGATGTTGTCTTCGCAATTCCGGACTTCTCCTCTTCACTGCTAAAAGACCCTTTTCGGTGTTTTTCTTAGTAACCACCGATGGCTCAATTCGTTTAACAGCACCAATCGTGAAATACTTCATGCATGGCACAATTGCCTCCAATCACGCTTCTTTAGGAGATTTGATGTGAATTTCAGCCTCGTGTGGCGCGGGAGTATTGACAGGAGACAACCATACCACAGAATCTGCCCTTGGAGCCATGCAAGGAGTGAGTTGACAACGGTAAGCCATGTGCTTTGCGAAGCTGGCGTCTCGTATATAATGAAGGCTTAAGCCTTCTGAATTTTAAGCTTCACTAGGATCTGCAGTCAGGTTCTCAGCCTCGAATATTCGGACGACGCGGAAGACCGGCTACGACCTCTTCAACATCAATTCTGCAACCGCAAGCATGGCGATACGCGATTCTGGGAATGACGATCTCGAGATGAGTAGTACAGGGCTTTTGAAGGAAGAGGAGAAGGACCAAGGCCCCATAAGCAGCCATGTTCCACCGCAAAAGGGGTTACGGAAGAAGGTAATTGATGTATTTTGCATTGGATTGAATATTTTGAGTACGGTTACTCTTGTGTTCCTTAACAAGTGGTATGGTTCCAGTAATGTTAAACGCAAAGGCTCTAAGCAAAACATCTTCTAATCTGTACTTAACTTTAGGATCTTCCAAGACACCCAATTGAAGAATATGCAAATCTCCTTCGCGATGTGGCATTTTACATGCACTTCAATCGTTCTGTATCTAGCCAGTCGAAAACCGTTCAGCCTATTCGTCCCTGTGCGACTGCCTTTCCTCCAAATGCTACCCCTATGTAGCTTTTTCGCTGGATTTTTGATACTGGGGAATTTAAGCTTGGCATATAACTCTATTGGATTCTACCAGTGAGCCCCTATCATGCTATATAGCTAGGAAAGGTGCTAACAGCTTTGAAGGCTTGCCAAAATCATGACAACGCCCTGCGTAGCCTTCCTCCAGTATATATACCTCGGGAAATCGATCACAACCCTCACAATGGGAGCTCTGGCAAGTGTCTGTATTGGTGTGGCTCTCACAAATACCGGGGCAGCAGGAACAACTACATTGGGTGCCTCGATAGCTATTGCTGCGTTTACTGTAACAGCGTTTTATCAAGTCTGGATTGGGAAGAAAATGAAGGACTTTTCGGTGTCTAGTCCACAGCTATTGCTGAACCAAGCACCTATATCGGTGTTGCTTCTCGCTTTTTTGGCGCCATTTTTTGACACATTGCCAAATGTAGCCATTATACCGAGGGATACGCTTATTGCGTTGTTTCTATCGGGCTTAGCAGCTGCCGCATTGGTGAGGGCTTCCCAGAAGTTTGAGTTGTATTTGAGCTTATATTTTTACAGAACCTGTCACAATTCTTGATCATTGGACGAATGAGCGCGTTGACGTTCAATGTTGCCTCGAAGTAAGCTCCCATTCCCTTTTTCTAGGTAAGCACTAATAAAATTATAGTGTCAAAACAATAATAATCCTCACATACGGCTGGGTGAGTGAGGGGCGAGCCTTGACACTAAGAGACACTGTGGGCATAGTTCTCGCCCTCGGGGGGGCTACTTTGTATTCACAGCTCTCCTCAAAATGAAACATAAAATGTCTTAAATAATGATAATATATACAAATTAAAAAAAACATAAATACTATCGCTAATAAAATATCTATAATGAATTTTTGACTAGTACATGTCTATGGTTACAGCAATCCTGAATTAAAGAAATCCAAAAGATGCGCCGGGTTTGCTCGTTCGCTATCCAGCTGAGATTATATAGCATGTGGATGGGGGATATATAAGTGTAAATGATGTCAAATCCGTCCCTAATGCCGCCTTTCCTTCCCCTGTTCCTTCCCAACATACCTCGTTCCTCGTTAACTCGTCTCGGCTCACTTAGCCTCTTGGTCGGTCTAACATGATTTTTGAGTACCTGTATTAGTCAGTCACAACTATTCGACGCCTATGTTCTGAACTCCAAGCGCGCAGCAAAATAGGAGAAAGTAAGAGCCGACTCACATGAAGATCCCTCCAACCGTCATCACAATCCCTAAGGCACTCTTATCTAACACGCTCCTTCCACTAACCGCCCACCCAATCGCCACAATACTAACCGTCTTCAAATGTCCCACCACCGTACTACTCACGGGTCCTGAACCAGCAACAATAAAAAACTGACTAATATTAATCAACGCCGCAAACCCTCCGCTCATCAAAATCATCAACCACCTATACTGCGGTACGGCTGTAAATACCGGGATTTTATCGCAGAGAGGGACAGCGAAGAGAAGCATGATTGATGAGATGGGCGCTTGGTTTAGGAGGAGCTGGGAGGAGGACATTTGCAGTTTCTTGTGGTAGGCGCCAATTAGGACGGTGTAAACGGAGGAGGCGCAGACACCGGAGAGGGCAAAGAATACACCAATTAGTGAGGTTGTTGCCACTTCCTTTCCTTCGGAACCGGCGGCGGGGGCGGCGGGTTTGGTGTCATAGTAGGAAGTTATTCCTACACCAATGCAGACGGGGAAGAGGGCTAGGGCGGCGGAGCGGGGGATGGTTGCTGAGTAGAGGATGTAGTTGATGATGGCTGTCATTGGTGTGAGGAGGACACGGCAGAGTTGGTAGACTGTGACTGTGCTGAAAGCCAAGGAGAGGTTAGGTAGAACGACATTGAGACACATGGAAAATGCGAGCTGAGTGGTTGTTAGTCCAGTAGTTAGAGGAAGACGGGGTTCGGATTGTAAGCGAGAAAAGAGTAAACAATGGAGAAAATAGGAAATATAGGGTTATGTGATGAGAAATAAAAGGGGGACAAACCGGTAGCATTTCAACGACACCAGCTCTCTTTGGCACAAATGCACCAATTGACGGCCGTGAAACAACCCAAAGTGTCAATCCTGTACACACGAAATGGAACGACGCAAAGGACGTCTGCATCAACTTGAAAGCCGGATCATCGAAGATGGCCTTGTTGGTGAAAACGATGCCAATGGTCGCAAGCATATTTATGCCCGTCCATAACAAGAATTTCCGCTTTGCCTCGGCTGAAGGTTTTGAAGGCCCAGTAGCGGCAGCTGGCTCAGGTTCATATTGTTTGTCGTCAATATTCTCTCCAGCGTTTTTCTGTGCTTCAACATCTAATAGCGGGATGCTGTTCTCGGTGGTCGTTTGGTCAGGCATCATGTGATATCTTCTCTTTCAGGGGCTAAACCGAGATAGATTTTGAGATACGTAGGACGTAGTGATACAGCGCGTGGTTGTTAGCTTGCGACTATCTCAAAAAGATATTTCTAAAATATTGCAAGCAAGATTTGACAAAGATGTCGTGCTTCTCCTGTCGTGGAGAGGAATGCTGATGTATTCGTGTCCGGAAAATGCGGCTGAGTACCTCTCGTGGATGCAACGTGGACTCCGTTTGAACGGCGTCTCGTACACTCGTTGATGCGGCAAATGTAACCTGAGGGGTAAAAATGATGATGAAATGAGCGACTAGAAGCAGAAAGGTGAGGGGGAAGCAAAGCCGGCGCAAGAGGAGCAGAGAAAAGAATGGTCAAGATCACGAAAAGAGATTTTGGTTTGGCTGACTTCGATCATTTTATTTTGGGTTGGATCGGGAAGCTGTGCCACAGGGATGGCCAAGACCCTACGGTTACGAACCCCTGAAGAAACGCACAGTGATTATGCCACCTTCGTATAAATTAAAGTATTTCTAGAAGAATTTCTTGGAGGTTTCCTCGAGATCCATCAATTGTTATAAATTGCTTGGAGATGCTTACAATTATTCTGTTACATCAGAAGTAATGGTTGTCATCATCAACAAACTATTAGGCGTTTCGATCAAGTTAAGGCGAGACCGGACGCTTTTCGTCTGAAGGCGGGGTCTCGAAACCTCTGGGTCTAAATAAAATCTGACAGGATCTCACCAAATCCCGGGTGAAGAAAGCCAAATCGTGTTGATCAAATACTTGGTCTAGTGATATATTCAGGGGATTTGTGAGGAAAAGTCTCGATTTCTATGGGTTCATGCCGTGAACAATTCACAAGGACCACAATATTAAAATTGAAAGCCCCTTTTGGAAACGTTGTCCGTTCTATCGCAATAGCTGGAGTGGTGGCGGTTATCGCTCTATCGCCAGCTAGAATTGGCGCCCGCATTCGAGCCCTTGCAGGCATTGCCACTGTTTACAAATCCCTGACCTTTCCCCCCCACCATCCTCACCGACTCGAACTTCTTCAGCAGCTCGTACGTTCGTTATTTGCCATCAAACAACCACAACTCCATACTCAAGTTCTACCAAAAATTCCAATCATCATGTCTAAGTTTCTCATCTGGGGTGGTGAAGGTTGGGTTGCCGGCCACTTGAAGGCTCTCCTTGAGAAGCAAGGTTAGAAATTCACAGAAATGGCAGAAATGGCCAGTTCAAAGCTTATACATTTATAGGGAAGGAGGTCTATACCACCACAATCCGCATGCAAAACAGAGAAGCAGTCTGCGCTGAGCTCGACCGTGTCAAGCCAACCCATGTCCTCAACGCTGCTGGATCTACTGGACGACCAAATGTTGATTGGTGTGAGGACCACAAAGAGGAGACCGTTCGTAACAATGTTATTGGAACTTTGAACTTGACCGATTGCTGCTTCGAGAGAGGCATTCACATCACCGTATTTGCAACTGGCTGCATTTATGCCTACAATGACGAGCACCCAATTGGTGGCCCAGGTTTCCTCGAGACTGACAAGGCCAACTTCGCTGGCTCATTCTACTCAGAGACCAAGGCACACGTTGAGGAGGTTAGTTGCTTAGGAATTAATGCGAGAAAAGACTAACAGGTACCAGGTCATGAAATACTACTCTAACTGCCTAATTCTCCGACTTCGTATGCCAGTCAGTGACGACTTGCACTCACGTAACTTCGTCACCAAGATCGCCAAGTACGACCGTGTCGTCGATATCCCCAACTCTAATACCATCCTTACCGACCTTCTCCCAGCTTCCATTCTTATGGCTGAGCATAAGGATACTGGCATTTACAACTTCACTAACCCAGGCGCCATCTCCCACAACGAAGTTCTTGCCCTCTTCAAGGAGTACGTCCGACCCGAGTTCACCTGGAAGAACTTCACACTCGAGGAGCAAGCCAAGGTTATCAAGGCTGGACGAAGCAACTGCAAGCTAGATACCACCAAGCTCGAGAAGAAGCTCAAGGAGTACGGATACGAGGTTCCAGAGATCCACGAGGCTTACAAGGGTTGCTTCCAGAGAATGGCTGCTGCTGGTGTGAAATGAATGATCAGAAATTGCTGTCCAAAAGTTACCATTCTTAGATATCTACACTCGTCCCAATTAGCTAGTTTGGTTGCCTGATGCAAGAATTAAAAAAGGTTGAATTCAAATGTCCCCTCACCGCAAATGGTGTCTCGGCCAATCCCACTGAAAGCAGGCGAGCTGCATGATGTCGTGCCAATTCAAGAGCAGTGAAACTTTCCTTGTGATTCGCTCTTATAAATCATGAGCTCAAGGAAACAAAGAAAGTTGATTTAATCCTATAATATACAAGTCGTTAATTTTGTGACAAGTTATTAACATCGTGAATGTTTCATTCCTAAGTGCATAAATCCTGGCACCAAATTTAGCCTCGCCTCCCGCTTCGTCATTCCGCAGATCTCGACCAACAGCACAAAAAGCTCAGCCTTACATCAACCGCCGCAACTCATAGTGCCAACGACACATCGGAAAGTTTGTTGCTGAGCACTACGCGCGTCTCCTCTATAAAACGTTGTGTCTAGCGCATTGCATATTCCTCAAACACCCACAATCATGGTCGTCGACACTACCTACTATGATGCCTTGCAAGTCAAGCCAGACGCTACAGAACTTGAGATCAAGAAGGCGTACCGCAAGCTTGCTATCGTGACACATCCTGGTGAGCATTGGAAATACTAATCTGTTTGTAACTTATTCTAACTTGACAGATAAAAATCCTGGTGATGATACTGCCCACGAGAGATTCCAAGCCATCGGCGAAGCCTACCAAGTCCTCAGCGATACCGATCTACGAAAGGCATATGACAAGTTCGGTAAAGACCATGCGCAGCCCTCAGAGGGCTTCGCAGACCCAGCGGAGTTCTTTAGTACGATCTTCGGAGGAGAGGCATTCATAGACCTTATCGGTGAAATTTCTCTTATGAAGGATCTCACCAAGACGATGGATATTACGATGCAGGAGCAAGAGGAAGAAGAGTTCCCTGGCGAAGCAGCTGCAAAGCAAGAGAGTTTGGCAGAGGAGAAAGCTAAGGCAGAGGGTGCTGCCGCTCCTGCTGATGGTGAGAAAGTGATGGCAGCGTCTGTTTCGGATGCTACGGATCCAGAACATCTTTCCACACCTTCCGAGAAGCCAACACGTACGCCTAGTCCTTCTGCTTCTGGTACATCGACGCCGAGACGAACTGGTATTCCTCTGCGACAAGCGATCATGGACAAGACCGAGGAGGATGCGCAAATGTCCGCTGCGGGGTTAACAGAAGAGGAGAAGGAGTTGAGAAAGAAGGACAAGAAGAAGGGTGGATTATCGAAAGCGCAGCGTGAAGAGCTTGCTGCGTATGAGCAGGAACGTGCCAGAGTACGGAAAGAAAGAGTTGATACATTGGCGAAGAAATTGGTTGATCGAATCAGCATATGGACCGAAACAGACAAAGGCCAAGATGTCACAAGAGCTTTCCAAGAGAAGACACGACTAGAAGTGGAGAATCTGAAAATGGAGTCGTTCGGCTTGGACATTCTACACGCTATTGGCGCCACATATATGCAAAAAGCCACCGCTATGTTGAAGTCTCAAAAGTTTCTTGGCATTGGAGGTTTCTTCTCGAGACTAAAGGACAAGGGAACTCTTGCTAAGGAAACCTGGAATACAATCTCTAGCGCTATAGATGCGCAGATGACAATGGAGGAGATGGCAAAGATGGAGGAGAAGGGAGGTGAGGATTGGACTGATGAGAAGAAGGTCGAGTATGAACGCCGTGTCACGGGCAAGATCCTTACTGCTGCATGGCGGGGTAGCAAATTTGAGATCCAGAGTGTGTTGCGGGACGTGTGTGATGAAATTTTGAACGACAAGAAGGTACCAATGGCAAAGAGATTAGAGCGTGCTCAAGCCTTAGTTATTTCAGGAGAAATCTACTCCAAGGTCAGATTTTCCTCAGTTTCCCTTTATACTGGATCTTACTAACGCACATCAAGGCAGCAAGAAGTCCAGAAGAAGAAGGCGAGTGGCTTGCATTTGAGCAGCTCGTCGCTGAGGCCGCAGCTAAGAAAGAGCACAAGAAAAAGGGCAAAGACAAGGAAAAGGACAAGAAGAGTGCAGATACACCTTCTCATGCGACTACTTCGGGCATTGATACCGATGATTTGAATGTACCCAAGGCTAGAGCATGATCTTATCCTTTTTCTTTTTCTATGGTATTGAATAGTTCTACTTTAAGCACTGTCCTTTGGCTGAGGAGGCATATAGAAATCTGACACTGTTGGCTTCTGCAGGGTTCTGTTTACGCAAGCGGAAGGTATACAACAGTGATGATTTGATGAATGATAGAGACAGCCGGCCTGGGAAAGGTACTGTTTTGTTCTTGGGGCATATTTTATGGATGATAAGCGCAGCATGAAGCACAGTATAGACGTGATACTTTATCGAGCGGTCCTTAATGGAATCTCCAAGCGCCAGAAACAAAATTTTATCGTACACCGCAAACTTGCTGGTACGGCCACGGAAATCTCTTTGGGGGCATCGCTTAATTGTTTTCGGGATAGTTTTATGACGAGACGGGATCACAAATGATTAGCACCGTAAGAACTACAGGAAAGAATATTGATGGTCACTCATCACACAGTAATAATGAGAACATTAGCTTTTTGTGATTGTTTTTGGATGCAGGTTTACATTCGGGAGAGTGATTCGTCACTGTAGGGGGAGAAAGAAATTTCAGGACACCAGCGAAGAGAGCATTCATTAGCTACGAGAAAAGTCAACACTTGATAATGTGCAGTTAATTAAGTCGACATCTGCTGTGGCAGACTTTGTCACGGTGACTACCTCTGCAAAGAAGCTAATTTGCACATATATATCCATCCATCTGCTCTTACATCGAAATCCCTACCGCCTAAACCTAAACTTTAACCCATCATCACTGTCTTCATCTTCCTCTTCACTCTCGTCTCTGCCTGGTCTGACGAGCCCGAGCTGCTTCTGCCGCTTCTTCGGTGGTTGTCTTGCTGTAGCTGCCTTTGGTGCTGCTCTCTTAAGTGGGACATTTGCTGGCTTATCCACAGGTTTCTTCGCTGGAGCAGCTGACCTTTGAGAGCGAGAGGTGCGAGATTTCGATTGAGTAACCTCTTCTTCTTCATCGTCGCCGTTGTCTTTTGGCTGTACCGTAGATGCTGAAGCTTGTTTCCGAGAAGGTCTAGCAGGCGCTTGTACTGGAGAAGACGATTGCACTTCAATTACGGGCGTTCTCTCCTCCCTCGCCACAGAATTCCTCGTCTGAACAGGATTTGCAGGAAAGTTTCTCGCATCATCATTTTCACTCGCGACTAGGAACTCTTCATCATCCGAATCCGGTTCACTATTCTCAATCTCCTTGCCGGCTTTGTTGAACTTCAGCTTCACCGGTCTTGCCATTCGTCCCAGCTTTTGCGAATCGTCCTTTAGTTTCGACTTCCTCTTTCCCTTGCTCCGGCTAGGTTGACTGGGATCTTGGTCTGAAGGCTCATCGCCCCAGTACTCGTCGCCAATGCCAAAGTCTTTCTTTTGAGCTACCTCAAGAGGCACGATGACTTTTTCGAACCGTCTTCCTAGGCCTTGACTTTCTGCACCACGTCTACGGAATTTCTTGAAATCCTTTCGCCCATTCCATTTCTCGTCCCAGCGCTCACTTTCGTCAGCTCTCGTTGCTCTTTTCGGGGCATAAACCCGCTTTACTTCAATTTCTTCGATTTTAGCTAGGTTACGGATCTCACTTATATCCATTCCTTGTAGTAAATCTTGGAGAGATTCGCGCTCTTCTCGAGCGAGAGCTTCAGCTCGCTCTTGTTGTTCACGTGCGGCTTCTAGGAGGTCTGGTTCTTCTATTTTCTTCTTTCTACCTGAGGGCCTGGTTGAAACTGACACAGGCTCGTCTTTGATCTCGGGAGGCGCTGGGGTTTCTCGTTCAGGGGCTGGGGTTGATCCTTCCCGTAATCTTCGTGTAGCTGATTCGGCGAGCCTGCGACGTTTAAGAGCTGTTGCTGCAGGTGCAATGTCTTCATTTTCGTCAAAATCGACTGGTGTCGCCCGCCGTTTTCGAGTATTTCTCGATACTACTACTGGTGGCTGTGATGTTTCTCGTTCAACTTCCATATCTGGATCCTGGGACACGAAGAGACCTTGAGACTCGGCAGTCGGTGTTAGGGTAGAATCTATAACCATTGCTTCAGGAATAGAATTCAGGGTAGGGGGTGCAGCAAAGTCGTCATCATCGAAGCCTTTGAATCTTGGAGCTGTTGTTCGTCGAGCACGACCTCTTCTCACAGGCTCCGGCGCGGGTTGTGCAGGCTGTATAGGGGCTGGTGCGGTGACGGATGAATCTGGGAGTGACTATGAGCTTTGGAGACCTTGGGATATCGGAAAACTAGTTACCTATGAATAAAAACTAAAGAAATATGAAACATACCTGTAGAGGGCAGAGGTACTACAGTACTAGACAGTTCGACCTCGAGGGGTCTCCGCAACATGCTAGCATCGCTACTAAGAATAGCATCCAGAAATTCATTCTGCTCCATCAAGCGGTGGTCCAAGTAGAGTGCAACCTGGGTACTGAATTGCGAGAACCATTCGGCCCCAACACCTTTAACAGGGTTGAATCTGACAACGACCACTCCTTTCCCCTCACTGCCGTCTTCAAATTCCCCTAGTCCCTTCTCTCCTGCTACTGATTTCACGTATCTGACAAATTCCTCGACTGGAGTCTCATTCGGTATGGCCTGTTTTAGAAGCGCCTTACCACCACCATCCGTAATTGGGGCCAACAGTGTATCGAATTGACGCTGTTCGTAAAAGATGAATGTATAGCCTTCAAACATATCTTGGCGAGCTGGATTTGGAGCATAGTCCGCGTCACTGTGCTCTGTAGGCTCGCTCCCTTTAGGAGGTAGATATTCCAATGGATCAGGGAAGTTGCGGAAATCTTCTTCCAGCAAAGAATACCCTTCCTCGTTTGGCGAGGCTGCTGCAACAACTGCATTAACGTACGAGTCATTATGTACTATGTATTTCCCGTCAAGCAATGCCTGTAGACCTTTCGATGTATTGCGCTTCTTTGCCACGAGATGTGTAGTAACCCCTCGCTCGTACTCAACTAGAACCTTGATGTCCAGAGGCCCGAGAGCTTTGTAGAGGTCGGTATATGGATCTGCTCGGTGCTCTTTTGATGTGAAGGAAAATGTAAATACAACTGGTATCCATCTGAAGCTAGGGATTGTTAGCACAGGAAATTGTGTAGAAATTGACAAAGTGCTTACTGAAACTTATGTTTATAACGCCCCAATGCAACCACATTATCTTCATCGAACATTTGACATGTCTTCCCTCTGATTTGCTCTCCGTTCAACAGCGTACCAATTTTCGTATCCAGGTCTTGAAGCCATATCTTCGATCGTGTGCGAGGATGCGCCTAGATATTCATGAGCAATTAAATCCCCCTCAGAGATCTCGAGTCTCATACACAGTCTCCATCCTCAACATTTTCGACATGAACCATGCAGTGCTGCCGTGAAATCGTTTTGTCCGAAATGACAAACTGTCCCTCTATATACCAGTCAGTGGTAAATTTTGCAATTCCATAAATCTCCAATATACCTTCTGACTTCGTCCTCCCAAAGACAAACTTCTTTCCTGGTCGCAGCCATAATTTTTTGCCTTCCAGTGCCATGTCAGCAAATGAGCGAGGCTTAGTAGAGTGCGTGTTATCTTACCGTTTAATGCATCGCCATCGCAATCAAGTACCCACATGCTGCAGTGCTCGCAGAGACTTTGAAATTGGAGGAGTGGTGCGATTGTCGCGATTATGGGTGCTCCTGTGGAGAATTGGCAAGTGTCCCGCGTGTTCTGATGATCCCAACACGGTATCACATGATCACATCTAAACTTTAGATCTTGACACTGTTGAAATGGGGGACACTTCCTTAGGCTTTCTCAAACATGCATCTCTTGAAGGCTTCTTCATCAGGAAAAATTATGCAAGATTCTGTTCCTGATAGCTCAAAGCGTATGGAATTTCTCGAATCAAAGTCAAATTTTCATTTAAGAGGAGATTATTCGGTGTGTCCTGCCGCCTAGGCGACTAATTCTATTCTTGAATACTTTTCAGGCTCTGCTAATCAAATATGCCAAATTCCCAACCTCATGTAGCTAGATCCAACCAACTCTTTTATCCCTTTGATTTTCTCTTCTTCTTGGGCTTACAAAAGTATTCCCAAAACCGACTATCCCAGTTGTTCCACCAGCCTCGGAACATCGATTGCAAATTCAGCATTACGCCCCATCCCCCCTCATGCTCTTGTTTTTTAACCGCTGACAATTCCTTTGTGATTTATTGCTATCATAGCCCGAACTGGAAATCCTTATGGGAGTTTGAAGGCAGAATGTAAAACTTCTGTTAAGTAACAAGAAATATTCGATGATATGGATCTGCTATCTGAGCTTGCAGAAAGTAGCACATAGATATATTCTTCGATGGTTTCTCCCCCTCCATCAAGCATCACCTCGCAAATTCCATGGCATGGGAAATGGTTTCTGGAATCGTTGGGCACTATTTCATGAAGACCAATCCACAATAGAACCACTCAGTAAGCATGGTCGCCGATGTGCCCGAAACTGTGCCTAGAATATGACCGAGTGTAGTTGCTTTGTCACCGGTTGTTTTGCGGGGTGCCCAAGCAATCGAAAGCCCTCATTTTCTAGCCCAACGTTCGGCCACCCTGAGGAACAAAAGATTCTGCAGGTCCCTCTACCAACTCCCAGCGAGCAAGTTTTATCCAGTTTGTTATTTTGCAAAGAAAGAGCATCCCTTACCGACAATAGAATCTATAAAATCACATTTGGACGATTTCAAGCTCCTATCAATCGGTATAGCATTTCCAATTTCTTGGAGAACATTAGCTTCGACAGATTGGATTGTGACGAACTCTTTGGTGAGCTTGGGCTCCTTTTCAATTTCCTTGCCAGGATATTCAGCGATAGAAGCAGCTGCTATGATGCAAAGAATATATCAAGCTTCCATAGTACTAAAGCCATGGCAAGAGTCCTAATACCTTAGGTGCTGTGGATGATTTGACTCTTTAATTCATCCGGTCTTTAGTTCAATAGTTCTAAAGACTCCGTCGAATCAAGTTATCTATCTCAGCAATAAGTTGTATACTCTGCTGTATACTCGGGCTCTTCTGAGGGACTATGCTAAGCCAAGACGTAAGCATTCGCCCCAAGTGAACCCCAAATTCTCCTATTGCATGATGCGAAAGAAGGCTTTGCCTTAGTGCCGGATTATGCAGTGATGCAAGAATGACAAACATGGTGCTGGTCATGCTAGATATTAATCAGATTCTAGACTTGCGTTATCTTCTCGGACTACTTACGATAATGAGCAAATCCACGTATCAATCATAACAGTCTGTCCAAAAGATCTCAGGTGCCGTATATGGTAGCAACTCGCAGACAAGCATCGTCCTGCAGCCTCAACGATCTCACCTGAGTGGTCACCATCGTTATGCTTCAAAATGAGCTCGAAGTACGGTCGATATATAACGCTCTTGCATGCCAAGTACCGTTGTCTGAGAAACGCAGCATGCTGGTTTGAGCATTCTTCTGCATGCTCTTCGAATTGGAGAAATTCCGGTAATGTCGAACGCCAAAGGTCAAGTTGATGATCTAATTCCGCAATCATACCACGTAGTGAGTCATTGATAGTTGGTGGATGACCCTTTTCTTTCTCTTCTGCGTAAAGGAGGTGATGTACACGGTTGAGTAGTCGCCGAATGGATATACAGGACATGAAATATAACGCAGAAGATTCTGTCTCGGTGTCACTGAGATGGGTTTGCAATGGACCAGGAAGAGGAGTTTGAGACTCGACCTCCGCGACGCCACTTTGAGGTAGGTGTGATAATTCGGAGATCAAATCGCTGTATTGATTTAGTCGTTGCGTGGTTGTCTTTCACGAGTGGGACTGTGTATATCCAAAGGAAATAAAGCGGCATACCTTTCGATGATATATACAGACCAGAAGATACGCCGTATGCATTCATCTTCATGACCATTTAGTGATCCAGATCCATATGCAATCATTGATCGACACTTTGAAGCAGCGACATTAAGGTGACTCCAAGTTTGAAGTGGCCGTTGAAGAAAGGAACAGTAAAGTCTGTAAAATATTTGTAAGCAGTGACTTCAAAGCAAAGAAGGCATGACTGACGCTGCTAAAAAGACACATTGTGCCGAAGTTGTGCTAACTTCCATATAGGCGACCGGAAGGAGCTTGACTGCTTCATCAAAGCATACATTGGCCATTGTACCCAGCTCGCTTTGCTGTTGCCGTGACTCGAAGTTTCTGCGGTCTTCATCCAGACTCGCATACTTGACCAACTCTGAAGCAGCCCCCAAAGCCATGACTAGAAGTGCAAGGCAATCCTCGCATGTTGGATCATTGAAACCAGTTGTAACTTTTTCATAAACGGTTTCTAGTGTAATTTTGCTTATTACAGGATACCAAAAATTGACGTTGGCTTGAAATGACGCGATCAGACGGCTTGCTTCCTCTGGAGTAAAAACAGGTCGTGTGAATCGGTAAGAGAAGGACATAGGCGGCCGGTGACTTTCGAGATGGAAGATAGGCTTAAATTGCTCAATTAGGGATGGAAATGGCTGTGCCAGCGGCGATGAGAGAAGGTCTTCCGTAGCACTAACGTGTGAAGGAAGGCTAGCATTTGCTACTTTGTCAAGCTCCTGATCTGAAGTCACAGACTCGGATAGGAACTGTGGTGAGAACGATGGGGTTCGCTGTTGCTCACGCTATAATAAATCAGTACGATTTTAGCAGAAATGTATTCTTTCGCTTACCAAATTCTCTTGGATACTGCGGAGCATGCCATCCATTCGCAACACCGTTTCCAATATTTGGTCACTTTTACCCTGGCCTCTACATACTACCTTAGCACACGTCTGGCATATAGCAGAACATAAATATCACATACACTACTGGGGGTTGAGTCGCTTGTCGCCCATATTGACAATCTACATCGTTCTCCACACACCACCCACATGGTTGGTTGCCATCACATCTAATCGAGGGTTGCAGTTAGAGATCGCTGTGCTATTTTCTTAAACATGCTTATACTAACTAAGCGGGTGTAGTACCTTGATTTTCGCGTGCGGCATGCATCACACTTAAATTTCTCAGTAATTTTACATATCATAATAACAGTTTCATGAACTTACTGCATGCGCTGTCCTCTTTCGGACCCTTGCTCGGTAGGATGTCGTCACATTTGAACTCTCTGAATCTCTTCGGCCATTTGACTGCATAATTATTGATTTTGATAGTTCCTAGAGCTGGCAAAATAGCAACTGATATCTCCAAATCATAGTGCTTGAAAGTCGTGCCACTGCAAATTCCTTTTGAAAGCTGGTGGTTGGGTTGAAGCGGGGTAGTGGGGTGTGGGGAAGCGAGTCGTGACAGGGATGTTTCCAGCCAGTCGTATATGCTAAAACAACATCAAAATCTCCACCCGGAAGAACTCATTGCGAGACCCATATAAATTCGTGTCGACGATATTCACATGTCTGCTGAGAACCCAGCTCAGTTACTACCGATTTCGAAGTCTATTGAAGCCGACGAAAGAATATTAGCAATGCGAAGACCCTATGTCGGAGAAGGCAATAGACAGAGCTGCAGGGAAGTCAGCTAATTGTATAGCTCTCTTCATTGAGAATGGATAGAATAGAAATGCCCCATCCAATGTGCATAGTCGGCATCAAATTCCAGGCTACGAATCTGACTCGTCCTCGCCCAGAATCTCATCATCGTCATCCTCATCGCTAGCATCCTCCCATTCGTCTTCTTCGTCATCACCCTCTTCATCATATTCTCCGTCGTCAAATTCCGAGTCCTCTACCATGGATGCAAGTTGTCTTGCCTGCTTGAGCTTCTCTAAAGCAGCCTTTTCGGCAGACTTGTTCACAATATCATCATATTTAGTCGTACTGCCTGTTCTCTGGGATTGTCTCGATATTCTAGCCCTCCTCGCCTTCTTACGGTTTTCGTCTGATGCTTCAGCAAACGCCTCGATAGCTTTCTGGATAGCTGACATCATATCCATCTCGCCTCTTGCTGTTTTCGCACTCATCTCTTCTGCCCATTTCGAATTGTCTTCCGTCCATTTTGCTGTGAGTATGTGGTATAGTTCCTCCTCCCCAAAAAATCTTGTATATAAACCACGCCAGTCACAAGTTAATTGAAACGTATCCAAATCGATCGACAATCCTGGTATAGGAGTATCATTCAGGTCGTGATGTATCTGTACAGTGTGCTGGGGTTCTTCTATTAGCATAAAGTTATCCGGGCTAGTAGAGATTTTCATCAGAGCACTTCGAAGTTCGGAATGGTATTCGTCCTCCCCAGGGTCGGCATCGAAGATGGCATTGCTTTGGTCTTCCGACAATCTGGTAAAGCTGTATTCCATGTTTAGGACGATGCGCCCGATCTCTTCGGAATGGGTCTCTCCTGTGGTAAAGGGAATGTTAGAATATATTTGCAATGGCGGGGTAAGTGGGGGGAAATTACCCAGGTTGAAATTGATATACGTTTTACGCAGATGTCTAGCTTTGAATATGGACTCAACGGCATCGCGGAAGACGGTATTGACATGTCTATGGGACATCCAAAGCTCTGTAAGATCATTCTCCTCATTAAGGTTTCGAAGGACCTGATGCCACAGCTGGGGCGGCAGTATTGCGGGTTGAGTGGTAGTTGTTGTTGCCATGATTTTGTTGCTTCGTGTTCGATAATTTATCGATCGGCATTCGAAATGAGGTACTCGTGATGTTCTGAGGCACTCTTGTTAAATCTAAGATGTTGATTGGAGAATTGTTGGTGAAAGACGCGTCAAGTCGCGAATTGAGGATGACTGCACGCCAAGCGAGCCCCTTTTGATTCGCCAATACAAGGGGAGGCTCCACCATTTTGGCATTCGTGCGTATAGATAAAAGACGTCTTAAAGTTAATCTTCAGGCTGTTTATAAATTATTTTTGTTTAGATATATTTTAATAGCAAAAGTCCAGCGGAAATTTTTATTCATCATATACATTGTACTAACAGATAACCTGTAGACATGCAGAACCCTGTTCTCTTCCAATATGTTCTATCAGAAAGGATCCAATATTGCGAATTTGCAAAGTATGACATGACTCTACTGAGCGTTAGAAAACAGTTCTGCACCCGCATATAATAAAACCATTTTAGAAGTTCTGATTCCGACAGACCAGCTTCCAGAACCAAGGGAAGCCCAGCTCCTAACACCGGGACATTCCCAATAAGAATGAATTTGAGGAGACTCTTTTACGAAACTTCATTACCATGCAGTCGTTGAGAAAATTAATCTTGTATATCAAATTCAACGCAATCTATTATATCTTATGCCACCCCGAACCTAAATTTAGTAGACCTGTTTTGCTTCCTTGCAACTCTTCATCAATACCTTCGCCCTTTCTAGCATTCCTGATAAATCAACCTCCCATACCCATTTCTGATTAATAGTTACACATCTTCTCAATTCATCCTCCGTAATTTCACCTCCACCTTTCTTTTGTAAGTCCAATAATTGACCTTGCTTCCTCGACTTGGCAATAAGGTCCCGGCATCGTGGTCTTCTCGTTTCATCAAAGACTCGGAAAGCATATTTCAGATCAGCAGGTGATTTTATTAGTTCTGGGGTCAATAGTCCAGAAAGAAGGTGAACGTCTTCGATCGCGAAGCCTGCTCCGGCTCCAAGATGAGGGGTAGTTGCATGAGCAGCATCTCCGAGAATACAGAATGCGTCTTTGGCGTAGGTTGGCGCTGGGAGTGTATCGAATAGAGCCCATTTTTCTGGGTCTTCAATGAGCTGACAAGTTTATTAGTATCTAGTTATTTTCCGACTTCTGTCGAGTACTTGCCTCTAGTAGTTTGTGAGGCTTCTCGCCAAATCCAGCAAAGTCTTTCAAAATTGCTTCTCGAGAACTAGGCACCACCCATTGTCTCTGTGTCCATCGTGCTTTATCCGCATCTTTGAATGCGACCATATTCAAAGCTTTCCCACCTCGGATCGGAAATGTCAAAAGATGACCCCCGTGACCAAGGTACATTTGCCGATTTTCAACCTCATTTCCAATCGCCTGAATGGCCTTCTTCATGTCAACAACTTTTCTATAGGCATACTTGCCACTGTAGACTGCAGTTGAGGCGGGTTCTTCATCCCCCAATAATATCCTCCGACAGGCGGAGCGAATTCCATCACAGCCAATTACACCATCAACAATGGTATCGGTCTGGTCCTCGAACCGCACCCGCAACTTTGCGGACTCATCATCCTCATCCACAGCCACATCAATAATTCTTTTTCCAAAGCAGACTTTGACTTTCTTCGGAATTAATTCCACCAACTTAGCCAGAAACTGCGCTCTTGAAGCATTGCAATGAGTAAATCCTGTCTCACTCTTCACCTCCTCAATTAATTCTCCCGCTTTCGGTCCATCACCCCATCGAACATCATACCACACGTTTGATTTCTCGGGCCATAAATTCGACGTCTTGATTGAGTCGTATGCTTCAGTAAGCTTCGGTGAGATCAATCTCATCGCTTGAATTGCATTTGGGCCAAAACCAACTCCAGCTGAGATTTCAGAAAATCGCAGTCGTGATTCATAGATTGTGAGTTGAAGGCTGGGGTTGTGTTCTGACAAGGCTATGGCGAGTGTGATGCCAGCGATACCAGCGCCAATAATGGCGATGGATATGGGTGGATGTTCATCCATTGTTGAGATATAGAATTCTAGGAGGAATCGTATTTGAGAAAAGGAAATTTAAAACCCGTTGGATCTCAACTTCAGGTTGAGTCAATCGAAGGAGGGTGCATCAGGTGATCAGGCAACCCATCGCGGCAACAGAGCACGCCTGAAACCATGAAGGTTTAGAGCACCTGACCATTTGAAACCTTCCTTGAGCGAGAGTGAATTTTCGTTCGTTGAGTGGACACAAAGGAATGGGACGATTGTGTGGATTTATCGTACGAGTTTTAGACGCTGGAGACTGGCTATGCTTCTAGTGGTGACATTCGCTTAAATTCGATCCGCTATGATTGTCCCGTTGTGATGTGCATCACTGCATCTTCTTACTTCCTTGATATTTCTCCGATTCATGTCCTATTTATGTCACAGTTTTAATCAACATGCCATTGCAGTGTCACAGTTCACAACAGTTTTGAGTCCAGACTGTATCTATTTCCCTAGTCTTGCCACTATCAGATCATGTTTGCAGGGGGTTATTCCGTGCCGACTCCACGTGACGGTGCTACATCAACGGCCAAGCTGGTAAGCAGCTGTATGAACCAACGACGAAGAATATTCTTTAAATTTTCCTGATTATTCCCTCCTACAGTATGATCACTAGTGAGAAAGGCCTTCCCTCTGATGTAAATCTTATACCACGATGGCACAATCAAGACGTGGTAATAGAAGGGGGACTCTCAAGAGAGTGTTGAGCGGAAGACACCATCCTTCTTCCAGGGATGAATTTCTTTGGTTCTTCAGCTATTTGACTCTCATTTCTAGAGCATATACCTAAAATTTGGGTGATTATCTCCCAAATCGCCAAGAGCATCTTCACAAAGTTCCAACTTCTCGTTTTCTTTCCCAGACTCCCTCCTTCTGTTTTGGTGAAACATTAGCAATTCAAGTGCTGTTGATGCAGCAATTCCTACACATGTCAGCGCAAGGCCAACCCTAAAGCCAGTACGAAATCTCGGCGTTTCCGTAGTAATAAAAATATTACTTGAGACTAGATTACCACAGTTTCCAATGCCAATTACGAATCCAGTCCCAAAGGCGGCTTTTGCGTTACCTCCCATATTGTTCGAAATCCAAGCGACAATAAGGGGCATCTGTACATATGCCGATGAGGCGATTGCGAACATACCACAATATCGTGCAGCGACGGAAGTGATGGGCACAGTAAGCTCAACCGCCCAACCTATCACTCCAAGGCAAGCGCCGAACACAACAAAGCCGTACCTGTGACGAAGATAGCCGGAGAAAAACGCACAAATGTTGAGGATGGCAAGTGCAACGATATAAACGGGAACGGTGTGAATTTGAGCTTGCGCATTGGTATAGCCAAGCGATTTGAGGATGGTGGGCTGGAAAGAAACTATTGAAGAAGCAGCGGTATCTGCGCCGAAATAGGCAATCATACTGGATAAATGTTAGGCTCCCGAGACGGAGAATAAAACGAGAGAATAAAGTACCCAAGCCAAATCTTTGGGTCAAAGAGGCACTCTTTCATAACTGTCAGATTGTAGTGATCCGGGCGGGAAGGACCAGAGTCGAGCTGTTCACTTGCAGTCAGTATTCGAAATGCATGTATTGTATATCACTCACCTTGAGCATGTTTAACATGTATTGCTTCTCCTTCGGAAGCAGAAAATTGGAGTGCTTGGGATAGTTTGGAATGAAAAGAAGACCAATGATTGTGGTCGCCACTGTCATGAGCCCTTCGATAATAAATATCCATCTCCAACCAGAGTACCCTCCTACACCATCCATATGCTCAATTGCATAGGCAAGAAACTATAAACGTCAGAAATCCCGAAGACTCCCCGCGAGCTCGATAGTTTAGGTGTTCTTACTCCACCAAACGCTCCTGCTAAAACAGCAGCACTGAAGAAAACAGCGTATCTTGCCGAGAAATCTTTCCTTTTGTAATATCGACTAATAAGGTAGGCACAACCTGGCACAAAGCCTGCCTCAAAACACCCCATCAAAAATCGACATGCAAGAATTCCCTTAAAAGACTTCGTTACTCCCATCCCAATCACGCAAACAGCTTCACGGTAAGTCAGCCCCATCTTCCCAGCATTGCAGTTGCTTACCCCAACAAAACATCAATCCAGACAAATAAATCGAAGGCTTCATGAAGCCTTTCTTCATTAAGATGTTACTTGGAAGAGCGAGACAGATATACGGAATGTTCAAGATCCATAATGCCTTATTGTAGTCTGTGTTTCCCATCCTCAAGTCGGTTGTCATGCCCTCAATTTTAGCATTAGCGATATTTGTCCGGTCGATAAATGTGATAATGAAAAGAATAGAGAGTGGTGGTAGGAGGTGAAGATCGCATTTCCACATTATCTTCCTCTCCATCGCTTTGTCAAACACAAATTCAGCATCCTCATTCTCTATAACAAGTTCTCTGGCTGGAATTACATTCTCGGCCGTCTTGATACCGGCTTCCACGAGATCGCCTTTAGTATGGGTACTCTTTTCATGATTAGACATAATTGAAAATTAAACTCTTGAACATAAATTTCGCTGCTTATAGTTAACAGCCAAACTGTATTTTGAAGATCACGGAACCAATAGAGAAGAGATTTGATCAAGTGCCGCGAATACTTACTGCAGAATAGATTTAAGGCCAACTCTACTTCTTATCTAAAGCACTTCCTGGCTTTAACATCATATATATATGTTGCTATTCAACAAATCACAATCAGAGTTTGGTTGAGGGTGTATGGGAAGTAGGTGGTTTATTGGCTAGTGAGCGGCCCCGCCTCAGTAACATTTTGGCAGTGGATGATCCCTTGCTGACCACCATCTCCCACTATACTTGATCTAATCAGTAAAAACCCACATACCTCACTGTAGAACACAAATTGCAGGACCGACCCTTGAAAAACTGTTCTTAAGGACGGATGTTATGTTTCCGGAGGCTAGAGAGTGGATGGTCCCCATTACAAGCTAAGCAGGAAGTGGGACTTTTTCATAAGAACCACATTCCCTCCATGCATCTGCATTGAAGGTAACTGTGACTTTCGGCATGTATATGCACATGTACCTACCCCCAACATCTCGGAGCTCTGAAACGATAATCCTAGTCCGGAAGTAGCCTGTAGACATCCGGCAGAAAGTGCCAAAGACAGTCTCCACACAAAACACAGGTGCAAATTATGTCTTCTGTCCAAGTCGCAGGGTATCTGCTTTTGGTGGCATTCTTTTCGCTGACTGTAGTGAGAACATCTCTATATTTTCAAGGGTCAGCTCCCGAATCTTTTAGCAATGACCAGCCAAAAAATTTAGCCTCTCTGCCGTGAAGGCAGAGAGGTCTATCACTCACAACGACGTGCGCTTTATTAATAACATAAGCCTGGAGTTTCAGCAATATTTTGACCTCATTCCCTTCTTGACATCAACTTACGCGGTTCAATTTTTCCGCGCCAAGTCCACGAACAAGAATTGTCAGCAACTTTGAAGGCTACTATGAAATCAACAAGTGGTCATGACGGTATCCCCGATTGTCAGGGAAGAAGTCCGAAAATTGGAGAAGGGCTCACCAAGTTCCAAAATTTCCAGCTTCACGATGCTTTGGCCGGTCCTTGGTTGTCGTCACGTTACAGGCTTCATTATCTCCGAAGCCCATCAATAAGCGTGGAGACCGTTCACCATGCAACTCGTTAATAAGCCTGCGGCGTATAGCTACGAAGCTTTTCTGCTGACAAACACCTACGTACACAAGATCCGAAGCATTTCAGTTCTTCAGCCACTCCGAACCTAGTATAGGAACTTTACGGCCTTCAAGCCATCACTGCTATTGGGTGGTTGGTTTACCCAGATAGGAAAATGAAGTGGAAAACACCTCGTCAAGCCCCATGGTCAACATGTTGGTGTTAAACCCGAAATTTCAATTCTTTGCGCCGCAACAATGACCAATTGTTCATATTTAGAGGAAGGATTGAAGTATAAGAATGGTATTGGGAGAGGCAAGAATTCAGTACCATCAGCTCTTACTCTTCTTTAACCCACCAAGCCCATCCTCCCCAGCCACTAAAAATATTTTTTTAAAAAAAAATCAATCAAAATGTTGTTTAGAAACACTTCAGATTACTTTCTTTGTTCTCTTGCTGGAATTTTGGCAATTTCTCATTCCACCAACGTCAAAGCATCGCCAATAACTCAGGGTCCAGCGGTCCGTGATATATACCAGTTTCGCAACGGGACCTCGCTGGAAAACATGGCTGTCCGACCAAATGGAAATCTGCTTGTCAACGTAATTACCAGTCCGGATATTTACCAAGTCAATCCGTTCAACCCAGCAACTCCCTCCCTTGTTCACAACTTTCCTGGGAATATGGCGCTTCTTGGGATTACAGAAGTGGAGCCAGATATTTTTGCTGTCATCGTGGGAAATTTCTCAGCTACGACAATCGCAACAATACCCGGGTCTTACTCGGTTTGGACAGTGGATATGCGCTCCTTCGGATGTGAAGAGAATGGAAAAATAATAACTCGGGCTGCTGTGTCAAAAATAGCTTCAATTCCAGAGGGGCAGCTCCTTAACGGTATGACCCATATCGCACAAGGAAGTCCGTACGTGTTGATTGCCGATTCCGGACTTGGGGGTGTTTTCCGCCTCAACGTTAAAACTGGGAAGTACAAAATCGCTATCTTGGATCCCTTGATGAAACCAGAGGCTACTGGAGTTCAAATCGGCGTGAATGGTGTGCACATTTCGGGTTCTAACCTCTACTTCACGAACAGTATCCTCAATGGAGGCTTCTTCGCTAAAGTTCCCATTCAACTGTCTGGACCCGATGCCGGAACTGCTACCGGAAAAGCTGAGATCGTGGCAGCGATTGGTGGCGGAGATGATTTCACAATCAATTCAGAAGGAAATGCATATGTTGCAAATGTCTTCCAGAATCTTGTTCAGCACGTAACACCAGATGGAAAGTTCAGGGCCGTTGCTGGAGCTGTCAACCAGACGATCTTAGAAGGTGTTACATCAGTGCAATTTGGGAGAACAGCAAAGGATAAAAATATCTTATATGCTACGACGAACGGAGGTCTCGCTGGAACTGTGCCTGGGACTTTCCTTGTTGGTGGCAAGGTCGTTGCTCTAGATGTTTCGAGACTTTGACGGGGGGCAGTTTTTGCAACTCTGGAAGCAGCCGTGTGTATTCGATATGATGAGGAAGTAATAATGGGGCTCCATAGAATAGATGTCGAGAACTTCATTTCGTACAGGCACCATGGATGCAGTGCTGCCTTTTAGAAAAGGGTTGAATCCAAGTACACGTATATAAAAGAATTCTTGCTAAAGCTCTCCAAAAGTAATTAGTTTGCTACTAGCGAATTTTTGTTGTCATAATTTTGTACAAACGACTGTTAGTAGTAAGATTTGTGAATTGGAAAGTTCCGGCTTCGCCCCTGAATACCTTTGTCCCAACTCGCTTATCTACCCCGCAATTACCCCACCATGTTCGCATATCCTACTGATTCTTAGGCATGAAAGTTATTGAGCACTCCCATATCACACCATGATAGCGTACCGGTACCGAAGGGATACAATGAGTGCTATTTTGACATCTATTGGTCGTGTCGTACATACTGCTTACCGATGACCATCCCCATCAAAATATTAGCCACCTTGGATAAATTCGCAAGAATGAGCGGAGACCCATGCTTCACCTTTAATGGAAAGTTACGATAGAGGGTTTTTAATATATTATTACAGAGCTCGCTCTCGCTCAAAATAAGAATCTCACTCCAATATTTTGTGGTTTTCAAGCTGATGTCTCACTATTCTTGAAAATTTCACCTTTTTTTCCATCAAAGGAGCGCTTCACTTCGCAATAAGAACCAGAGTTATTATCCTTCTGAGACCTCTTGTTTACACCAATAAGACTGCCATAAAATACCATGTCTTATCCAATATCCCTTGATCTTGGTATTGTCAACCATGGTTTTGCAAGGTACTATCTAATACAAAACAGGAACACACTTCACCAAAACTCGCCATTCAGAAGGATATCCGGAAATTGATCCAGTCACAAAATCAAATCACTCCGGTCATTATATATTCATCACCGGGGCCTCAAAAGGATGCGGCCGCGCGACCGCAATTTCATTCGCGAAGGCAGGGGCGGCTGGCATTGCGATTGGTGCTCGCTCTTCTCTCGATGATGTAGAAATCGAAATGATCGCTGCCGCAAAGGCCGCTGGGAAACCTATTCCTAAAATCTTGAAATTTAGCCTCGATTTGATGACATGGTCAGATGTCGTGGACGCTGCTAAAACAACAGAACAAGAATTTGGGCGTTTGGATATCTTGATCAACAATGCTGGATACCTCAGTAAATTCCAGCCGATCCATGACACGGATAAAGATGAATGGTGGAGGAATCAAGAGATAAATATCAGAGGGGTGTATTGGATGAGTAAAGCATTGTTGCCGTTGATGCTGAAGGGAGGTGAGAAGACGATTGTGAATTTATCAAGTGTTGGTGCGAATCGGCTTGATGCTTTTGGCGCGAGTGGATATTGTGTTGCAAAGTTCGCGCTGCATCGTTTCACAGAATGCTTGATGGTTGATTATGCTAAGGATGGATTGATTGCTTATTGTGCTCATCCTGGGGGTATTTTGACTGAGCTATCTAGTGGTATGCCGGCGGCTGTCCATCCGTGTAAGTTTGTCTTGTCAAGCTTCGATGAAAGGGCCTTCCTCTAACTATTATAGACCTTACGGACAAGCCTGAAATATGCGGGGATACGTTAGCTTTTTTAACAGCAGAGAGAAGAGAATGGCTGGCTGGCAGGTATATTGCCTGCACTTGGGATATGCCAGAATTTCTGAGCAGGGAAGAAGAGATCGTGAAAGAAAATAAGCTCGTCTTTAGAATGAAGTTTTGAGATGGAAACATTTTGGCTCTCAATCAAGAAATATCTCTGTAGTTCAAACATGTTAAGGAATAATAGTGATCAATAATCACAACAACTTGAAGATAAATAGCTAATAATAAGGATAGTTAGTAAAATTAAATTCTTTAATCCGTCTATCATTCATAGTATTAAATACTAACGAATTCAAGTTCTGACAATGTCAATGATGCCCTCAAGTCGTGTTCAAATTTTATGATATTATTATGAGTGAAGAATGTGCCAAGTGATGTATCCCTTTTGATGGAAAAGTGTTATACAACCCCCATTAAGGAGATACCCTTCCATTACCTAACACAATAATTCAAAAGTCAAAGTTTACTACGAATTTGGAATGTATACTAGCTAATAAGCAAGTTGAACATACATAATTTGTATCAAATATATTAAATACAAAATTTGTTATCGCACGGTTAACATTCTCAATTATGCACGTCGGTTCAAAACTAAGGTATTTCAGAAACGAATTTATAACCAATTGGTGGTAATGATTTCGGGAATTCATAGGGCCACCTAAGTGGATAAAAGAAGACTCATGCCTCCATGCCCTCTCACTTGCAGGGATGGGTATAGAAGCGCAGTATTGTTTTTCCCTGTCCCCAAACACATGAAATAATGCAGGTCTAGTTCAACAGAACCGGGGATTTATGAGGCTTGCGTCCTATACCACGTCTTCTACATTCTATAGCGTGGGCCTGAAAGCCTATTTACCTGATTTCAAAGAATTTTTGCCGACCACAATCAACTGTTAGTCAATATTGATGAAGAGCTAAGTCCAAAATAGAACTTGACGCTTAGGCTTGGAAATATCTGCGAAAAAGCCTATCCTAGCTTTGTTGGAAACGGAGTAAGATTTGAAAATGATAATCATATAGAGACTATAGGCTTGGAAAGAGTGACAAGCAGAGCGGAGAAGAAAAAGGTTTAAGAAAATAGTTAGGCTAAAGGGATGGATGTCTCCTTGAAATAGTCAAGATACAATTCGCAAGAATTATTATCAAGCAGATCTCATCATCTTCTCACTATAATTCAAACCATTCATCCTCCCACCCAACGTCAAATTCTCTACACGCTCACATCTCATAAGCTTTTCACCTCAAAATACCTTAAACAGTAAAATGAAAACTATTTTCTTTCCCCTCTTACTTATCACTTTCATCACCCTCACAACCGCCGCTGTTCTACCAGCATCGACTCCCACTTCAATAATCGAGCATTGCATAACCGCAAATATGGATAAAGTTTGCAACGCTAGATAAAATCAATGGACTCTCAGTGATTGGTGCTGGGACGGGTATCCCAGTCTTCGGAAGAGGGTTATCTAATAGTATGCTGGCATTCTTGGTGGGGCTTTGGGGGGGGCAGCAACCTGCTCCGTAAAGAGTGTATATAATAACGCGACGAGGGAGAAATAATGAGGATAGCGGAATAAGCAAGCGATATAGTTTATAAAGGGATGATCATGGGAAACGGGGATGGGGACAGAGATAGATATATGAGTGTGCAACTTAACTAACATATCACAACAATAATACACTGAGTTCTTGATCTTTGTGGTTTTACAAACCATGTTTAAATTTTGGGTTGATGACGTAAAAGACAGACAAAACACACAAAAACAAACTTCCCCCCTCATATTATACATTCTATTTATTGGTTGGTTGCTGGGAACTTCTGTGCTGCTGCCGGCAATCCAACTGCCTTCATTGCTGAGTTAGACAACTGCGTGATGCTAGGGAGAATTTGAGGATTTCTAGATCGCGTTAATATAAATACGATTCAGGGGTTGATGATAAGGGTGTAAGCATACCTAGCAGCAGCAATAGTATCCACCATCTTCGCCACATTCTGTGGTGTAGGATTTTTCTGAATATTGCTCAAGCCATCCAACACAGTCGGGGTATTCTTCACAATTTTCGCATTGGCACTTGCACCCCCATTCGGATCAGCAGCAAATAGAACGGCGCGTTGAGCATCCTCGTCCGATTCGGCTTTGAAGGCTGTGGTGGCAAGCGCCTTGATTTTGGTAGCATCGGTTTCGGAGGGGAGCTGGTTCAAAGAGGCGGAAACGGTGTTAGCATCTTTGGCAAAGTTGTCGGCGGCTGTTTGGACGGCGTCTGCAGTTGGTTTCTTGCCACCTGTTGCAGCAGCTGTTGAGCCTCCTGTTGCTTTGGCAGTATTGCCGTTGCTATTGCTGTTCGCATTGGCTTTGGTATTGGCATTGGCGTCGTCAGCCTTTGCTCTATCTTGCGTCAAGGTTGCGAGAACAGAAGGATCCAATTCTCCAGTGAAAGTATCGAGAACGGCGTCGTTTGCATCATTACGGGCTGTTAAGTCCAGATTATTGCTTCGAGTATCGATAGGTAATGACAGAGAAGTGCCGATCAAAGAGAGCGAAGAAAGTATGTACAAGAACTGCATTCTGAATATTTGAATATTGACAGAGAATGGAGATTATGAATTTGATTACAATCGATAGTTGGAAGTTGATTAAAATTGCTATTTTATTACCAGAGGAAGGAGTGTTTGAATGATTAAATGGCTATGAAGAAAGACCAGCTTGCTGATGAATGAGTGTGCTGAAGAAGATGCCCATTAGAACTTTAGTGAACCAAGGCTTCCTAAATACTCATCCTAAAAACTTCAGATGTTTTCTAAACCAAGAGTCTTGGATCTGAGGAACAATTTTGTTCCAGCTGTGTCCGAGAAGAGAGTTCAGGCAGGATACAGCCTGACTTCATGATCAGATGTTTGTTTGAAAGCTGGGGCGAAAACATGACATCTGGATGTGTGGAACTAGAGTTTCGACTGTGAAAGATGCATGCCAGCATCAAATCATTGGATCTACTCCGCTTTGGGTGAGGCTCGCGAGATACTGCCGTCAGTGATGTTTCAAATGAGTATGGTTGGCTCGACATTTATCCGAGCATAGAAGTGCGGCTTCATGAAACGAAACGGTTCTAATAGTCCGTGTTTGGAAATTGGGCACTTCATCTGTGCTCTGCAGATGATGCGTTGATTGATCGTCATGATTCTCTTCTAGAAAGGCGTAGGCCAATCTATCATCATCTCTCCAAAGATTGATTTGGCACCTAATAAATCACTCTTGAACATGAATCATAACAATAGCTTGAAAACCAGATGGAAAACACTGTCATCCGTTGTGCAATTATCTGATAATGCTTTATTTCTTCTAGATATTGAACCTTTACGCATTTCCTTCGAAAAGAGCTTAAACCAAAGAAGAGCTCTTGGCAGTGGTATCAGATTTTGATCTCCAGGGTCAATCCAGACAGTTCCCACGTTTTCTGCACAGCCCCGTGAAGGTATAGAGCATTACTAGCGAATTACAAGCTGCATCTCGGGAGGCTGTGGACAAAATTGAGAAACTTATAGTCTTGGCATGTCTGTGGGAAATCTGCCCAGCACCAGCCTAAAAACTAAGCAACTTTGCCAATGGCCAGGGGCAAGTATTGAGATGAAACTAATGCCTTGGAGGTACGGGGAAGTTGGGTCAAAGCGTTGAATCTAAGCCTCATGACACCTTGAGCACCTATTCTCAAGACAGTAGTTCTCTCTGACCCCGTTGTAGATCGTTCTTGGACAAACGCCTGTGTTGAGCTTATTCTCTTCAAGCTTTTCAATCTTCAAGCAGTAAGAGACTAATCTTCAGTAGTAGTAAAGATATTCTTTTGGACGAATAATCATCAGATAACACTCCCATAGCACGGAATTTTAGGGAAGCCTTTAGAAATCTAAGTCTCCACAGCTGATTTACAAGCCCAATACTTAACTTGTCGGAAGATAAAAACTTCCGGATCGCCGTAAAGAGTCCTCCGAATTGTGAGTGTACTGTTTCTCTACCGTCCAATATCTGCCAAAACATGAGTCCAGAAACAAAGGCAAACATTTCCTTTACTCAAGAGCAAAGTCATGGATCATCTTCTTGGCAACAACAAAACGCCAAGTCTACTAAGCATCACGGTACATGCTTGAAAATCCTCCTTCAAGTTGACAGGTCGTCCCAGATCGGGCCAAGAGGTGGACGTGTGGAAGATCTTTGGATACCAATTGCATTAATTAGCTCTTGATGGCTTGTAACTAGTGCTCACTGGAACTATATAGAGAACTCTCCGTTGAGAGCTGGGTATGAAACCGACTAATTGCTTCGAGGAACTACCAAAGTGTGACGCATCTGGTGGTACTGGTGTTTAGCTGGTATTCTTTGAAAGCCTACTACCCACATTCGCTGGGCTCTACACTGCAAGAGTGCTTCGCGCCCAGGACAATAGCTAATACTCTACCAGAAGAGCGCATTTGTTTCAGCAGAATATGAAATGACACTTGTCTTTAAACAAATCCTCAACATCATTTGAAAATGTATCAGGAAGAAGAGAGTATAATGGCACTGATATAAGGAACCAAAAAAGAAAGAGCTGGGAATGGACCAAGGGGCGATATAAAAAATTCCGAGTCGTGTCTGGTGTCCCCACTAGCCTCACATTTACCTCTCCTCAGACTAGGGCCAGAGAGAAGGTATCCAGTCCAAGCCCAATGGAAGAGATTGCCGATTATTCCAAAAAGGATCATGAGTGGTATACTTATGCTCTATCTTTTGTTCTGGTAGAAGACAACGAGCACTAGTCGGGGGGTGGAAGGGGCTTTGGTGGTCGTTGAGATACTTTTGTGCCCCTCAAGTAACAGCTAATGTTCTCAGTGTTCCAAATTTTCTTTCCATACCCTTGATTCCAGTAACTAGTCGCTAAAATAATTCGCGATTGTGACTGGCATTGAGTGTGGTGAGTGAAATGTCGTAGTTGATGTTTTAGTTCTACAAGGGCGGTGACGAAACCTGCATCGCCAAAATCATTGATGGTGAAAAACATTGTCCGCTAGAACGCAGGACATGCATTAATTACCATGTTTGAGAATCAATGCACTCTCCCGCTCTCCTCAGAGCTCTTCGCACAAGCAACTCATCCTCACGAGCCTCTCATTGCGGTTGGATTGTCTGGCGGGCATGTGGAAACATTTCGTCTTCCAGCGGTAGCTGGTACCTCTAGTGACGATGAGGAGGGCGATGTCAGCATCCTCTCCACTGGTACAAGCACTATCAACACCGAATGGCGCACGAGAAGACATAAGGGCAGCTGTAGAACGCTAGCATATAGTGGGGATGGCGAAGGTGTGCGCTCAATTGCCTCTACCATTTTATTTTTGCTAATATCACCAGTTCTTTACTCCGCTGGCACAGATGGCCTTCTGAAAGCTGCTTCTGCCTCCACTGGTCAAGTCGTCGCAAAAATCCTCACTCCTCTCGATCCTTCCACGAATTCTCCTGATGCCCCTACACTCTTGCATTGTCTCACTCCCCAGACGTTGCTTTTAGCTACCGATTCTGCCGCGTTGCACGTATTCGATCTGCGAACATCGTCGAGCTTTGGAAGTGGCAAACCCAGCCAAACACATCACCCACACGAGGATTACATCTCCTCCCTAACTCCTCTGCCACCGACTAAGGAGAGTACGAGTGGTTTTAGCAAGCAATGGGTCACAACCGGTGGGAGTACATTGGCAGTCACAGATCTACGTCGTGGAGTTTTGGTTAAAAGTGAGGATCAAGAGGAAGAATTGCTAAGCAGTGTATTTGTTGGCGGTCTGCCATCCAAGCCAGGTCGAAGTAAGGGCGAGAAAGTCCTCGTGGGAAGCTCAAATGGAGTTCTGACATTATGGGAACGGGGAGTCTGGGATGACCAGGACGAAAGAATTATCGTTGATGGTGGGCGAGGAGGTGGCGAGAGCTTAGACTCGATTGTAGTGATGCCTGAAGGTGTTGGAGATGGAAGGAAGAATGTTGTCGTTGGTGTTGGGGATGGCACAATCAGAATTGTTCGATTGGGACCAAACAAGATTATCGGGGAGCCTCTACAACACGATGAAATTGAGGCTGTGGTAGCACTAGATTTTGATGTTGGTGGTAGATTGATTAGTGGAGGGGGTTCAATTGTCAAGGTCTGGCAGGAAAAGATGTCTCTAGAGGAGGACGAAGAAGCCGACGAGGAGGTTGCAACCTCAAAACGGCCTTTGGACAGCAGTGATAGTGATGACAGCGACGATGTGGACTCAGACAGCAGTGAAGATGAGAGAGGCGGAAGAAAACAACGAAAGAAACGTAGGAGGGCCAAATCGAAAGGCAATTCGGGAAACGGGATTCTCAAATTTAAGGGTCTTGAATAGGTCAACATCTCGCCATTTGTGAATTATTTTTCTATTGAAAATAGCATATCATGGCATACGATACCCACTTGAGGCATAAATTACTATTTCTATGGTAATTGATTTGTTAAGTTGAAGAAATTGGACAAAACCTACAAGACATAGATGGGTCTCACAATTGACATAAACCTCCCCGAAAAATCACGGGTAAAGTTTGAGCCCCCGGGCCGAAACTTGAGTGCCGTGACGTTAACCGATGGCGGGGTCCTTCTCTTACATTTCAAACTTCTCTCCTTTCTGTTATGCAACATATATACCCTGCTCATATGTACTAATTTTGTTAGAAAGGAATGTTTAAACTTGACTTTGGCTTTCGACACCATGGACCCATTCGAGTACAATTCCACACCTTCGAGAGTGATCTTTGGGAATGGCACTCTATCAAAACTGCCTGAAGAGCTTTCTCAACAGGAGCTAGATATGCCTCTACTCGTTTGCGGCGCTCATGGACTTGGCCGAGCAATCCAGTTGCAAAAGCTACTGGATGGTAAAGTTGCTGGCACATTCTCAGAAGCAACAATGCACACACCTGTTCATATTACAGAAAAAGCTCTGGCTTATGTAAAGTCTGTAGGACCAGACTCAATCGTGTCTATCGGTGGCGGAAGCTCCATTGGTCTTGGGAAAGCGATATCAATAAATACTGGCCTGCCGCATATTTGCATTCCAACCACTTATGCGGGTTCAGAAATGACGCCAGTCGTAGGTGAAACGAAAAATGGGAAGAAGACAACTAGGCATGATCCGAAGATCTTACCAAACACAGTGATATACGATGTTGATTTGACGATGACATTACCAGCAAGTATGAGTGCGACGAGCGGGATCAACGCCATGGCTCATGCTGGTATAATATTTGTTCTCATAACAAAGTTCCAGGCTAAAATTTCTTATAGTCGAGGCTCTATATGCACGTAACTCCAATCCTATAGTTGCTCTCCTAGCTCTCGAAGGTATCAAAGCACTCGCTCTGGCTCTCCCACAGGTTGTCGAGAACCCATCTTCTTCTTCCGGTCGACAAACTGCACTATATGGAGCATGGCTTTGTGGAAAGGTTCTTGGTTCTGTTGGTATGGCTCTTCACCACAAACTTTGTCACATCCTAGGAGGTTCCTTCAATATGCCACACGCAGAAACACATACCATATTATTACCCCATGTTTTGGCATACAACGCTCCAGCAGTACCCCTCGGGGTCATGAAGAAGCTTGCTGAAGTCATACCTAATAGTGATGGAGATGCTATCAAAGGTCTGAATCTGCTTCTCGATAAACTAGGTGTGAAGAGAAGCTTGAAATTTTATGGATTCAGAGAAGAAGATGTCGATAAGGCTACCGATATTGTTACTAGCAATGTGTATTGGAATCCACGACCCATTGTAAAGGAGCCCATCAAAGAGCTATTGAGACGTGCTTGGAAAGGAGAGCAAGCGAAGGCTGATCTCTAGGCAACCCCGAGATTGCGGTATCGCAAAATCGACACATAATAGCGAATGTTGTTGAGCCCACTGCCCTCTTCCTGGTATATCTGACTAGAGAAGACAGTCAATTATCACCAAGTCCGACAACAATGAGCTTCTATATCTTGCTTAAGGTTCCAAACGTCATTTCCAAGGACGGAAGTCTTCGGTTCGAGGATATAGAGATATATAGGGAAAGGGTAGTCGAAATACCGTCGAATACCAAGGGGTTGTCGGCGAATGTTGATGGATGAGAATATCGTTCTTAACATGTCCCGATTTAATGTCATGAAATTATATCAATTCAAACAAAATTAACGAAGTTAAAGAGGTTACTAGCAATTGCTCAAGGATACAGTGGAAATCCCGAATATCAATTCCGCCCCATCACTTTCGATTCTCCAGCCGCACTCTCACTTCTTCCTATCAGGACTATAATTCATCCTCTTTAGCCCAGCCGTAACCCTCGTCGTCCTTCTTGTCTCTATCTTCAGAGCCTCAACTTTTTCCAAATCCTCTTTGAAAACCATATTCTTCTTCACTAGACTCCCCTCCGCCATCGTTGGTGTCTTCAGCATACTCACGGCTGGCTCAGCACTCGCCACAACTCTTGTCCTCTTCGACATGGGCTCTCTGGCTGGAGTGGCGCTTCCCGCTCTCTTCTTTTTCCCCTTGATGGCCTTTTCCTTGACTTCAGCACTGGTGAGCTCTTCAGATGATACAGTATCAGCCGTGCGCTTTGGGAGCCTAAAACTTGGATCAACAACTTTCCCCTTGCCCCTCCCTTTCTTCGCCGCGCGCGAACCAAAATCACTACCCAACACTGAATCCTCCCTCCTCTCTGGCACAGCCTCTTCACTTTCGCCTGAACTATGCTCTGTGGCTTTTAGATCTGCGCGCGTGGGGCGGAAATTTGGATCGTTTGGGCGTTTGGCTTTGACAGGGTGTTTTGTTTTCTTGCGAGGTGGTTGGCTTGGGATGGTGCGTACGGCTCCTGAGGAGGAGAGGGAGGAGGATGAAGAGGTAGAGTAGATGGAAGGGGTGCGGGGGCGTTTAGTTAGGGATTTCCGAATCGATGTGGTAGGTGTGGCAGCGAAGGGTGTAGGGGAGTGAAGGGGTTGGAGCGGGGATTTCGTTCTCGCTGGTGAGGGAGTGACAGGCTTGATGGTGGATTTGGCATCGATTGGACTTGTGGGTTCGGTTGGAGAAATAGGGTTAGCGAGGGATGTGCTGAGGCTCTTCTGAGGTAATTTCTCACTCGGTAGGTGATCTTTGAAATGAGCACTCTTCTCCGCTGTTGTTAAACTTACTGAGTTCGACGTACAAGGCGGTCCAAACGGACAAGCAATGAAGTTCGCCGTAGAGGCGTGTTTCTCATCAGAAGAAGTATCGTCTTCATACGCGGATCGTTCGCATCCTTGAGTCTGGGGGCAATGCCTAGAGTTATCGAAATCGGTAACGGATTGTTTCGCTTCGCGGATTGAGATATCTTCTTCGCGTTTCTTGAGAGCTTTGGCTTGTTGATGGAGGCGGGACTTCTCAACGTTGAGTTTGGAGTGGAGGAGTTCGTTGTGGCAAATTGAGCGTTGGAGGTCTGAATTGTTACTTTACTTGCCTCCAACGAGAATGGGACAACATACCTTCATATTTCTTCCTGAGATCATTCCCACTTGAATTACCCTCTTGGAGGTAGCACGTATTCCTATGATCCGCGGCCTGAGGAATGTTCATATCATACAACTTCACCCCACATCTCCGACAGAACTTCTTCTGGAAACCCCTGGGAGGCTTGCATTGCGCCATATGTCTTTGTACGACCTCAAGCGGCCATTCAGCCAAGTTGAATTGACAAACCCCACAAAATATACCCTTTCCTCTTCGGCAGTAACGACGATGAGCAGCGATTTCCTCCTCGCTTGAATCACTTCTATCTTTACCGCATACATCACAGAACTCGAGATCTTTCTCACCGGGCGCTTTGTCTGGTTGATCAAGACACACTTGCTGGTGATGATGTTGCTCGATTCCAGACATAGATTTTAGGTGCACACCACAGTGATCGCAGTATTGGAGAACGCCAGGAGTGTGCTCTGCTACGTGGGCGAGGATAGCTTGGGGGTTGCCGAGGGGGTGGAGAGGAATGTCGCAGACGGGACAGGAGTGGTCAGCC
This sequence comes from Tricladium varicosporioides, assembly GCA_021365295.1. Taxonomy (NCBI): domain Eukaryota; kingdom Fungi; phylum Ascomycota; class Leotiomycetes; order Helotiales; family Tricladiaceae; genus Tricladium; species Tricladium varicosporioides. Next base: position 84,413 of record JAJTIW010000048.1, on the reverse strand, counting down.
CAGAAATTTTGCATAACTTTCGAGTCCTCTCGCGAGTGATGGTCCATTAGATGCGTTCTCTTCTGATCTGTATTCATAAACACCCAGTCTTCGATTTCGCAAATTGGACATATACTAGCAGCAGCTAGAGCATCGGAATGTTCTTTGAAATGCTTACTGATTTCATCTTTCTTATAGGGTTCGAACTTAGAATCGCAAAGGGGGCAATCTGTTATTCCTCCGAGAACTTTATTTCGAAGTGTCTGGTTCTCTTGCTGAAGCTCCAATATATCGGTTGCTGTAAGTCTTTGCGCATAGATCTCAGGCATAGAATCGCCGACGGATAGAATAAGTTCTCTACTTACGCTGTAGAGTGGTGGCTCGGGTACCTGCCCTGGCTCGATAATTGATTGATCTTGGGTGTAAGATCGGCGCTGGAGCATATCCCTTTGGAGCTCTCTCTCGGTCCATGGTTGCCATTTGGGCATTTTTATGGGAGCCGCTATTGGGGCGAAAATCCTCTCCTTGTTGAAACGTGTAGGTCTCGAGTGATCAATCCTTTTGAACGGAGGATCTTGCCCTGAATGATGGAATTGGTTGGCTGTAGTTGAGGCTTCTTGTTCCGCAACCTTGGCAAAATGAGTATCAATCGCAGCAGTGTGCTGTGGTTGCTCCAATCTTTTAAGGGGTACCTGCTTGTGGCTAGCTATTGGAATCAGAGCCGGAATGGGATATGAGGGAGGCCGCTCTGGTTCAGCTGGTTGGGCTATGTCGATATTTTCTGATTTTTTGGATGGAGAGGGTATCCATGGAAGGAATGAAAACAAGCCCCTCTTAGGGTTTGGGTTTACAAGTGGGCTTTCAGTAGAGCGCTTCCAAGGAGTGGATCCTGTGCTTGCCAAGTGACGTCTTAAGGCCATGATGGGCGACGACGAAAAACGAAAATGAGAAGTTGAAATGATGGTGGTTTTAGTGGGGAGGAAGAAGAAACCAAACAAAGGAGAAAGATATCCACGAGCTACATTCTTAGAACTCGACTGTTATTCGAGATTTCAATACATTCCTAAAAACGTCGATCTGAGGGCTCCATTGTGAAAACCAACAAAGCCTATTGGCGCAAATGCTAGCTTGCTCGGTGACAGCAATGTGCCTCAAAGAAAGTAAAAGGATGGGACATAGAAGCAAATTTCATTATGCTCAAACCTTTCTTATCACGATCAATTTTGTCCGGAATACGAAAGTGAGTTCAGCTATTGTTCGTGAGCGGGATTCCTGAGAGGGTCTTCATAGAATTTCGTGTAAGAACTACCACATTCTTCCCTAATCTTACAACACTTTGAAGCAACTTTCCTGCATTTCCTTGCAGGTTTGATTATTGCTAAATGAGAGATCCGGGGAGAGACAAAGGTGGTTTCAATGGCATTAAAGGTGTGGAGGTAAGGGTATGTTATGAATAAAAACTGAAGAAACTTTATAAGTAGTTCACATCTATTGCACGGCGCCGCCAACCTTCAGAGCCCTGGGTTCTTTTCAGACTCACGTACTTATCATTTTATTTGCAGAAGAATAATTCACCATGCATTATGGAAATCTAACCTTAATTATCAAAAAGGGTATCAAATTTGTTCTCCTCGTTAACTCAAAATAGCCTATGTATCGCCTTTCGCATGCATCTCACCTCTTTGCAATCTCCAAACTCCTATTTGCTTCCACACAGCTTTTTCCGCTCCACCACCCTATATGCCCGCCCATTCAACTATTCCTCCTTGACAAGGGCACCATTCTTGTGTTCAGTAATCTCATCCGCATGGGTATTTGACCCCCTCACAATACGATCCAACCCAATCTCCTTATTAATCTCATCCATTCTCTCAAAGTCAGCCTGGGCAGTACCTTCTGAGCCAAAGATGACATCCATTTCCTCAAGGGTAAGACGCTTTGTCTCTGGCACGAACCACCAGACAAAAGCTGCGCCCATAAATGTTAGGATACCGAAGAGAAGGTAGGTGCCATAACTAATTTTGGTGATCATGTCTGGTGTTACCTGTAGGTTGTAAGAATTGAATACACTAAAGGGAGCTAGGGAAGGCATTTTCTTACCTGACCAACAATAAAGTTATTCATCCAGTTGGAACTAGCGCCAAGTGCAATACCATATGGCCGGTTCGAAAGCGGCCAGATTTCAGCAACGATAATCCATGCGCATGGTCCCCAACTATAGCCGAAGTGGACAACGAAAAGCCATACCATGACAACAGCTCCCCAACCAGCACCTCTGTGTTCTGGCCATGAGTCCTTATACTTGGCGACGATCCCGGCAATCACGATGTGGCAAATTGCCATTCCGATGGCGCCAATGGTAAGGATAGGTTTTCGACCAAGCTTATCGATATAGAGGACCGAAGGAATAGTGGCGATAAACATGACAATACCGACGACCCCAGTAGCAAGAAGGGAAGTAGTATTGCTGTCCATTCCCAACTGTTTGAAGATAGTCGGTGCGTAGTACAGAACTGCGTTGATGCCAGTCCACTGCTGGAAGAACATGGTGACCGTAGCGACAATGACACGCTTAAACATAGCCTTGCTCTTGAAGAGAGAGCCAATGGCGACAAATTGCAGCTTGAAAACATTTATTGTTGTTAACTCCTGAAGATGAGGCCAGTGTTCAGCGACCGTACGCTTTTCAAACATGGATTGTGCTTTGATCTCCAAAAACTCAAGCTCAACAAGTTCATGGTCCATCGGCAAGCCACGAAGCTTAGCAAGAACTTGCTGCGCTTCCTTTTCTCGGTCATGGTGTACTAGCCAACGAGGAGAGAATGGCATGAAAAGAATGCCACCGAATAGAACTGCAGCTGGGAAGAGCTGTAGGCAGATGGGGACGAGCCATGCGGCATCCGCTTGAGTCTTTCCGGTTCCACCAATATAGTTGGTTCCATAGTCGATCCAGAAAGATATTAAAATACCGAAACAGATTGCCAGTTGTTGTAGAGCGATAAGCGAACCACGGACTTCGGGAGGCGCAACTTCAGCATTGTACATGGGTACAATCATGGACAATGAACCAACACCCATTCCACTGCTCACTTGTCAGCATTGTTTAAGTTGTCGGGTACGAGACCTTACGTGATGAATCGGCCTCCAAGAATAGTGCTGTGGCCACCTGAGATGGAGGTGGCTTGGATGACAACGCCAACAATGAACACCCCGGTAGCGATCAAGATACCATACTTTCTTGATGCTACCTCAGCCATGAATCCAGATAGCAGGCACCCCAACCAAGCTCCCAGCTCGAGAATAGAAGTCAGCCATCCCTTTCGACTTTGATCTTCTGGGAGATCGGTATCGTAGTTGCCCATGTGCTTTGAAAATGCAGGCATGGTCAAAACCCCAGAGAAAACACCCTGGTTGTAACCTGTTGGAGGTCAATTGAGTAACGAAACCCATTAGCACAGTCACATACCATAGAGAAGTCCACCAATACAAGCAAACATGGCAATGCTGAACACTCTAAAGTTCTTTACCAAGGCTGCCGGGCCAGAAGCCCCCATCAGGGTCTGGCGACGGACCAATGCCGCATCGTAGATGCCCGGATGGCCTCCACCACCGGCGACCATCTTGTCCAAGTACTAAGTGACCTGTTACGAATTCCTACCACGAAAGACAATTTGCAACAACAAAATGCTGCAAAGAAATTGACTACAGAGGTTGCAGAAGGACCAGCGGAAAATCATTGTGCGGATTTCAAGGTATATTTAACATTGGAGATAGAAATTCGGCCCTCCTCTGGAGCTCTCGACTGAATAGCTCCGGATAAACAAAATGGATAATTGACAGATGGAAAATGATACCCAAGGGAAAGAAACCTGGGAATGGATGACTGGATGCATGCATCATTCCACCCGCTGGAACACCCAAAGAGGCACCTCGCGATAGTCAACCAACTAGCAAGTTTCCAGCACCGGTGGGTATGCATATGGAGGGGAAGGGTAGTTTGACCCCACATTGAAGCTCTTCCCCGCCACTGATGGTGGTGTTGGATAAATCTCTGGTTTGTGCGGCAGTCGCCCGGCTCATTAGAGTGACAATTCTCGGTGGCCGGGGGATTTACAAGCGCTGTTCCTTAATTCGAGCGTCTTAATGAGATCTCCACGCCTTCAAGCCATCACGCCTCCACCCTCTCCAGCACAATGTCGGGGGCGATGAGCTTGTAATTCAGCCTGAAGCACGGAGATCCGCCTCGTATCCACTCAAGCTTGAAAAGGTGAAGCTTTTGGGTTGGCTGCAGTCGTGCCGTGATATCTCGCCGAGGATTGATCCGGATATAGAGTCGAGTTAAGGCTTAGCGACCGGGAAGTGTTGGTGTTGTGAAAGTCATTGCAGAAAGAAAGTTGTGAGCCACGGTGAAAATGAGGAGACGAGAGACGAAAGGGCTTGGACTATACCCTGACTCGGTTCTGGGAGCCAATTATTCAGAGTGGGTCTGGGATTGAGTCAAACACCAACCCAACATTGAGGACACGTGAGCTTCAAGCTTAAAAGCCTTAGGCTTATCCTTCCATTTCTCAGGCTCCAACTCGGGTAAATGTTGGCGGCAAGAACATCAGAACGGCAGTGACGACTCCAACAATCAAAACAACAACATCCTATGATAGAAAAAGCTTGAAACTCGGGGATATATCAGATTAATGCCTTTCTAGCATTTGCATGATCTTTCTGAGGCTCAATCTCACGATTATGTGGATTAATCGCCCAAATTAATTAATCCGAGCGGCTCTCTCTTTGTCCGATGAACACCTCTCATGTTTCCTACAAGCGCGGGGCAGCAAAACAACAATTTCAACGTCAAACAACACTGTATTTAGCCACTAACCGCGCTCCTGAGCTGCTTTGAACGACATGACCATTCAGAAGGCCATCTTCTCGCCAAAAGTTCTGTTTCATGTTTCAATAGGCGACTGCTGCTTGCTGTAAGGCTGAGCATTCGCCAGAGACCCTCTGCCAGGCCTATTTTGGGCCACGGCGCCTCTCCCGTTGCCGGAAGCGCCTGCTCCCCCCTGAGACTCTGGTTACGCGCCGAACCCAGAGCTTCCTCGAACACCACCAGGAACATCACCAGTTGCCCTGAAGACTCCCCTGAAGGCTGGAATCTCCCCCAAACTTCCACTATGGCACGATGGCATCCCCAAGCTCCACCCCAAGCTCTGCTGCTTCACCTCCCCTGGAGCTCTTTACCCCCCTAGCTGTCAGTGGCCACGACCGTAAATGAGACAGCCGCCAACGTCTCTTCGTCGACCTCGTCAGCCAATACTCGTCGCCTCCCGTCCCCGCATCTGGAGCTCTCGACACTGTTGGAGAGACAATTCTCTGTCTGCGCGGCTACTGAACCTCGCTGGGGGTTTCATTCTTTCATCTGGTCTTCGGTGCCAGTCTCCTGGGTAGGCTTGCCCGGACTTTCTCAGTTACACAGTCGCTCATCGTCTAAAGAAAGGGACCCCGATCGTTTCATGTCTGGGCCGCGGTCTCGATTTAGGACATCCTGGCGTTAGTGAGGCTATAGTCGTTTTTCACCCAGTCAAGCTCCAGCCAGTGCTGGCACCGTGCTGCAGCCCCCATCGTGGCATATCGTCCCAGACCACTGGATTCTACAGACCTGGAGATTCTGTATATAACACGGCCGCCCAGTCCTTTCCCAAGACCCTCTTTTCTCCTTAGATCCGCTTCCTTCGTTCCAGATACCCCTCCATCTCATTTATTTCCTTATCGATTGTTCAATTTCATTAAAATTTGGTATCACCGTCGATTCATATCCTCTCGTTATACCACACCCTCTCGTTGATATCACCTTCATTCGTTTGACACGAAGTCCTCCAGGCGGGGCATCTAATTCCTAATCCTCTCACTTACACCCAATCAACCCTCACTCACACACTACACAACAATGCCCAAAGGAGACCGCCATCGTTCTCTCCGCACCTCATCCGGCTACTACACACTCAGTCCCGGAGCACCTTCAACACAATACGAACCACTGGGGTCCTCTAGAGCAATGCAAGATACATATTACAGCACCTCCCTCAGCCAGTCCATGTCCCAGCCCTATCAAACCCACCAACAATCACAGTACTCCCAAGGCGGACCAGTCCAACACCCAATGAGTACCCCACAATACCCTCTCCCCCAACAGCCTGTCCTCACCTCCATCCGTCCCTCCTCAGGAGCATGGAATCCCTCCGACGACCAAACACTCATGACAGCACGTGCTCAGGGTATGAACTGGGCACCGATCCAACAACAGTTCTTTCCAAATAAGACACCGAATGCGTGTCGAAAGAGACATGAGAGACTGATGGAGAAACGGAGCGCAGATGATTGGGATGGCATGAAGCTGGAGAGTATGGCGAGTAAATATATGGCGATGCGGAGGGAGATATGGGCCCCGCTTGCTGCCCAGACAGGGGAGAAGTGGAGTGTGGTTGAGCAGAAGGTACACCACAATACCACCACCCTTCAATTCAAACAAGCAACTAACAACCAACATAGTGCATGTCCCAAGGCCTCAAAAATCTCCAAACGGCTGCCCGCTCCCACGCCCGACACGAACGCATGCTCTCCACCTCGCACTCCCTCCCTCAACAATCCCACTCCTCACACTCCCACCACCCATCTCACTCCTCCCTCCTCCCAGGCAACAACTACTCAGCCGACGATTCAGGAATCTCAATCGAGGACCTAGAAGCTGAATACGACGCCAACCATGACCACGACGGGCACTCAGAAAGGAGTTCGAGTTCGGTGTATGGCGGCCATGGGGGCGGACACTACCATTCACATTCAGGGGGCAGCGGGGTGGGAAGTCTTGATGGGAGAGGGTATTCGATGCAGGGACAGGGAGGACAAGGAAGTGGGCAGCAGGGGAGACTGCCGAGTATGGATATGGGGATTGATGCTATTATCAATCGGCCTGGTGGTAATGGACGCTGAGCCTTACCCACTCAACTAGCGTTTGATTTTCTTCGGTTAGAACTTTGTCTTCACTGATTTTTGGGGGCGAGATGATTCCCAGGAGTTTGGGGCGTTGGGATGCACTTGCTTTCTGTCAGGAGTGACTTAATATTTCGAGCACAGACACTCCTTTGGAAATGCGATTTGATACCTTGGGGATAAGGTTGCGGGTGGGGAAAAGGCAGGGGAGATGCCACGAACATCATGATGCTTATGACAACAAGTATTGTAGAATAGTATGGCTTAGCTTGTAGTAGTACAGCGACAGTCTCACCAAGATAACAGAACCAAACAGATAGGATAGCCTGCGATACAATTACGCAGAGGCGTGGCACTTCTGCCGATTTAGCGAAAATTGAAATGAATTGATCATATCACGTTTGGATAGTTTCCTGAGATGAGACGAACCATGTTAATCACATGCAGAAAATCCTATCAGATGAAACATATCGCATCCGCCAATCGTACACGGAATAGTTACACAAGCCTACACGAGGCGACCCCAATACCTCAACCCAACGCCTCCCTCATGCTTGCAGTTTATCTTCTACATCAGATGATATCGGTAAACAATTCAACCTCTACATACTCCTGCTTATGCTTGTTATCTTATTTCGTCGGCAGTGCAATGGCCGCAGCCCTAACATCCGGCTTCACCTGCCTTGCAGAAGCAGACAACACAGCCTCCTCTTCATCCTCCTCAATCCAATCCCCATCATCAACATCCGGCTCACCAACCACAGCCCTCCACACCCTCTGCCACATTCCTTTCTTCTCTACCATCGCCAGAATCATCACGACAGGTAGATGCCACACGCTAGCCCAGAACAAACCTCTTGCAGAACCTTTATGTCCTTCTAGCTTCCAGAAACGAACAGCTTCTTTCACTAGCCAGATGTTGACCGGTGCGCTGGCTAGCGCGAAGCTCCATTCCGTGACACCGTAGTAACAGAGCCCGATGCAGATAGGGAAGAAAGCGAGACTGTAGCGTAATGCGACGCGGCTGTTTCGAGCAGGATTCATCCAGCATAGCATTTTATACCCTGCGTTTTTGTACTCTTCCCTGATGGCCCAAGATAGAGCCATGAAGTGAGGGAATTGCCATGCAAGTAACAACCCAGCCAATAGCCAACCCCCGATATTTTGTTCTCCAAGCAAGAGCTCTTTCCAGTCTCCTGCTTGGGTCGCAGATTGTCCTGCTGCTGCTGCCCAGCCCATTAGTGGTGGGATGCCGCCAACGATAGCTCCTACCCATGTGTTGAGCCAATGAAGGCGTTTCATTGGGGTGTAGACTCCGGCATAAAGTGCTATGTTGAGGAATCCGAGGAATGATACGGTAGGATTGACACCAAAGTATAGTCCAGCCGTTCCTACCACCCCGCTGATAATTGCAAATATTGCTGCACCTCTTGTAGATATCAACTTTCGGACAAGGGGGCGATTCCGGGTTCTGCTCATCATTGCATCCCATTTCGGCTCGTAAAGCATATTGAAAGCATTGGCAGATGCGGCGCAGAGAGCTGTTCCTGTTGTGAGGAAGAATAGCGTTAGGGTTGAAAGGGATGGTGTATCGGTCAATGATGGTGAAAGCAATTCTGGAACTGGGTATAGAGAGTACGATGCCATAGCTGTAAGAACGACAAGAACGGAGAGGCGAGGCTTTGAGAGCGAAAGAAGAATAGGTATTAGTCGCCGAATTGAATTGATAGGTTGTGAAGAAGCATTTTCGGTGAGTTTCGAGGAAGAGTTTTCAGGTAGAACCAAGTCAGACTCTGCTAACTCTTTGGCAGCGCGTCGAGCGGCTTGTCGTCGTCGGTGAGGGAGATCTTGTGTAGATGGTGGAGGGGTGAAAGTGGCATGTTTTGAGGCTTCATTCCCATTTGCAATTGACGCTGTCTCTGGGACAATTGATGTCAGAGCTCCTCTCCTCGATACGTTCCTTGCCTTCTCCAGCAAGGCATTCGTAGAAAAATATCCATCTCTTAATCGTGGTGCTGGTGCTGGTGCTGGTGCTGGTGCAGCAATTGCCCTGAGGCTCGAAGCTCTTGAAAGGTTCCTCGTTATCGTCCGCGACGGTCCTCTTGTCGTTTGTAGAAAGCATGATATACAGACAGTAGAGAGGCCATTGGGTTTGAAGGCACTCACTACTGGATACCGTATAATCATAGCTTGAAGTTGGTGCTTGCACAAGCCATTGATAGTTGTGGTGTTGAAGCTCGTCTCATTTCTACGGATGTTGCCGGGCTGGAATTTCTGAACGAATCACATTGCCGTAATTGTGTACATAGGTTATTTGACCCACTTTTATCTAATACTCACCAAGTTCTTGTCAAAAGTATATGAAGATTGCATTTCTGCATCCAATGCACAATAATCTCACAAAATTCGCTTTCGCCCTTAATTTTTAGGCTGATAAATCAATCAAGATGGGTTTAAGAGCAAGACGTATTCTGGCACGTGATGTTGATCACTCATCATTTTATGCCGAGGTTGCAACGCAAGCCAAGGCGAAAACTTCAGCCTCCAACACACAACTTGAGATTTCAAAGACCACTTTTGCGTCCGTAAAGTTCAACCCCTTGCTCATTACTATCAAGTTCAGGTGAACAGACCACTAGGAGGCTCAAGATCTGATACAATTTCCAAATGGCTTGCTGAAACTGCCACTCTTTCATGCCGACTTTCCGGGTCTGCCTTTGCTATATGACGATGTTTACTCAACATCAGTCACTTGGCTCTGTGCACCTTAGTTTATGCACCCATGTTGTGAACAATTGCAGCGGTTAAATGTACATATCAAGTTTGGTGGTTGAGAAGAGGCCAGTAACCTTATGGACTTATCAAGCTACAGCTCTTTGGTGAAAATTTTCCGAGTTTGTTTGTATTTTGTGTTTACTCAACATCAAGGTGTATTTCAACTTTTTGGGGGTTCGAGGCTCAAAATACGTTACTAGCTTGATATCGGTCTGTCGGACGCGGGATAGAGTTAAAGCGGGTCCACGGTGCAACTCGATACCGTCTATGGAGAGTACGAATCTTAGGAATATATGATTGCTCATAGAACTGTTTGAATTTGCCTCTCCTTATTCTTATCATCCGATATAAGTATTCTGGTGTCACTACTTTTTGTACCTGCTCAACAAACCAACCCTACCTTGTACTCTCACTCTTCACTTAATCGTTTAAAGTAAATATCGACACTATGACTCCAAGCTCCTCGAGCGTGGAGGATTTTGTAAAGAATCATCAGAATGATGATACTGATATAGAGGCACAAGCCCCAGAACCCCTCGAAAAGCTCCCAACGAGACACGAGGATGCTGAAGAAGATTCTTCGAGTAGTGATGGTGAAGAGCTGGCTCAGTTGGGACGGCTACCAACAGCCAAGCTAGAATGGGAGTCGGAGCATGATGTGGATAACCCAAGAAACTGGCCAGCATGGAAAAGAGTCTTTCATACAGCTATTCCTGCTATTTATGGCTTCATCATGTTAGTTTCTTAACCTTCTGTCTCCTCAGAGATTGGCTAATACTTCACCAGAACAGTCGGAACTTCCGTTTACGTTCCAGCTATACCTCATATCATGGCCATTTTCCATGTAGATCGAGTGACTGCTTCCCTGCCTTTGTCATTATATACTTTTGGCTTCGTTGTAGGCCCTATTTTCGCAAGTCCTCTCTCCGAACTATACGGCAGAAGGATAATCTACTGGGCTTCTCTTCCCTTACTTGTTATATTTACTGGTGTTGCTGGTGCATCCAACAATATTACACAACTCATATTAACTCGATTCTTTGCCGGCTTCTTTGGATCTGGCGCGCTTGCAGTTGGAGCAGGTAGGATTCTTGTCCTTTTTGTTTAGCATCCTCTAAAAATTTCCAGGAACTATCGCAGATATCTGGTCCGATAAGAGCAGAGGTCGAGCATCACTATTCTATATCATGGCACCCTTCCTTGGTCCCGCCCTTGGTCCTCTAACTGGTGCATATATCATAGCCGAATACAACAATAATTGGAGATGGTCGATGTGGGTTGTGATCATAATCGCATCGCCTATTCTCGTTGGAACATTTTTCATGAAAGAGACATCGAAACACCGCATTCTACACTCACGAAGAAAAGCATCAGGCGATAAACTCGAGCATCAAGCAGGAGACACCAAGCTCTTAATCCTCAAGTTACAAAAAGCAATCGGCAGACCCCTCCACATGATGATCTTCGAGGTACATTCCCCCTTTCCACTTCACAGATTCCAACTAACGCCACCTCAAGCCAACAGTAGCCCTCCTCTCAATTTACACTGGCTTCGCCTTCGCCATGATGTTCTCCTTCTTCGGTTCTTACAACTACGTCTTCCAATCCGTCTACCACTTCAACCAAAAAGAGATCGGCCTAACTTTCCTCGGTATCCTCGTCGGTTTCTTTTGCGCCGTGGCTACATTTTCGGTCTTCGATGTTACGATTTATAAGAAGGAGGCAGCAAAGGTGGGAGGGAAGCCGGCACCGGAACATAGGTTGTATGCTGCTATGGTCGGGAGTGTTATGTTACCTATTGGGCTATTCGTACGTATCTCCAAGGTTTTAAGTTTAGGTGAAGGGTTGCTAACATATCTAAAGTGGTTCGCATGGTCCCCCTCAAAATCTGTCCACTGGATCGTCCCCGTCCTCGCCGGCGTCCCCTTCGGCTGGGGCACTCTCGCTATCTTCATCTCGGTAACAACCTACCTTGTTGATGTCTACCAAGCGCACAACGGTGCTTCTGCCGTTGCTGCAAATGGTATTTTGAGATATCTACTTGGAGCAGTGTTTCCATTGTTTACAGTACAGATGTACGAGGCAATGGGGATTCACTGGGCAGGGAGTGTATTTGCATTTGTGGGGTTAGCGTTGATGCCGGTGCCCTGGGTGTTTTATTTTAAGGGGAGTAGCGTGAGAAGCAGGAGTGTTTATGACACTTTTAAGGGCTAAGAAGCGGAGATGGGAAGAGACAAGAAAGAGAACGAAGAGCATTATAGATAGCGTTGAATTTTTTTGAGGCATAGATTGCGGGATTTATGGAGGTATGGAGTTCGGGGTCTGTGCAATACTTCAATTTATATAGACTTACTACTCTAATTGAATAGCTTCAAATATAATATTTAATTTCGCCGCGACTAACTCATAATATCAGTAGAGGATGGTGCTAATAATTGCTAAAATATAAGATGAGAGGAAACTTTGATTATCCACAAAAACATAACATCCAAGTAGGCTTATTTTAGAAGTCAGGAAATGAAGCCATTCCTTCTCTGTAAATCAGACGACGCAAAGGAGAAATGGTAGATAGTGATATATCACTCAAGCAGGATGGTCCCTTACAAATCTAGCTCGGTGTCATTTTCCTCTTCATACCTTCTCAGTACCATCGACCTTATTTTGTTCTTCAGGATGCTCTAGTGGAGGGCTTAATGATTCTATCTTAATTGGAAAGGAACGATCACTCGGTCATGCTGTTGACGCTGATTTGATGATAGGCAAGTTCCCATCATCTCCAGTATTTGTGACAGGAGATTTCCACCAGTTCCGAATTAGGAATATCGTGTGGGGGTTAAATGCCTGGTTGATTTGCACAATGAATTAGTGGTAAATCCAGATTGTACTAGCAGGAGGTTTAACAATACTGAATGCCACATTCCTGCTTAGAAGCTACTCATGCCCATGTAAGATGCTGATATTTCCAGTCATAAGCTTCAGCTTCCCCAGTTTGAAGGAAGTCCAGGCTTCATCGTTTAATTGCTCACGTATAATTCCCTGGATATTTGCCGTAGAGCACTGGTAGCCAGACAATTATACCATGGGACCTTAACACACCCCTTCTTGAATTCTCATCCTGAAATGGCGCTATCTACTTTGCTTTGTGGATTGATTGTGTTAATGTGTAGGGGTAATGTCCAAACTTGGAGGTGTAAATAGAGGCAGTAGTTCTCGCTTGGTCGGAGTATTTAGATTACGCTATGACTTTGAGGTTTCAAAGAGCGTGCAGTCTAATGACATCGTTTAGTAGATGTTTGAAGGGCTATAAATTTTGGGCTGTTTTGACGATCGGACCGCAATATTAGAAAGAAAGGCTCTGCTTCTTTCCAATATGTGGTACCGATGTTGTCTGTCATTGCAAGTGTTGGTGGAGAAGGATCCAGCACGGTAGGGAAAAAAGCCACCACGTTCCAGTGTTGATATAGCGATATGCAGTTCAGTAGTAGCTCACTTAACATTGTCTAGAGATACAAATCGGCATTCGATAAGACTAGGTTCTGAGGTAGTGCTAGGAATTTAGTACCAATCGTGACCTTCTTCTCCAAGCTTCTTCATTTTAGGATTCAAGCTCAGCATCCTTTGACCTGGTAGCGCAACACCATTCTGACTCTCAAAAGTCCCTGAGACTCCTCTTCTTCCTATTTTGGCGAAACTATCATATTCCTCACCGAATCCATTGACGGCAGCCCACTCCGGAGTCATTGGTGTTGTTCCATCACCCAGATCACTCCACCGAGTGATAACAATAGCTTGTTTGAATCGGTTGTTAGGGTCGTTTCTGTCCTCCTCGAATTTAATATCGATAAGATATTCCGTTGGACATTCGGGGCAGCGGCGCATAGGCCTGCAGTCTTTGCAGAGCGTCACAATTGGGTTTGCGTTTCTCAAACTCATACTGAGCTGTGGTCCCCTCTGAAGCTGTTGGGCTATCGTTTCTTTCGGCTTAGGTATGTGGCTCAATGCACATTTGCACAAGTTCATCAGTTCACCGTCACGCCAATGTGCGCACACCGAGAAGTAAGGCCAGTAGTCTTCTCTCGAGTAAAGCAAATAACGAAGTCCACTGGGCGGTAGACATGGCTGGGCAAAGGATTTGGAGACCACACGCATGAGTAAATGCCCTTTGGAGTAGTAGTAACTGCTGTGATGTGACCATTCGCTCTCTCGGCACTTCCAGCGGCGGGCTAAGGATTGTGCAGGTATGCCATACTCGCAACCGTTGTGTTGAGCTCGAAGCACAAGCTGTACAAAAGAGAATGGTAGAGAGTGACCGGGGGCTATGCGTAGCTTTAGCGGTAGAGGAAGAGGTTCCTTAGCCCACGGACAGTTAAAAATCGGGTTGAGGATGATATTTCCTTTCAGCTTCTCTTCGCCTTTCTGAGTTCTTCGATGGTAGATCAGGCATGGGTAGCAAAGGAGATGATCTGGGTAATAGCTGTCGAGCCGAACCAAGAAGGAGATCTTGTGCTCTCGATTTTGAGGAAGTTCGAGGATTTCCCAAGGATCATACCCAATTCGTATTCGAAGGGTCTTGCTGGTGAGGGCAAGGCAAGCTGTATCAGCTGGATTTAAAGTTAGAGATATCCTATTCCAGATATTATTAGGTAGACTAGCAAATATTGCATTAGCCAATCCGGCAGAATCCCATTCTTGCCGTCCCGGCCTAACGACATCCGGGATCGAATCGAACGAGCCTTGATGTGCCAAGCTGTGTAATAGTTCTGTATGATCGACACGCTCCCCCGTTTGTATATCAACCTCCGGAGATTGACCCCAAGTCTGTTCCGTGGAAGGTCGGGAAAGCTTTGAATTCTTGCTCTTAGTGGTGCTTATTTCAGAAGATTTTCTGCGATTTGATGCAAGTTCGCCATAATCCAACGACTTCCGCTCTAATGTCTTTCCTGGAGGTTTCTGTTTGAAGGCATTGGCCAGACGGCCCATAATCCCCCCTCTCCTGGGAGTGGTATCTGTCATATTTGCAGGAGACCTTTAATAAAAATTGGATGCTTTTTTCGGGCTCAAAATGGCGAGGTGAGAATAGAGTTTGAGTTGTGGAGATGATCGACAAGTGGGTACTCGGACAGGAACTCGCACATTAATGGAAACTGTTTGAGTATATAGCAGAATTATATACTATGATTGATTGATTCGTATCCTTCATGAGCGTGTCCAAACTTTAGACTGAGTTCGACGCTTCAGTAGCGTGGCCGAGCCTACCGGCCATGGGCTCGGACGTGGCGGAGATCACGATCTTTTGTGCATCACAAACTTAAGTCAACAAGCCTTATTTCTTCTACCAACTTAATCCTCAATTGACGCTTTCAACAAACTCATTACAACAGCTATGAAACTGTATGCCAACTCCGCATTATGAATTGTTGGAGAGCGTGCGATAAATTGCGCCGCCAGGAATCGCTGCATGATCCAGACATCGTGAAAAGAAGTTATATACCTTGACAGAAATAAATTTCCAACAACACTGCCCAGACATACTGAAGCGAACGAATGCGAGAGACGTCCACCGATTTAAGAGTCCGAATGCGGCTTAATTTGTACGAATTATACCTGGTGAGTGGTCTTATGGTCCCGCAGACTTCCCAGCCTCTCTCCAGCACCTAGTTTGAAGCTTATAGGGCTGTGTGTGGTTGGACATTTACGTAGCACACGCAAGGCAGTCAGCAGCAACGCTGTGAGTGGTCCCCGCGTTAAGAAGGATCTTTTTTTAATGCCAACGGCCGCGTTTCACCTACAGCGTCCGTAAGATGGAGGAGCCTCGTGGCGTTGAAATGCCTCAATTGCTGTATGGGGCAGGAAAGAATTGCGTGGCCCAACACCCTAGGATCGGGAGTGGCGGATGGCTGAGTATATACTTTTTCATTTCGACTTGTACATAAACATTGCCCTTATCCTCT
The DNA here is from genome assembly GCA_021365295.1 of Tricladium varicosporioides. Classification (NCBI taxonomy): domain Eukaryota; kingdom Fungi; phylum Ascomycota; class Leotiomycetes; order Helotiales; family Tricladiaceae; genus Tricladium; species Tricladium varicosporioides. The sequence goes on along the minus strand of JAJTIW010000048.1, from coordinate 68,721 downwards.
GAAGTTTTCCTTCATCATTATCATCATCTCTCGTACATACTTGCATATTACTACTCTATTTTTGATTCAGTCTCATATCTAAGCTTCTTATTATCTATTCCGATCTCGAATTTACGGGTTATCTTTACATCACTATCATCATGCACGCCTCCCAAGTTGTCGCTGTCCTTGCTTTATCTGCTGGTATATTTTATTCCTCCGTAAATTGGAATTTCAACTAATATGCTCTAGGTGCTCTCGCTCAACAATTCGAGTGGAATGGTCTTTACTGCCCTGGTACACTGTACAACAACATCTGCTGTGTGGAAGGTGTCTGGACAGGCCCAGTCGTCTCCTCCTTCGTTAGTGAATGGTCATCACGAGCAAACTCTATTGCCTCCGTCGCTATCAGCCAAGCCAGCGTAATTAACTCGATCGCTACCAACCAGGCGACATCAGCTATAAGTCGTGCCTCATCCGAGATTTCGGTGGCAAATAGCATCGCTACAAATATTGCTTCAAGTGCGATCAACCAAGCTACCTCAGCTGCCGGGGTTGTCACTTCGCTTTTCGGAGGTATCAAGATTCCAAGAGCACCTCTCACCCAAATCTCCGTGAGCTCTGGTTTGACGTGCAATGGTATTGCTACTGTCTTAATCAACGATAAAAACGCCGCCAAGTCAACAATTGCCAGCTTGACAAGTGCCGCTAGCAGCACATACACCCCAACTTCATTGGCAGTCATGACCAACAATGGCCAAACTCTTGTCGCGGCAGCCGTCTCTGTCTCTACCCCCACTTCTGGTGCTCCAACCAGTACCTCTTCCAAGGCTGGAGCGGCCATGGTCACACGTGCTCCTTTGATGGTCGCTGGTGGTGCGGCGCTGGCGTTCGCCTACGGAGCGATGTAAGATTCTTACTTCAGTACTTGGCATGAGATTATGAGGTACGCGGCGTAGGATTTTGGACTGTTTCACATTTTAAGGGAGTAATTTGGGATGGTTTCGGGGACCGAAAATTAGACTTTTTGCCTACATCACATCGCATGGGAGATGGATGATGTCTGGGCATATTTAGAGAAATTCATATCGCACTACATATACCTTATATCTTACAATCCTTTTTCATGAACCGGTTTCTCATTCGACGATGACCCCCTTTGAGAATCCTGTAAACATGCCAGGTGTAAACCTTACGACTGGTTGTCTTTGTGAACTCAGTGCCTTAATAGTGTGCACTGCCAAATGGCCTATATTTAAATAGTGCAACATCTACAGTCTTTTCCACAGAAATTTTGTACATATTACACATGAATATCACGTGGTTTGAAATGCTCTCTCCATTGTATTACGTAGCACAGAATTCAGAGGGTAGGTGAGGGTATACGAGACTAGTTAACGAGTTACTTTCGGCTCTCAAATAGAAGCATGTGTATGTTACTTCTAGGGGGAAAAGAATTCTTGGACGAATGTCATGAACTCATCCTGCTGGAAAGCCCTTGAACTTTTGCAATCTTGGCAAAGCATGAGAGGGTTGTTATAACCTATTATCTTGCGAATTGGCACATTCAAGCCACTTGTTGCTTACCCATCTAATTCTTATCAAGGCAAGCTCAACCATATGATCTTCAGCCTAAACATTCACGAGAGAGAATCTCTGTTCTCCTTTTGATTAAATTTCCAACAACATCATAACTTACATAGATAGTAACCTGAAGTTACCATGAACACTGCTTCCATGCCCCTCATACCTCGGCCTAATGGTGAGGTTTGGCTAAAAAAGTGCATGTTATCGTCCTCGATGTCTCAGGGTCGATGCAAGCCTCGCTGAACCTACATTCTAATACACAGGATACTAATTAATAATCCATTGAAATGACTTGGTGCCCCTCCATTTTAGTTTACGGTCACCGAGGATACCGCACAAGGTCATTGTTTCCAATTGATGTGCTGACGCGCCATGTTAGAATTGGAGTGAACCCGGAAACCCTGATTAAGACGCCTATTTAGTAGCTCAATACCGCTAATCATATCGTATGTTCTTACAATTACAACCCTTCCCTGGACCATGTATTGGCAGTGCTATAATTGCCGCGTGCACTGCACGCGGTACTTTTTTGCGACTTTGAGTGGCAGAAACATCGAGAAACACTTGTTGGGAAATTCTTCATTTCACTTTTTACGGCCTTCTCTCCATAAGGAAAGTCGATCAGGATAATGAAACGCCCACCTTTCAATCGACTTCCGAAGAGAACCTCACCATCAAGAACATACCAACATCTACCGAATATATAAAATAGAAGGAGTTAGCAGATTTCCGGTCAGCGTCTTAATCCGAACGCACAATCATGACGAATTTCGCAATCCAATCGCTACCAAGGGAGCAGTATCAAGTCGAAAAGTAATGTTGGCTGTACCTTCGAAGCCACACAAAACGAAATATTGCATAAAGCCTGCCCAGGATGGATTTATGTCCGGCTGCCCAATCTACGAGATCTTAAATTTTCGTTTCCAAAACTGTCATAAAAGCGCACCTCTAGCAATAGCATGGCACCTGAAGGTTCGATTTCCGATAGGTTCGACCTTTGTGGTGTCACGACCAGAATAATGATCCAGGAATATTCGAGACCCGGAAAACGGCCAGAATTTCTTGGATGCTGGGCTCTACTCTTTGATTCTAGTATATGCTAGATATCATCTCAAGTCCTGGTAGGAAGGTTCACACTACAATGGCTTCAAGGACGAAGAGATTCGATATGACCCTTACTGGACCTCTATAGACGTTAGATTATGATCGTGAAAATTATACTTCACACAGAAATACCAGCAGCTCGAAAATTCGAGTTCACACCATACGGCTCACAATATATACCAGAGTGAATCTGCCGACTCTCCTGGCTTCACGGATACTGTTGCCTTTGTTATGACTAAGGCCTCCAAGGCTGCTCAATATGTTATCGACAGAAGCAAATAAGTAATCAAGATGTCACTTGAACTATGAGTCCCTGAGGTGAGAGACATCACGATATTGCGGTTCAGCAACCCATCTAGAAAATGTGACACGGTGCTATAATGACTGCAGTGCACACATAACACGTCTAGTCACTCGATTCGTCACTTTAGTGGAGAAGGGGAATCGGAAATTAACTTAATTATCGTCGATCTAAAAAGAGTTTTCACAGTTGAAGCAAAAGTTTATGTCACACAACCCTCTAATACCAGTAAGAAACAGTACGAGTCATATCTAACCTCACCTTTAATTTTGAGAGTATCGTTGGAGGAGGTTTTGTAAATGGTGGCTGACCAAAGGACAACATGAGAATACAATGAAGAAGATATGGAATTCTAGATTTAGGGCTTACACGCCTGTTCTGGATAGCAAATCAGATCAAATTCCAATTAATCGCCTTCCACTGGTAAAATGAGGTGACATAGATACCTTAGTGTGTTCCTCTTTCAAACAAAACCACCTACCCCTCATTTCCATCCGAACTTCCCTCCTTTTGCACCTCGCTTAGCGAAACCCAAACAACCATTAGCACCACAAATACAAAAATCAAAAATCCACACATACAATTGTAGTAGAATTGCGCTGTATAATATTAGTTTCTCACCGACTTCGAATTATGACAAGGGAATAAATAGTAAAAGGTAGAATCTCTGGGTATCATCTCAGGGTCAGTGATTAAATAGCTAGAGGTCTTGAATTAAGTGTAGGCAGGGCCTTATCAATATGATTTAAAAGCTTTCAATATAGAGTTCTTAAAAAGAAAACAAAAAGTCAAAACACCACCTCGCGCGATGCGCGAGGATCAGGGGTGGAAACCAGACGAACTGAGTTTTATATTATTTGAGTTCCGCACTGTGAGTGGGTCTTATCTGGCCGGAGCCGATAATTACTGATATCCTGATATATTTTGAAGAGAGAGGGTCGCCATTTCCAGAGACCTAAGTCCCGAGCCGATGATCGCTTTCTCCTAGGCCTTACGCCTCTGCTTCATACCCTTTGTCGCTCTCATGTGAATTGATTTAGTAGTTATTTTAAGTGGCGTGATACTGACTAGGCTGTGAATGCTGAGTTGAGTGTTTGTTTGTTGTGGGTAGGAGTGTGCTTTAAATGCTTTATATATTGCATAGGTTGAGCGGGGTTTTACCGGAAGGGCTGCGAGGCGAAAAGGGGGGAAAAGTGGGGCGGGATTTTGATACTGGTAAATAGGGAGGCTTCTGAGCCAGTAATAGAGTTCATTCATTACCTATAGAATCTCATTTGAATTTATTTAAGTGATGGAAGGCTTGAATTGCTCGACACTCGCGTATATAGTTTCATTTTCGGTGGCTTCAATCCTGTTGAAAAGTATTCCTTTAATTTTACTAGTATTCTGTGAACTCTATTTACCAAAGTAAAAATCGAGAAGAGGTTCATATAATCTTTCTATTAGATCTTATAATGATCCTCTTCTAACATTTCAAGCATCAAGTTTCCTCTCTTTCATCTTCCTTAACGACTTCTTCGCCTTATGTGCCGCCAACCAGCAACAGAAATAGCATAAACCCAAGAATCCAAACCTCCCTCCTCCCTTCTGGGGTGACCTCCTAACAAACTTCCTTCCTTCCCAATCATGGCCTGGGCTCTCAGACTGCTTCCAGATAGTACCGAGTTGGATCTGATATCCTTCGGGATTGTCCTTGCGCTCTCCATCCTTCATGACCAGCACTTCTATGAGTTTTGGAATGTTTACTTGATCAGCATCTGTTACCATGCGTACGTGGTAGAGTGTCGTATCCTTGACTGTTGAGAAGAACTCTACGACCCATCGCCGAGAGGTATCGATTTCCGCAACGTTGCCACTAGGAAGGAGGGCAAGGCTGTCGACGAGACTTTGGGAGATGACGGAGTAGCAACCAAGGGTGCTCAAGCCGGCCATGCCTTGCCAGGCAAGAGATGTTGGCCCGAGAAGCGTAGCTTGTGTGTGAAATTGTGCAACCCGTGCCATTTTTCATGTGGATTATCTATGTGGATGGGAAAGCTCGTCTATTAGCGTCATATAAGAAATGTGTACTTGTACTTGGATTGTGCTAGGAGACTCTTTGAAGAGGTGACATGCTTTGTCGGCTATGTGAAGATTCTTTGAGCGATTCGCCACAAATTAGTAGACAAAGGCATTGATTCACTTATTGCTATCATAGAAGCTGAGAAATTGAACAAAGATTCTGTTGCTATCTAGAGTAAGACTATGGCAGAGACAATAGACAAAATCATTAACACCATTAAGCCCGAAGTATCATATTCAGATATTTGACCATTCACAGATACGATCTCGCTGCCATTAGCCCCCAACGATGTTAAAATTACAGCTTCCTTTGACTGGGCCTTAACATTCACTGACTGCTTACCACCCAAACGACTTCGTACTATCCCTGGCACACGTCGATGCCCAAATCCTTAAATCCATAGCTCATTCCCCTCATGTGATACCAATATCAACATTCACCCCAGCAGCCATCAAGTATTCCACTCTTACTTCCATAGCATTACTTGAAGCACTCAAACTACCATCTGAATTGGTCTCAAATAATTTGCAGTGGTATTCCACCTACCCCTTCCTTGGCCTTCCTAGCACTGAACACGAGGATTTTATGCTTGAGTTCGTATTTAGGAAAGGAACCGCAAATCGCAATCAGCCATCAATATCGGAGCTGCAGCGCAGTGCCCCACTATTGGAGGATTGCAGAAAGTTGATGTAGTTCGCTGCTTGTCAAGGTCTCCGAAACCAGGTTGTGGGATTAGGAAAACGCTAAACCAACACCTAGACTGGCTATTGTGGCACAGCCAATTGAGGGGCGAGGTGGGGTAGCTCAGGCGCGCCGTCTAAACACACTTATTTGGTTCTTTCATTCCTGATGCTCTTAGGGGGGAAAAGAAAGAAAGAAAAACTAATTATATCGTGTATCAACAATATCCAATGATCTCAGTATCATGACAACCTGGTGGCTGGCTTACAGATTTTTCCATATACCTGGTTTCAAATCATTCTGCATGATGGACGTGATGTTGCACCGAGCTTACAGACCAAACATATTCGGAAGGTAATAGTGCCGGTTGCGGCTTCGTTGGAAATGCCTCCTGCTAAAACTCAAGTATTCTCCAGCAGCGAGTGACCTTTTGTAGCACTTGAGGGTCAAAACCCAAAATGAAGATCTCCGTTGAACCTCACAACCCAGCATGGCTCGCCTACTTCAAAGAAATAAAAAATAATCTGACAACAATATTAAAAGATGTCTCGATCATCTCAATTCAACATGTGGGAAGCACGTCTGTCCCAGGCCTTCCCGCAAAACCTGTACTAGACATCGATATTATTGTTACCGCCGACAATGTCTTACCAGCACGAGAGGCCCTCGTACGGAGCGGATATACTGATCTTGGGGATATGGGAATTGTGGATCGATATGCGTTCCGACAGCCCGGCTACCAACGCCACGAAGACCCATACCGTTCCGGAGCGTCTGATAAAGGCATGCGGATGAACACTTATGTCATTGTCGAGGGGTGTTTAGCTCTACGCAACCATCAAGATGTGCAAAGGGTTCTTCTAGAAGACGAGGAATTGAGGAGGGAGTACGGAGAGGTGAAGCTGAAACTAGCAGAGGGAGAGGTCAAAAACATTGATGAATACTGCGATGGCAAGGATCAGATTCTGAAGAAAATCATGAGGAAAGCCGGATGGAAGGAGGAAGAGATACATGGAGATAGGAAGGAGATTTGAAATAGCAATTATCTTTCACTAAGGCTGATGTTGAGCTGCAGTATCATGAACTGTTGAGAATTTAACAAACCAAAGAACTTTTACTAGTATTTACTGTGCAAGTAGTAGACCTGCCAAATTCGCATTTGGATCTCATCAATAGGAAATTACTATGGAATTGATGTAGAAGATATCAAAAGTTTGGGGGACAAGGCAAAGTGGACGCGAAGGTTGAGCATGGAACACCAGTCGCCAATACCTTGAACAGTACATAGATTGCCCTCCTACTAAAACGATGTTTATCTCTTGGCCATCAGGGAAACTGAGCCGCATCATGACAAGCCTTACGACAGAAGCAGCATTCGCGACACCGAACTTCACTCTCACCTTCGTCCCATTCCTACAAATCCTCAGCCGAATGGAGGACCCAAATATCTAGACCTCGCCATTTAATGACTCTTATAAAAGATCCTAAATCTATACACCACCAGATATTTCGGCAGCAAGTCAACCCGCTCACAACCTGGTCCCAAATATCTATATCATGCCCCAAACCCCTCGCACGACTGTGACCGGTTCATCTACTCGCTCTTCAACCTGTACGAAGAACCCCACTGCTTTATTGTGCTTAATTACTGACGGAAGCATATTGGCAAACAGTTGAACCCCGCTCTTAGAGCTTTCGGGGTTGAAGTTAATGATAAAGGTGTGAGTGCTTGGAATTGGCAGATTCGCATTTAAAGCAATTGGAGGATTGAGAAGGGAGGAGGTGAAGGTTAATTTGAGAGTGCCTGGGGAGACGAGGTTGAGGGGTGGTTTGGGAGGTGGTACGAGACTCCCGTTTCTCCTACAAAGCCACAGAGGGTCAACAAACTTCATACCCTGCCTTAACCATAAGATCGAACCCAAGCTTGGGCCCGGCCTCACCCCACACAACTTCCTCTCATTGCACAATGAAATAATCTGATAATAGAACACTATCAGCAACAGATAGCAAAAAATTACTAGCAATAAACGTAGAGGCAGAATATGCACACAACCATCTATGCTATAAAATCTTCAACGAAACCTAGAATATCTTTCTCTGCCATAATTAGGAGTAATCAACCATTGCAAATTTCAGTCTCTGGTGATTTCTACTCTTTTCATCAATTGTATATGGATATACAATTGATGAGCTTCTTTGACTGTATAATATTGTGGATTTTTGTACATGCGGTAGAAGGGATGCCGCAGATGTATGAGTTGGGCTACCTGGAATGAAGAAATGCTTTTGGAATGCTTTCGAAACAAAAATGGCCCGATTGACAAGAAAAACTAATTTATATACTGATACGTCAAAAACGTTGAAGAGGAGGACTCGTGTATTATTTTTTCTTTTTAGTGTTTTTGTGGAGGTGTGTTAAGAATAGCCCATAGTGCAGATCCCATCTCATCCGAGTAGTTTCCTCGCTGAAACCTCATGAGTTAGGAACTAATTGCCGGTCTTACCTCTGATTCGAACCGGCTCTCGGGTTCCTTTGCAGTGCCTAGGCTACCTCAGCATCACTTTGCAGCAATAATCATAAAAATTGTGCTTTTGCTCTAGCAATGGACAACGTTTCTTAATGGACCATATAGGAAAATTCGCGATCTGAGTGCATGGCAGTTTCACACTTGATTCGAAAACGTTTCCCCGGCCGCTGCGCGGCGCTTGTCCCATTCTAGCAACAGTCTGTAGCACTGTTGGTAGAAACTTGCTGGTTGAGACGATTTTTTTCAACTGAAGTTGGATTTATTCGAGGCGGATCGTACTCCCTATGACCGGGGAACAGCAGATTGTTGAATAAATCAAGCTGATAGGCTCGAGGCATGAAGGGCACTACAGAAAAGCATTTCTAGCAGCGACGTCCTGCATATTTCGTTGCTAAATTAATTTCTTACCGGCTGTGACATTGGGTATGTTGTAACAAATCTCTCTATACCTTGTAACTAAAAACTTGGGTTGAAAATTTTCAACTCGATTTTTGCAAGAAATGTCTCGAGTCGTATATTGCCGATAGCTATGCTTGAAATTCTGACTGATGATGTGACTGAGAAGACGGGATGATATCGCTGCCAAGGAACATTCCCGGAATCTGCAGGCACAGAAACATCAACGACAAGAATGGGAAGGCGGGACCCCTTCGGGACGGGATATAACTCAACTATAAGACAACACGGAATAACTCCTGTCTCAGACGACTGGTCCGACAGCAGTCACTTCTCGCCTAACCTGTTTCCTAGAAGGTTGAGAAAACAGTTACAAGAGACAGACTAAAATAAACTTCCAGAAGGAAGAAATACCCCACAAGACACGTTGTATCGTAGATCCTAAAGCGATGTTACAGATCGTCTGGCACTGATCTTGTCGATCTAAGTCTCAACTCCACAGAACCCTCTTTTCCAGGGTCCAGAGTTCTTGGCACACTCCAAAACAAGTGGCGTCAGGATGAATCGGAAATTCTTTCATGATGTGGATGTTTAAGGATGCTTTTTGATATCAGAAAGAGAGACATGTGAGGGCCAGGAAAATGTCTTAGTTGGTCTTTGCAACTCAAGGTCTTCATAACGGCTTTCGCGTGCTATTGCGTAGTTGCTGTGCCGCCGGAACAAACCGCCTTCACTTATTAACTCCACCGTTGTAAGCGACGATGACTTGAGAGTTTAACTGCAAACCTTGGCTTCCTTGTCAGTTTGGTGCTTTCCTTCTTATCGCGCTGATGGTGGGGCAATAGATTGGAGCGTTCATGCATGTGCTGCAGAAAAGCGACGTTCAACTCCACTGAAGTTTCTGCCCCATATTAAACCGTAATTGCTTTTGCGTGAGACTCGGCTCTAGAATGCATTTTGAGATATCCCCGTTTAGACCAATACTTTGAGCGTTGTGATGATGCTGATTTAGGATGCCAAGGTTGTCAGACTGGTAGTCGACTGGTGGTTGTTGGATTGTGTTACTTCCCCAGGCGAGCGCACTTGCATTTGTAAAGGTGGTTCGACGCCGGGAGTTCTTGGGAGAGATTTGAAGCTATTTATCCAAACTTTCGGCGTTGAACCTGCAGACGGCAGCTATGGAAAGGGGTATCGGTTAGCCGGAGACGGCCGGTTCGGTGTGGGGTTACAAAAAATGGCCGCCCTTGCATCAGAGTTACAGGCTTGCGTTTGCTGGAAACTGGGGAGATGAAGTTATATTCAAGATATCTGTGCATGCTATAGCCCCAGGAACCAAGCATCAATTGCCAACCGAGGTCGTATTTCGTACCTGCAGATTCGTTCTAGCATCTTTTGTCGTTGTTGGTGACACGCAAAGGATGGTCAATGATGCGGTGATACGATGACAGCGCAACGGCGGACCTTTTCAACTTAACCGTAAATAGTTAAAAGGGGTCAAAAATGACACGGCAAGCGTCCGATACTAGCACCCTGTTGGAGCCCAACCTAGGCTGGCAAGCAGGAGAAAGCTCCGATTGCAGAATCTCCTCGCACGAAGCTTTTGAGGCGTCTTTGAAGCCTCGACAGCTTGCCCACAAATATCCTATCTCAACGCCTTGCAAGACTATGTCGAACACCAGCTTGTTTCACAGGTTCTGGCCTCCGAGATATGCGGAGAAGCATAGCCTCATGGTAGGTATGACGATGAGGAGTTCATCCTCCTCGGAGGTTGCAGACCCTCTTGCACAGACTTGCAGACCATCTGCCTGACATGGGAGCCAAAAACAATATTGCGTGGATTCGAGTGAGAGGTTGTCGTAACGGTGGTGAGCATCGAGGCCTGTAGGAACGGTGTTTTTCTCCCTGTACATCCTTTTCATACGCTCTTCCAGCGGACTCTGAAATTCGAATTGCCTCTGCTAAAGGCTATTGGTGAACAGTCTGGGGCGATTGTTAGTAAAAAGGAATACCAACAGTGTCGACAAGCAGCCCGTAGGTTGTCGTCCGCGCCGATAAGCAACCCCTGTGGGCCCTTAAGTAGGTTTTACTGCCGACTCCAGTCAGCAACCCTTGAGCTGTCCCCACTAACCTAACTGTTTTCTACGCCTGCATTTGGTAGCATCTCACCGCACATGAAAAACGGAGCTGTCTGTTCGTTCCTCAGCATCCTCCAGAGTAGCCGGCGACCTAGGATCATGGATCCGCTGCTGGCCCCATATCGAGCTCCAGAGTTGAGATACTCGTACCAAAGATTGCCCTGGGCTCTCCTCAGCCCTGTAGCTGTGATGGGTGGTCGAGCTTTGCAGCATATATGAAGTGGATGGTCTCGGCCGCGAGTGAACAACAACTATCGCGCTGTGTGCTCACCGTGGCTTGCACAGTACTTGCTCCCCACGGCGCCTCTCGTCCTCTCCCCCATTCCTTCTCCCACCAGTCTGGTCCAAACTGCTACGAGGCGTCGACTTGTGGACCGACAGGGCTCTGCTCATATATGCTTACTTTTTTCGCAAGCCGTCCGATCAACACATCCATACCTCACGGAAGAAATATCGCAAGCTTCCTTGAAGCCTGCAATTGCGAATACTAGATTAGTGGTGGCATGAGTATCAGCCAGGCCACATAGCATCGAACCACCAAAAGAACTTCCGGGTTTGCTTTTTCTCCATCTTCATAGTTCCATGCAGTATATGCGTCTGCCCCTCCAAACGGTATTCTGCCTCGTGGATCCTTCTGACTCTCAAGTACATTCCTTCGAGCTGTTGTGGACATCATCATTTGACGTCGGCTCCATATCCAGGTATGTTACACTTGTACAGTACTACATGTGGTTACTCATGCTGAGGATAGCATTTTGCAAGTCTATCTTTGAGCTTCTGCTGATTGGTTTGAAGGGATCCTGGGGCTACCTGCGAGGCGACTTTGTGGCGAAGTAGAAAGGTGCAGGTGGGACTTTCACTTCTGGATTTGAAGGTGAACAACAGCCTCGTTATCCACATCCGAAAAGAGGAATTTCGTAGCCTTATGAAGTGCACATCTTCCTCCACCACAACACTTCCTACCCGTTTTTCGATTCTCTGATTCATCGAATTCCACTCTCGCCAAAGCATTATTGTGCTATTCCAGCAAGCACTAGATGCGCCAACCCGAATTCCGCTCAATATTTGTCTGAAGAAGTCTTATTACACCTGTCTTTGTCTTGCGCCTTGTTCCGAAGCTCCCCACATTCCTATCGATTCTCTGATCGATCTGGGACAGATAATAACATATAAGAACAGGGTTAGAGAAAGGCAACTAGGTCAAGGAAAGCGAAGCTATTTCGGTTTTTGGGCAAGCTGTTCCAAGTTAGGGCTTGTCGCACCGAAACTCTACATCAACCGATCTCAGCCCTCTAATTCAAGTGCCTACGACCGAAGTTTAAGTTAGACCTAGGGCAGCTAGCTAAGAAACAACCTAGATTATTCTTAAGACTGTGCAGGAGTTGGTCCACAATTGCGCTGCATTAGATGCTTGTCGTGTGCACCGAAAATCACACTCAGACCGATTTCCAAAACCTAGGATCAGGTTCACACTAAGTCACCAGGCCGGGCAATATCTAAATAGCTAGGGAACTGCCTATATTCTCTGCTGAATTCACGCTGAGCTCAGGATACTTTTCTTTGTGCTGAAATTTGTCGCGCGCTCCGATATTCACCCATAGATCGATCTCTTGGGCGACATCTATACCTTAACTCAAGCAACACCAATGTGCTAGCTCAGACGTCGGATTATTCAAGATGTCTGGAAGAAGCGCATATGTGCGCAAGGAGAAGACCAAGACCAAGGAGGGTGTAGGCAACGCCATCGGCAGTGACCATGGCTCGGAAAAGACTCCCTCGCTAATCGGAGAGTTTCCGATGCCTATGTCTGCTAATGGGCACCAAATGTCATTCCAACATGACACTATTTATAGGCCAGCAAACGATTACTCCACAATCCGGACTGGAGGCTCAGGTGGGTCTGGCGATCGCGAGGACCTCGCTTATGCACGCGTCCGAAAGCCTGTGGTCCCTGTTTTAGACGTCTCAGGAATTGAGAAGTCTTCTTTCAGGTCAATGATGGACAAGAGAAGTGAAGGTGTCCGAAAAGGTCTCGCTAAAACATTTGGGAAGAAGAAGAAGGCGGAAGAGGTTCGACCACCAACTTCAGCGACCGTACGACCAGGTTCACATGAGATGGATGCTGGTGAATATACATACCAGCCAGTAGCGGCCAATACTTCGACGCGCCAGCAGCCATTGATTAATTCTCAGGAATACATGAGACAAGCTCCCCAGGGTCAGTTACCAGCTTTACCAACCCAATCGTCCCAGCCACCACTGTTGCGATGGGTTGGATCAGGAAGACCAGGTCAGGTTTGGAACAAGCTGAGGAAAGATCCCGAACTATGGGATAACACCGGAGACACTCTGGTTTACTTTAGCCATGATTCTCACCGTTCTTCGCGCCCACCACCTTCATTCCGATTATCATCTCATATTATTGAGAACACAGATTCCAGGTACCTTAATGACATGCTTCAAGCAGGCTATATCGACAATGGCTATAGTAATGACTACAATATGCCTCCTTCGCCAATCAACTCTCCAATCATGCGATCTGGTTACTCTTCACATGGTCGTGCTCATCAAGTTACTCCTCCGATGTCAGACGATGCCTATGAAGGCGCTATTTCCTACGAGCTTTCCTTTCCTGCTCCAAACCTTCAATCACGCACTGAAACTGTCAGACACCAAGCAACAACACGTAACGTCTTTGCTTTACTCTATGGAGCCTCCCTTGTTGGTTACAATTTGTACCAAGCCTTGGTTGATCTGCACGAGCGCCTCGAGGAGTACATGCCCCCTGACCAAGACGCTGCTGCAATGATCATTGAGTACCTCGTCGCTAGAGGAATGGATGATGTACGCAACGAGCCCTCTGCCGCCGCATCGCTTTTGTCGTGGTGTGAAGGACAAGCTGTTCGCTGGGAGGCAGGGTGGAAGGAGGCCTTTGTCCATGCTGCAGGCATGTATAATCGCTTGGAGGGCTGCCTTGATTACAAATTCATCACTCCTATTTCAAGGGCGCTCTTGGAAAGATCGAGCTTGGAGATTACCGTCCGAGTTCACAATGCTCAAGATCGCTTGGTCGACTGGGATTTCGGCGATATGTGGCCAATGATGACATCCCACCCTCCGCCAGCTCGTGCAGCATTTGAGAGACTTCGGAGCTTCATACTTCATCACTACAAGTCCGCTTTCGAAAACTGGCCCCCAGCAGCAGTTGACGGGGAGATTTGGCTCACCCGAGATCTGGCACGAACGTTGCAGAAGGATTTTGGCGCTCTCTATGACTACCTTGTCAATCGGGAGGTTGTTTGGGATTGCTCAGAGGAGAGAAGTGGAAGGAAGTGGAACATTATTCACCCAGGCAATAAGGGCTTTGATTCCGATACCGATGATCTTCCTTTCACCGACATTCTTGTTGCTTTCGATAACCGCAATAAGTTTCCTCATATTCCACACCCATATCCATTGACCCCCGAGGTAATGGCCTCAAAGTCTAGCTCCAGGGAAAACTTATTCAAGGGTGGCAGTAAAAAGTCAAGCAAGCCCGCAGAGGACAAGATGGCTGAGCGAAGAGCAGCCTTAGCTTATACCGAGTCAACAAATATCTACTTGCTGAGCTCCGACTTTGCTAGCAATGATTTAGTCGAGGCGTTCGTCAAATTCGAAAAGAACGATAGAGCAGGAGACAACGATCTATTTGCGGCTCGGAGAGGAAGATGGGTCTTGATTTACGGCATCTTGCAAAGCCTTGCTTCGGTCTCGGTTGATACACCAAATCTGCGATATAAAGCCGATGTTAATTATCACTTGAGTCCAGGTATGCGCGGTACTCCGCCATGGAAGGGTGCGAACCAGAATGTTGAAGAGGCCACACATGTTGAGAGTCATTGCTGGAAGGTTCGAGAGACTTGGAATGTTGAGCCTGTCATTACAATGCCCCGCATCAAACCATTGAATGTTAGCAGATCTAATCCTGCATCGATTTCTGGCAGCGACAATTCATCTGTTCGCTCACCAACAATGAATTCCATGGTCAAATCGCCTACCTTTTCAAGTGCTAGTACCCGATCCCGCCGCAATTATCGGCTCACAAAGGAGAGCGAGGCCACAAGCTATAGTGGTTATGCTCCAGGAATTGAGAAGCTGAGCGAGGAGTGGCCAATTCGTCAACAAACCTCCACCCGCGATTCTAGCAGAAGCCGGCCGGAGAAGAACTTTAACATCAAGGACTTCGATGACTATCATTTCTAATGGCTGTAATTCCCGATAAGTTACGAATGATTCTCACTCTGATGATCATCGGCTCCGGTCACTTGCTTGACTAAATGGTTTTTCACCAGTTACATTGCAATCACTGTTTGGTTACTGCGCCACTGGATTTTATAAACATGGTTTATAGTTCTGATCGTTTGGTTACCAGATGGTTCTTTGCATAAGGATGCCTTTACATGCAACTTATTCAACTGAACTTTTCCTGCCTGAGATTCGACTGCTTGATACAACCGGCGTTATTTGTCCGCAATCGTTGATTACTTCTTGCTTGTCGTCTCTCCAGCTAGCTTTACACCGGGTGTTTCTTTGTAGTGCTGCTTGTGGCAGCTATGATCATTCATTGGTTTCGGGTATCCTTTCCGAGCGATTCGACCTGGATGTTTCTCTTATGGAACCCTATTAACGATAACCATGATCATATTTGCTTTCTCGACTAGTATCAACACATGGGAGGAAATTATAATCAGCACTTTGTATTATGAATTTGATTTCAGGTCGGATACCCAAGTTTGTTATTTGGCTGGCCTTCTGTTGTTACTGTTTCTGATGTTTCTATAATATGGATGAGAGAGATGGAGTTTCACGAACTACGAACTTGCATGTCTGTACAGATGGAAAAGTGGGTATATTTCATAGTTGCGATGTACCATCGAAGAGACGATATGATTGGGTGAGGCTGGATTTCTACCATCTGCATTTGATCATACAACTGGGGGGGATCATGGTATTTCTCTGCCTGTATCATGGAGGCTCTCTTTATCTGAGCGTTTGTGACATAATTGTGAGAGTAGTGTGACTAATAAATAAATCATAAAATTCAAGTATAGTGCCTTTGAAAGTGACTTGATGAGACCTGGAAATTTAAGGGTTCTCTGCGGTGAAGACCTGAAATTCTGCCACCCCGCCATCTGAAAAGAGTAGCCCCGCAATCAAGAGCCTTCGTCTTCTCACAATCCCACCACCATGACAATATAGCACACAATGTCAACTCAGCCGATGGCCGCACCGGTTCTTTCTACACCAGATACGCATATCCTTGAAGATCCTACCATCCCAGTAATTTTGGCGCGGTCGTTGCGACTCAGCGATGCTGAAATCCACAAGGTCTATGAAATCGAACGAACAGCGAGGGAGATAATACAAGGGGGGTGGGAACGAGCTGCGCTGCAGTTTCCAGATGGGATGCTCGTTGATGCTCCTAGAGTCTTCGAAGCCCTCAATGTCGAAATAGAAAATTTTCGGAAGAAAAGCAATAACGAAGCAGGGGAGAATAGTGAAGGGAGCGAAAATGGGAAGGTGGAACAGACGAGGATGAGATTATACATTTTGGCAGACACAAGTTATGGCTCCTGCTGCGTGGACGAGATAGCAGCCGAACACGTGGATGCGCAGGTCGTAGTGCATTATGGACGGGCATGTTTGAGTCCTACTGTGAGACTTCCGGTGGTATATGTGTTCACGACGAGACCGTTAGAGATTGAAAACGTAGTCCAGGCTTTTGAGGAGTCCTTTGGGCAAGAGGAAGAGGGCGCAGATGCGAAGGTGGTGGTTATGGCGGATTTGATATATCAGGAGCATGTCAAGATATTGACCAACACCTTGCACAAGAAGGGATGGAGGAATATCAGGGCGACGGAGGTGATACACAATCCCACGGCCTCGATACCGAACCGAAAAATACTATGGGAAGGGGAAGACGTAGATGAGGAAGGGTTGAAAGACTGGCGAATATGGCATATCTCTGATCCTCCCTCCGCTCTACTCCTCACGCTTAGCTCACGGATCAAAGAGTTGTTGATATATCCAACGAGCAATGATACAAAAACGGCGAGCACGCAAGTTATTAGAAGTAATACTACTGCGAAATTACGAAGACGCTATGCCCTTCTAACACGCCTCACAACTACACCCATTATTGGAATACTCATCAATACTCTCTCAGTTGCGAATTACCTTTCGTCAATTACCTCCTTGCAAGGACTCATTTCTGCCGCCGGAAAGAAATCATACACATTTGTAGTAGGAAAGGTAAACGCGGCAAAGATGGCGAATTTTGGTGAGATTGGAGGATGGGTGGTAATTGGATGTTGGGAGAGCAGCTTAGTAGAAGGGGGAGACTTCTACGCACCAGTTGTTACGCCCTTTGAGTTGAGTCTTGCGTTGCAAGCAGATGGAGAGAGAATATGGAGTGGCGAGTGGAGAGGTGATTTTGATTCTATACCTACTCCTTCCATAGCAGCTGCTAAGAAAGAGAATGGTTTCGAGGTCGGTGAAGTTAAAAAGAGAGAAAGGATGGAAATATCCACTGAAGATTCAGACGATGAAGAAGAATCTGCTCCACCTGAATTCGACCTACGAACAGGTCGATATGTCTCCCATTCTCGACCAATGCGCTCACAATTTTCTGGTGCAATGACTATGGTAAATACCAGCACAGTGAGCCAAGCAGATCCAACGCCTGCCTCCAAGTCGTTGGCAAGGAGAGCGAAGCTTGATATAGCAAGTGTTAATGGGGCAGCAAGTCCGGGAGCTGAATATCTAAGGACCCAGAGGACGTGGACGGGGTTAGGGAGTGACTTTCTAGAAGAGGGACAACAAGAGGCGGGGGTAATTGAGGAGGGGAGGGGTGGAGTCGCAAGGGGATATAGGGTTGGTGGTGAAGGGGAGAGGACCTAAGAGAATCTTGAAGTATAGAATATGGATCAGTGGTTATCTTGCTGCTGCAGAGAAGAAAAGCTATCTTTGAAAGAGGGTTGGGGAGGGGGTCACGACACCTAATGCAAAAGTTCCAGGCCTATGGAAGAATTGAAGGGTATAACTTACAGAACTGGCATCTTGAGTTCAGATCTAGTTAGGGAAGAAGAGAGGGCAGGCAAGCAAAGGCTATCTACTAGGAACTTAGAGGGTCATAGGGAAGCCAAACACATCAAAAAATGCATTCAAAAAGTCACTAAGTTAAGAAAAGGTATGCATACCGCCACGATGCTGAGTCATGTCTTCTAGTTGTGCCTATCAGCGGGAGCAACTGCCATGCCCACATTCCTTTCATAGATACTCTCCGAAAGGGATGGGTCGGGCCGTGCTAGCTTTGTGATGTAAAACATAACAAATAGATTTAAGCTTCATTACTCACGAGAAGTTGTAGAATTAGAACTTGTACCTTTCTCCCTCTCTTTGGTTACGGGTTTTGAGCGACTCCTGGGATGGGAATATATCTCTCTCGATTATAGCGTCGATATTGTGATATTTCCCCAACCTCCTCTTTTTTTTAACTAGAGGTTTCATCCAAACTTTAAACACATTACGGGGATATCACTGGATTGTTTCGCAATTGATTTCTAGAGAGTAATAGTTTTAAAAACATGCTTTTCTTCTGTTGTAGTATAGCAATGAGGTTCTCCAACTGATAGAGAATCGGAATAGATACTATAGTTGCGCTATAGCATTTATAGCGCATTTATAGCATCCTGCCACCAAGTATCAAAACAATCGCAAAATTGGAAGGAATATCAAAAAAACAATAGTGGGAAATTCTTCGTCCAGAACAAAAGCACAAACTTCCTTTTGTACTCGGCCTTGCTCCCAATTGTGGTGAATGGTGTCACGGTGCATCTTGTGCTGTGATTCGGTGTCTGTGCCTCTTTCCTCGGCAGCCAACCACCTCATTTTCATCCCGACTCCCAGTGTTCTTCCAACCCAACCCCTCTATTTGTGCGCCCACGGCCATGGCGAACGGCCTTACGCCCGCTGCTACAAGATCTCATTGATCCTCCGTGCAGAGCATAGATGCAGAAGCAAGAAAGCCACGAGTAAGATCTAATCCCTCCCCGCCATCTCTCTTTCGCATCGGATTTCCCTGCTTCTTCATCTATCTCTTCTCCCACATCTCTCTCCCTCCTTCCTGTCAATATTCCATCGCAAGGTCACCCTCAACCTGGAAATTACTTCATCGACGTCATCAAGCGCAACGTTTCCGAATCTTCGAGCCTCATCACAACGCACCAACCATCCTCGGCGCGAAACCTGGAAATATCCTTGTCAACAAGCAGCAAAACAGTGCGACGAACTGAGAAGCAGGGCACTCCCATCTTCGTCTCATTTGTCCACCTGTCATAATTTCAATAGGTATAATAGCAGTCTTACCTTCTGCGCTGCTTGTTGTCTGCAGCCTGTCATCGAGATCTGCGAGCGCATTCTTCCAAGCGCATTGCCGTTGTCGCAATCAGATCAGAACACCCTCAGCAGGACAGACTCTTCATAATCAACAACTTCAAGCAAGCCTCAATCGCATACACAGCACATTATCAGAATCGCGTTTCAAGATGCTTTTCGGAATCTTCTTCGCCTTTTGGCGATTCATGGAAATCATTACACTGGTAAGTCCTCATCTATAACCTGAAGGCTCTGCTTCAACTCGTTTGAATACGATATTAATACATTCTTTAATAGATCCCAACCCTCGGCATGCTCGCCTACTTCGTCAATATCTACGCAGGACATAACGCCCTGACGCCAAACTATATCCTCGTCCTCTTCATCGTCTCTGTCCTTGCCGCAGCTTGGGCGGTCGCAACCCTCTTTACTTACCACCGCACCAAACACAACGCCTTCTTCGTCTCCTTCATCGACCTATGTTTTGTTGGAGCTTTAATAGCAGGAGTATACGAACTCCGTGGAATCGCAAATTTCAATTGTTCCTCTGTTAACTCGACCAATATTCCGTTCTTCTCGATTACTGTTGGCAGTAGCGGGTTCAATTTGAGTGGATTTACTGTTCAGATTGATAAGACATGTGCGATGCTTAAGGCGTGCTTTGCGTTTGGGATTATGAACTGCGTTTTCTTCTTTTTTACGAGTTGTCTTGCGTTGTTTGTAGGGAGGAAACATGAGAGTTCACGAGAAAAGGTTGTGGTTCGCGAGACCCACTACTCGAGACATGGACACAGGAGGAGTGGGAGCCACCGCAGCTCGCACTCGGGTAGAAGGTCACACTCCGGGAGGCGATCGGCATATGTATAGGTGGAAGCCGAAGGTTAAGCTAGATATGGGAAGGAAGGGCAGAGGGAATGTAGAGCGCTGGGCATGATATGATACGATATTTTATGATTTGATACCTTGGGAGGCTAGGGGACAGGACACTATTCGACCTTTTAGTCGAAATCTGAAGTCGGATACTTCGGACTGCATTGCAATTGGATAGTTGCGATTGATAGAGACATAACTTGCCCTTTTCCGGGTTACATGTTGATATTACGCCTGAGAGCTTTTTAGATGTTCATAGTAATGAATGGCATGATAATAAAAACCAGCTCCGAACCTCCTTTGAAGCCAACGAATTTAAGGGAGTGGTCAATTTCTCCCAAACATAAACAGCTATATCTCTTGTGCATCATTTGGCTTCCCACTCTCAATCAACACAGCCACACTATCAATTACCGTCTGCGATAACTTCCTACGCTGAACCACTAAATCATCCCTGAACAACAAAATCTGCCACACGATAGCCATTTGAAGGATAATTATGCATACAGCCGCAAAAAATACTTTATTGCCGAGTGTTTGGAGTGTTTCGAGTATTTCGTCCGGGAAGAACAACCCCATCCTTTGTTCTAGTGGATGATTGAGAAGGATTTAGGAGCGTAAGGTGGAGGACCTTAACGTTGGTGAGTTTAGGGGGATGTATAAATGCACAGAGGTGATAGAGCGGGGGCCTTACTGGTTTTTGGGCTATGCTATGATGCAGTTGTTCTCGCAATCACTAGGACAAAGATCAATTTAATGGGTGATTGTTCAGGCAGGAGGTATAGTAACAGCTCTTCTGTTTGTTCAAAGGCCCTCAGGCCGGCCTAAATGTTGGTGGTTCGAAACCTGCGGCCGTATACCCCTCTTTCACTTGATTCGTTGCTTGAACTATATGCGAGAACTGTCTATAGAATGGTGGTGTCACTGAGAAAGTATTATATATCTTTGAGTAGCAATATTTTTTTAGTATATTAGATTTGAAGTTGTATATGTTTAGAAACTGCTCGGTGGATGTGAACAAGGAGGGGTGTTTGTGCTCTAACTTTCTCTTTCGCCTTCACTAAGACACACAGCACCTACTTCATTGTGCTTCTTCAACACGCATCGCAAACTTCCGTCTCCTCTCTATTTCAATCCACCATCAAATAATCAAATTGTAGTTAGGTAAAGTAAATAACAAGTGAATAGAGGCAGGCAATGGAATGCTTTTTTAGCGCTTTCAGACTTCCCTGTGGGGTTTTCTTCTGATCCAGATGCATCTCAATCACTAAAGCATTCTAGTTATATCCAGAACTGCAGTGGGCCTTTCATTTTCAAGGTGTTCACAAAACAGGGGCAGTTTAAGCGAAGCTTTACAACCCAGCAGGAACTATCTAAGAACTTCCTAACTCTTCAGCTCTGTCTTCTCTATCTTCTTACTGCTTTCTTACAGTTCTGAACCACCTTCCTATGCGCAGCGCCCTCTCTTAAACTACCACGGTGAGGAAAGCATCTAAAGCATTAAAATCTCGAGGGATCTCGTTAGTCATTGCTGCGGTCCACCGCAACACGGGCTACGAATAAGAACTGCATACATATAGCAGATATTGACGTGGTCAGTTATTTGATGTATAAATATTAGAAGATTGTTGTAGTGGTTGTGATGAGGCTTTAAGTGGTGTTCACAACCATTGGGAAGTGGGCTGTCCACATTGTGATGAGTTTGGACTTCAAAATGAAGTTGAGGTTTGTAGAAATGGCCAATATCTGCTCTTTTTGTTACCCTCATAGCTTCTCAAATTGTGGTGATGCACGAAGTGAAAAGCAAAGGCTATCTATTTACTAGTCTATGGGTGGAACCCACACAAGGGAGGTGTCGCTGACTAACAAGGGTGTGGGTTCCAGGTGGAATTCAAGGAAGACAGTCCCTGGACACAAGTGTTGTGGGAATGTCGCTTTAAAAATGTTCTGATGGAACTAAAAGGCCATTAAGTGCTGTTGGAGTATTCATTGTTTGTGATTAGGATAAAACTTTTGCGAAGCTCCTCCATTTGCGAAGTGAAATTGATGGCTGTGAGAAATGTAACATTGACAAGGTTCTATTCATCTAGTAGCTGCCGTCAAGGAACCATCTTCAGTGGCTAAATGACATCACAACCACCTGCTTCCATGCTTCTTGATGGGTATCAACTTATAAACAAAATGCCTCTGTCACCCTCATTTACTTCCTGTCCTTTTCTGTATCCAAGCCTTCAACTCCCATTTTAACTTCCACCCCTTGTTTTCTCGCTTGTTCTAACACCAATCCTTGTCAGGCGCTCACTATTGCTCTTTCAGTCTACTCATACGACTGAATCGCATGTATTAAGCTTATAATGATAACAATAAAGCCCATGAAAGGTACGGTGAACAGTGAAGAGCTGCTGCTGTCTCTTGTGCCTTCAGTATCGGATAGTGTTTGTTGCATTTCGTATAGCCGAGTGTTGGGAGGAGGATCTTCTTGCCGGTAGCAATTTTTGAATATGGGCCTGCATGTAAACAGGGCTTTGCGGCTTTTTTTCAGATTCGTGTGCTGCGAGATGCTATCTTCAGGGTGATGTGTGGTTTGGGGTGATTTCGGTGGTCGATAGGTTTTCTTGGGGCTTCTGCTTGACTTCAAGATTCATGACAAATATTTGAGGACCCCCCAGGCTCTTATAAGACTACTCATTTACTGACATTTTTGCCTAGTCTTGTTCTTTGGTAATTCCAGCCGATGCTCACCCGAGTTGTCATCTTAAAGTCTCATCAGGAAGAAGATATTCGAAATATTTCTATAAAAAAACCCTCATACATATTAGCCATGAAAGTACACAAGGATATGGCATGTAGGGATAGAAGGGAGCTTACCGGGCTGATGCGAAAAGAGGGTGACGAAGGCAGAAATTTTCTGTTTTATTGTAAGAATACGAGCAAACATTGTAATTTCCCGCAGTATACTAAACTCAGGTCCAGCGTTTTCGAATAGCACTCATGTCTAAAAATTGAGGCTGTGCAGTGCTCTCGAGAACTTGACCATTCGTAAAAAGAGACCTCAAACACACATGGTCTTTCTGACGCTGAGTTCAGCAAAACTTCAGAGAACAAGGCTCTAACATAGAATTTAATATGATCCCTCTCGTTATCTCTCTGCATTCTTTTTGAATGCTACTTGGAAACCTTCCACATACAGGGTCGTCCCCCAAAGCAGCACAGCACAAGGCAGCTACTCCGCTCGTATCTATTTGATTAATGTTCGCTGTTTTCTATACAAGTCACCCACTATATTAGAATAAAGTCTAGATCTACGCTTCCTATTAACTTACACTATCCAATTCAACTACAACTTCCTTAGAAATCTCTACAGCTCGCAACTATGAATCAAGGTATCGGCCGTCTTACAAGCCATAAAAACTAAAAGAAACCAATAGTCACGAGATTCTCCCCTGTAAGCCACAATTTGTGAGACAAAGTTCGGTAGGGGAAAAACGCATGCACTCTGGGTCGCAATTCATCAACCCCGCCCAAACAATTCCCAGCTTCAACATCCATCTTGCCAAAATCATCATTAAACACTGTAAAATTATCACTAAGACTGTTAACTCCATCAAAATTTTCTCCTGCAACGTTATTCCAGCCTATTATACTCTTAGTTTTATCTGGACAGCCCTTATACCTGACAGAATCTGAGGGGCAGGAAGCTGCACCCGAACCGCCAACATGCCTTCCAGCAAACTAAACCCCGCAAGCAGCCAAGACGGTTCGTTTGGTTCTCACAGGTACTTTGTTCAAAGCCCTCTACAACTATAGTGCTTTAGTGTGCTAATGCTCTACATGTAGCTCCCTCACAAGACACACACTCGGGCTAATACCGAGTCTAGAAAGAAAGTATGCGAGTTGCTACCTTGTTCTCAAAGCCCTCTACAACTATAGTGCTTTATTGTGCTAATGCCCTATATGTAGCTCCCTCACAGGACACTCACTCGGGTTAATACCGAGTCTAGAAAGAAAGTATGCGAGTTGCTACCTTGTTCTCAAAGCCCTCTACAACTATAGTGCTTTAGTGTGCTAATGCCCTATATGTAGCTCCCTCACAAGACACTCGCTCGGGTTAATACCAAGTCTAGAAAGAAAGTATGCGAGTTCCTACCTTATTCTCAATTCCCATCAAAACATGATGTCGAAATAACCGAGATGGGTACTGATGTACTGAATGTAGTGAACTTTCAAAAGAACGCATCACTACTTACCTCGCGGATCCTACTCGAGAAACTCCATTCCAAATCACGACGATAGACGTTCAAAGCAGAGTGGCATCTGCTCGTCAAGAACTTGATAAATATCTAAAAGCATTCGATTATGCTTCTGAAGGCGGAAATTACTCATCAGGGAGCAGGTTCCAGATGCAGATTGACGAGGAGATACTGGTCGGGTTGGCGTCACCAGAGATCGACGAAAGCCTTCGGTTGGAGGGATCAACAGGTGGTACTGGGAGCTTTTCGACTCAACAATTTGAGATGGAGATTCCTAATGACGAATCGACGGCTGCGCGCGAGCTGTTTGTTTCAAATAGTGAGAACAAAGGCCCACCTAACACTATCTCGAAAGATTCCAAGAATTCCTCATTCTCATCCTCTCGACTTGAAAGGAATATCCATATCAGCGAGCCAGAGACATCTAGCAGTGGCCAATTTTCGAGGACTGAGAGAATATTCGGGTCTGTGGAAACTGCTACTAGTCTCCAATTACTCGCTTCCAAATTTTGGCAGAGTACATCTTCAGAAACAAGCCACTTACCGCAGACTTTCTCCTCAGATGGATTCACCTATCTCTACTACATAGTAGTACTCCCGTATTTGGAAATGGCATTGGAAATGTTAGCTGGCTCTAGCATGTCGATTGGTGTCCAGCACAAGAATGACGAGCGAGTCGTTCAGATTGTCACACAAAGGACTGTCCCACAAGAAAACCAACAAGAAATGAAAGATTCGCTTAGCAAGCTCCTTCCTGTGGGGTTCCGGGACTTGACGACCCTGAGCTTTTCAGAAGGAAGAGTCATTCGTGCTTGTGATGTACCGGGCACCAAGAACCACCATCCCAAGAACACATATCGCTATTCAGACATGGAAATGGGTGACTCAATAGGGTCAACATCTACTCATCATGCTGCAACCGCTGGGCCTCGCATCCAGTTAGGTGATGAAGGGTTTTGGGTCCATTGCTACCACTTGGTGGATGACCATTACAAGAGCCCACAGTTCAAGAAATACGGCCAACAACCTCTTATCATGCATCCTGCGCCATATGACTTAGAGAGTTGCGGCCATTGCAATCAAGTTCCCGGGGCCAAAAAGTCAGAGACTGTCGGCCTAATTCTCTTCCACTCGGGCGGCCTTAATGCAACACGAATCTCCAAAAAAACGGGCTTGCCTTGTATTGTTGATTATGCTATCTGCCCTCAGCTCAGTAACTCGAAGCCGAAGCCTAATGTTATGAGAATGGCGGAGAAAACCGGTTTTATTACTGACACTTGCCAGGTGCGTCCTGAGGGACTGGTTTACATTGCGGGCAGAAGCAGCGGTGTTCAAATAGGAAAAGTGCGCAAAGAACTGTCATTGGTGAAAGAACAGTGGAGTGATACCGAATATACCAAGACTCATGAGTTGACGGTAGACTGGACAGGACAGTGGCAGACAGAAGAAGAGTGGAACCTTGCTGGCTTTGGAATAGGAGGAGATTCTGGGGCTGGTGTCATAGACATGGAAAGTAATTCCCTTTGTGGGCAGGTGTGGGGAACTGGGGGTTTGCCCCGGGTGGCCTATATTACCTCCTGGGAAGACATCGCGGACGATATCGAGGAGAAGTATGAGAAGAAATGTAGCCAGAAATTGCGGCCAACTCTCCCCCAACCCGATGGAACTTCAGCATACCAAATCGGCGAGCCTATTTGCTCTGGTTGTGCCAGCGAGCGCGCACTTTACTTGGAGAGTGTTGACGGCAGACTTCGCATGATTCAAAAGACGTCTCGCAAAGCATCAGATAGTGAATACTTCATGGGTACTCACCAATATTTCTCCGATAATTCTCTGATAATGCTGGAAAATAAGGCCATGGAGATGGATAGCTCGCAGCCACCTGAAGGCAGCGAGAACTTGATGGTAGAGTTGGAGGATAGGCCAACTCGATCATCTG
Organism: Tricladium varicosporioides; assembly: GCA_021365295.1. Lineage (NCBI taxonomy): Eukaryota > Fungi > Ascomycota > Leotiomycetes > Helotiales > Tricladiaceae > Tricladium > Tricladium varicosporioides. The sequence goes on along the minus strand of JAJTIW010000048.1, from coordinate 42,477 downwards.
CAACACAGCAAGAGGAGGCCTTTCAAATTGTCGCTAAGGTATTCAAGGATCTCCCTTCCTTCCTCACCCAAGGATATCAACAACGTATCAGCAGGTCTCAAGCTGAGAAGAGAACGGGTATAATGCCTGAAGCCAAGGTTAATGCTGTAATGGTTGCGGCTTGAAGTGCTTTTCAGAGAGGCTATGGGATTTTAGATATATAAATTGTCTATCTAATGTATTTAGATTAGCATTTGACGAAATGTGGTTTGAACTTAGTTGTCAGATTGTCAAATATAAAAGTCATGCTTCACTAAAGTATATCTCGGCCACCTTTATGAGAGCAAAATTTACAGTTTGGACAATCAAAACGTTATATCCACTCGCTGGTTTACATAGCACTCTAGTCCTGTTTGTTACTTTTAATTACTATCAAAAACCTAATTCTCCCGAAATCATCATAAAATTTTTTACAAAGCTGCAAAAATATCCCCACAGAGATACTCTTTACCGGGGGAGGTGTAGGAAACTTGGATAAGGATGGGGAACAATATTTCGAGCATCCAATATCATTCTCAGCCTTGATCACTTCAGCAAAGGCCGGCTGCGAATTGTGCTGCCTTTTGAGAAACGGTCTGAAACCCACTATGGGATGGGGACTTGAAGAGCAAGATCTATGGAGAACATGCTCGAATGAGGGATCATTACCTGAGGATGAGACGATACTCCGCGTTACCGGCGATGTTGGGGATGTTGGGGATGCTCTTGACATTGTTGGCATGATGGAAGGGCAGGCTTGGAAGGGACATATATGCTTTGATAAGGGCGGTGTGTGATGTTCATCTTCTTCCAGGATAACAAAAGCAAAAGTAAACAGATTATAGGGTTTTTGCAGCCTCTCGCCCACCATTCGAACAGTGAACCATGCCTAGATCAACCTAACTTTTGGATCAAAAACTGCATTATGAACCATCCAAATTGCCGGTCTTTGGTCTCAGATATCACAGGATTCTTGCCCACCCGCTTGGTTGATGTGGGCCGGTCCGAGAGCATTCGTCTTATACTTACAGGTAGTCTCGATAGCAAAGATATCAAGTATCTAGCACTAAGTCATTGCTGGGGAAGCGGAATCCCTGAAGCTGCTACTACTACTCTTCAAAACTTGCCATCAAGGCTGTTTGATATCCCTATACGAAGCTTATCCCCAAGTTTCAAGGATGTTTGCGAGCTTGCTCAGAGGCTTAGTGTGCATTGTGTTTGGGTTGGTAGCTTGTGCATTATTCAGGATTCTTCGGAAGATTGGACCCGTGAATCGAAGATTATGGGAAATATATTCTCACATTCATATTGCACTATTGGAGCTGGAATCCCCCCCGATATTTCTCAACGCCTGGCTAAAGATACCCAGGGTCCTATCGGTTTGTTCGATCAATTCTGGAGTCGCTGGTTTTAGAGTTTACATATTGATGCTTTGTAAGAAGTGTTGATTTAGATTTATAAATCAGGCCAAATTCATTAATCAGTAGCTAGATAATAGGACTTTTTGCCCTACATAGAGTCAGTAACCTCACTGCGCTCAAGTCATTTCTCCACACACCAGTAACTCCACCTCCACCTCTTAAGAGAGGTGTAAGTTAGTATGCTTTAGGAATTTGAATAAAGCCCATGAGGACAATATTCCAAACGTCCCTATACCCGTCTCTTAACATCTCCATCACACATCACTCCTCCCACCTCCCTCAACAACCCTCACTACCTCCTTTAAGATCTCCGTCTCCTCTACCCCCAGTTCAAACCGCCCTAATACATTGACCTTAAGGTTCCTCACATTTGTCAGTCGTTTAAGTGGTTCTAATCCGCCGCTCTTGGTAAAAACTTCCGTCGCATCCAAGCAGAACCACCACTGATTCAAATCCACACCGAACTGCACTTCTGCACTCTTGAGGCCTTTCATATTAGACAGAAGTTTCACGAGATCATCCATTATATGAGCTTCTTGGAGAAGTCGAACGGCGGGCTCGGAATTATCAAGAGCGATTGCGTGCATGACAAGATCAGCGGTGGAGGCATCCATGAGGATTTTCAGTAGTGATTGATTCATCAACACTAGCACCCTGACATGTTGAAACCGCTCGAAGATATGCGGTTCTAACAAGCCTCTTAATTGCGGACTCGTATAGCTTATCTTGCCATCGCTATCTTCGGTTCGGCTTGGCTGATGAAGAGGGTTGTGTTTCCAAACTTGCGGGTAGGTCTCGGGGGCTTTACCGAGTTGCAAATTTGAGCGCAAGCAGAGGATAGAATATGGGCGGATAACGAGCGTGCTCTGTTCATAAAAAACAAGACTCGCCTCTCCGTAAACTTGTTTATTCGTTCTCAAAATCGAAAGATTACCGAACTCCGGACGCGGAGATATTTTCTTGGCCGGAATTAAGGAGATGGATGTTGAGCCTTCATCAGGAAAGAAGATGTGGAAGTATATCTCTTGCCGGATTTCTCATGCCTGTTAGCTGCTAGCATTTGGAAGCGTAAGCACTGAGGGTGCAACTTACCGAGAGGCAAGAGGAGAAAAATGCTTTTGGTTGAGGACATGGCTGTTACTAGTGGTGTGTACATTTGTTCGATAGTAACCCAGCGGTTTTGAGCCTGACTATAATATCATGATAGCTTTCCACTGTACCTTAAATGCATGCTAGGAGGGATGCCAAGCAACATGATAGTCTGAGCTCCCTGTTATGAGCAACCCGGCGTGACTGCGCACAATGGTGGCTTTTGAGGCTTACTTTGCCCCTATCATGTCTCGGAATTGCAAACAACCCGAAATGTTTATCGACCTTTCAATTCGAACAATTTCATGTAGTAATCCGTATTAGCATCGAAAAGCCACCTTCTGCATCTGTGTTACGACTAGCTAAAACCCACGTTTACCTATGCAATCGAATATCACTGAATTCCCCAATATACCGTAGGCTCTTCGCCAGTGAAATAATCGTATTATCATTTGATAAACTAATCGCTAAGGAAAGGAAAGAAAGAGCTTGAGTTTGTGTGTGATAATAACCCCGCCATCAGGATGACATATACAGCGTGACACAGGCTGCTACTATGCTAAACCCTTACAATCCAATCAAATCTTGATCCGTTATATCAGGAGCTCAGAATTTAGATGTAGACTAACCAAGCAAACATGCACTAGAGTAAAGATCTTTCTAGATATTGTAACTACTACCAGCTCTTATTCTTTGAAGTCTACCATTCGACTCTCAACTCCCCCCTACCCAAACTCTGAAGTTCCTAGCCAAACTTGCCCGTTATCCCTAATCACTCCTCTTCTACTCTCCACATTCTCTTCGCCATCTTAATAAACATCACCCAGAAACACAGGACTGGCTATCAGAACTTGCCTCATCAGCCCTCCTTAAATCTCAAGCACCTCAAAATTTCATATTCCCGCTGGACAATACCGCTGAACTTCATACCATCAAAATACTACATAATTAGTCTGTGAGTACGAAGAATGGAAAAATCGGAATTGTGAGCTGAATGGCTTGATTTATAGTCGGAGCATCAGCAATACTTTAAATTATATGGGCTATTTGAGATCAAATTATGGTTATCAACATACATTAACTCAGGCTTAGCAGACCTAGACATTAGTGCATACTTCTCAAATTAAGAGCATTGTCTTGCCCACTCTGTCGCATATCACACTCCTAACTCTCAATAATTATTCATCATCTATATCAATTGCTTCACTAATCCAACATACAAAGGCCAAAGTGTACTCCAACGACCCAAACCGTGCATGCAAATCCAACCATAAATCACGAAACTCCATATTCAACCCCAACCGAATGTTGCCTCCCTCCCCAAAACGAATGAATCAAAATATACACCCCATCACTAACACCAAATCCCAATGTACTATCTACCATTGTATGCCCTTAGCAAGAGGACTTCCGATCTTAGGCGCAAATTGTAAGCTTTTTCTCCTAGCAGCCATCAATCGCATCATAACGCTCTCATCCTTCTTCTGGCTCAAGAATGGGTGGCCCATGTTGCTCTCGTTATTCTCGTTGTCATCGCCATTGAAGAATTTGCCCTTTGCCGGTGGCGCAGTCTTCTGAACTAATTGCTCCTTGTGTAGGAAGTACGGAGTTTGGCCACCTGGGGTTTCATCACCGTAAAGACCTTCTTCACCATATTGTGAGATGACCTCTGGCGCTGGGGTTGCTGGGACTGGGGATAGCATGAGTGTTTGGTCATCTAGCTCATTTTGACGAGGTGAGTCAGTAGATGGGGATCGCACCCATTGAACAGATTCACGACGCTTTGGTTTAGCGGTACGAGGGGTTTCTTCAAAGGTCAAGAATTCCTTGGTTGGCGACGTGTGCATATTTCGAGCAGGTGTCGATGATCCAGATGAGACAAGTGTTCCATTTAAGTTGGCAAGTGCTCTTGGCTCCATACTTTTACGCCTGCGATGACCTCCTCGAGGAACGAGTGAGGTATCAACAGCATATGAGCCTTCCTCAACCCATTTGTTTTCTCGTTCGCAGCTGTTTTCAAATTAGTCTTCATCTATTGCGGGAAAACTGAAAAATACTTACTCGAGCACCCAGCCAACACCGACACAGGATACAACACCTCCACTTTCTCGTACCTTTTCAAGAACTCTCTTAGAGCCATCCTTGAACACAACGTGGGTTATGCCAATCTTGTCGTCGCTATTTCCATTCCAAGTCCAAGACTTCACGCATCGGGCACCCATTTGACCAAGAAGCTCCGTAAAGAGAACGCTGGCGTCTGCTCCTTCAGTGGTATGAACGTCAACATACACAACGGCACCCTTAAGCAAAGCAGTGTTGACATCACGACGAGGTGTTCGAGGCGGCGTTCCGAGTGTAGACCATAGCTCTTCCTCATTCTTGGTTGGGGTGGCACATACTCCCCCCATCTCGACATCCTCGGGTTGACGTTGAGCCCGTGGTGTATTCTTGATTGGAGAATAAGATATAACAGTGCTGCTTCTCTTGAGTCCGTTGGTGGGACGTTGAGCAGGCAGGCGAGAAATGCTAGCACTGCGCTTCATTGGCGAGGGTCTCATTGGAGTATGGTCAGCAGCTGGTTTGAGGGGAACCTTGGAAACAGTATGGCAGACACGTTGTGATAGAACACGCTTAGGAGTAGTGAATGCCGGTGCTGGTAGCGCTGCAGATGCAAGAAGTGCTGGATCAATTGGTATGGCATTCTCATCTCCATACTCTTGGCTGGCCTCTGAAAGAGCAGGTTCTGGAATAAGAACTTCTGCCTCTGCCTCCACCATTGCCTCAAGTTCTGCCTCAGCTTCTTGGATGGCTTCAATTTCATCGGGTTCAAGAAGAGACATTTCATCAGCCTCTTCGGCCAGAGCCATATCTTCCTCATCCAACTCGACAGGTGTGAAATTTTCAAGGATATCCTCGGACTCAGTCATCTCAGGCTCTGGATCTACAGTGAGCTCATCGCGGACTGACATTGCATCCTCAAAAAATGTGCTCTTCACAGGTGAAGGTTGCACAGAGGCAGCTATCTCCGGTGTAACAATAACATCGCCTGCATTGGCTGGACACGCTTGCTTTTCATCACTGCCAACATCGGACTTTACAGGAGTTGCAGTCATCCAGGAGCTCAATTGCTTAGCCAGGGGGGTAAATCCAAGCTGGTCTCTCTTAGTTGACGGTTCTTCGGCGGGGAGTCTTTGTATTGTCTTTGCTGTTCGCGGGGTTTTGGAGATGGCTGTAAATGGATTTGGGGTCATTGGTGAATCTGCAAAATTTGGAGAAGTAATTTTGAAGCCAATGTTAGAGGCCAATTCATCTTCTGATTCCGAGTCAGAATCCATGAACGGGCTCTCGTCGTCACTACGAAGAGCAAATGCCTTGCTTGTCTGAGCTGGCGGCGAGCATAGTGATGATGACTGCTCAACGACCAGCTCCTCCTCGGCAATGGTCTTCCTTTCGATCTCAGGTTCATCCATAGCCATTGGTTCCTCGAATTGCTCGGGCTTAGCAACCTGCTCCTCTATTTCCTCTTCAATCTTCTCAGGTGTAACAAATGACGGGTCTGCCTCGCGTGGCATAATCGACGAAAGTCGACCAGAGAACTGCATATTAGGTTCAAATGCCAGCTCATCTTCAGCAGCCTCAATGGAAGCCTTCGCCGCAATCGGGCTACCAGACTCATCAATTTTTGGAACCTGCTGGCTGGGACGAATAACGCTCTTGCTGATGGTTCTTGGGGTGGCAAATTTGGTCATCTTGAAGGTGCTTGCTTTAGGCGTGACAGCAAATAGTGGAGCGTGGCTTCGTGACCTACTAGGAGAGCCATTTTCCGAGACTTTGATAGGTGACTGTGGTCGTCTGGCTGGAGACTGAAGTGAAGCCTTCATCGACGAGTTAAATGTCGGGGCTGTTGCGGCTTGTAGTGATGGCCTAAATGGAGAGCGGAGATCACCAAGAGTGACCTTCTGTGGAGATGTCTTCATCGAGTCTTTAAAAGGCGATTGCGGTGGGCGACGGGCAGGGCTAGCCATGGTAGAAGCGCTGAAATTCTGTGTCGATGGGACAGTTACCCTTTGAATTGTTGTGGATTGTGAGAAGTCTAGCTTCTTTGCGGTACCGAAAATGCTTCCAGGTGCCTTGATTGGGCTCTTCATGAGTGGTTTCATAGGAGTCTTCTCGGTTGTGGCAAGCTCATCCTCAGAGTTGTCCTTTGCTATGGTGACTTGCGTTGCTTTCTTTGGGCTGAGCGGAGAAGACTTTTGCTCCTTTTCCTCCGTAACTTTGGCTCGTCCACGGGTGGCACGAGTTGCTGTAGTTGCCGGTTTGCGAATTGGCTTAGCACGGAGACCTGTAGTTGTCTCTGTGGTCTTTGCCTTACTCTTTGCAACTGTTGGAACAATATTCTCCTTATCTGGCTCCTCAAATTTGACGGTCTTCTTTGAGACTGCAGCTTTTGTGACTGTGACGGCTCGTGCGCGGGGTGCTCTCTTTGGTGGTTCTTCGACAACAATAGCATCTTCGACTGGAGGCTCGACTTTCTTTGTTCGACCTCTGGTTGTTGGCCTGCTGGCCTCTGGTGCTGGAGCTTCCACTGCTGCCCTCTTAGGTCTGCCTCTAGGTTTTGGCGCTGGAGCTACCTCTTCTTCAACTAGAGGCTCTGTGTGTACTGCAACCTTCTTGGGTCTGCCTCGGAGGCTACGCGTTGGTTCTGGTTCGATTGCTTGTTCCATCTCTTCATGTTCTTCCTCATTTTGAATGTCATCAGCTCGGGTCTTGCGCTTGGTTGTAGATGCATTTCGAGTAAGCTTTGCCTTTGCTGCGGCAGTCGCGATCTTGGTAGTCTTGACGCCAGCATCATTGGTCTTCGCAGCCGCTCGGGCACGTGTAACACGTTTTGGTGGAGATTGGTCGTTCATGTCGCTGTAAAGTTAGTAGAATAGATTTATGAATGAATTTGATCACATTGACGCGATAATGTTTGTTGATGTTAGTCGTGACTTCCCGTATCAGATGCGGAGGTTGTTTTGATTTGGGGATTGGCGTCAATATCGCACTAAAAGGCGGAAATGGTGGTTGCTATGCCAACAACCACGTGATATCTCGAATATCCGATTAACCGCCCTTCTCCGGCTCGGACCCGAATCTTTGGATCATGGCTTTGGGACCTGCATCGGGTGGCTTGTCAACATCAAGCCATCGCTAATAACTTTTTTCACTGCTCACTAGAGCAGGAAGCAACTTGCCAGATCTTCAGAGATACAAGGGTACTGAAAAATGCAGTCAACATTACGTAGTTAGGAAGAAGTGCGATGATGCAATACTCCCTTCACGAAGCCTCGTTCAGTCCTTTCAATGTGAGAGATTTGATTTTCCTGCCCTTCATGATTGAAACAATTGCCAACAACTGATATTGAAGCGTGTAGGTTTATGGAGATGTCCTGAACATCACATGTATATTACCCAAGCAGAACAATCTATTGATGTTCACCGCTCACACTGCTTACAACCATACGGGTTCTAGGCTAAATCTTACCAGCTGACAACACTTTCAGCTTCACATCGATAGCAGCGCCTCATGTACCAGCTCCAGAAAGGGCAAACCGTCCGTCAAAATCGACAGCTTTAATCGACACCGATTCGTATGTCTGAAGAGTGGGGATGAAACAAACGCACGTTCGTACAACTGTCATACAAGCTGAAGGAGCGATTGGATGAAACCCATTCTTTCAACATTATGTGTGACTGCCAAATTCTCGTTCTGTACAGCAAAAGGATGCTCTTGCCCTCTCCAGACGGGACTTCATGATATTTCAATAAAGTTTTCCCTGGTCGTACAAACCCAGAAGGATGTACTGGGGTCGTTCGTCATTCCTCCTCAGCCTCAACACTATACCTGGAGACAAAATGCCGCAGAGACAAAGAGACCAACAAACAATTTGTACGAATGTCAGCATGGCGGCCACGCAGGTTGGTTGTTATCCACATGTTACAGCGATGGCCGCCTAGGGACTTATAGGCGTTTGGGGTTGTTTACGTCCTGATTTGTTAAAGAAGGGCAAGGGAATACGTTCTGCCCCACACTTCGGTATTTTCGGAGGCTGCAATAATCGACATCATGGATCTTCACCTTTAGCGCTAACCAACAAGGCTCATCTGAGCGTTTTAGAATTTGGACTGCGCCATGCAAAACCTCGAAATATCATGGATAATTTGCACAACTCTTCACAAAATGCGCTTAGTCCGAGGTGAAAAGTAAGCGGCTATAACGGCCAAGTACGGCGAAGATGGAGTCAGACAAAAATCATTAGGTTGCAGCACAAAGAGATAATGATATATAGCTGCATTGAATACAGCATTCCATGGCGCCTAATTGAAACAAATCCTGTGGTACTCCTTATCCCACGTTGGAATAATCCCGGTTACCGTGCCTCCAGGATCCGAATAAATCACACCTGGTCCCTGGCGATCTCCCGACACCAAGCTTATGCTAGGACTGGACTCTAAAAGATCGCAATCTGCGTCATAAAATCGCATCACCTTGCCCTCGTATTCTTATTTTTTCCTTTTGCGACTCAAATACCCCTCCATAGCCCTTCTGTGGTTTCACCCTCCATTTCTGCTCCAGACGATTTGGTTCTCACTATGAAGGGTTTATTATCAATTGTCGCGTCTGCTGTGGTTTTACAAGGTTGCAATGGTAATCCCCGAATCTCCCAACATCTTATTCAATGCTCATGATTCACAGCGACAATTGTTGTTCCTCGAGATGCTTCCCCAGAAATATTAGCGGCTGAAGCTGTGGCGTTGGTAGAGCGCGCATCTCCAAATTCTCCTTCAGGTGGTTATACTCCAGCAACAGTTGATTGCCCTTCAACGAGGCCCTCGATTAGACAGGCAAATTCCTTGTCACCAAGTGAAACTGCTTGGCTACCAATACGGCGAAATGCCACAATTGATCCCATGGCCAGATGGTTATCACGGATGAATATTTCTGGATTTGATGCAACTTCGTACATCAATAAATATAAAAACAATGCTTCTGCCCTTCCAAACATTGGAATTGCAGCTTCAGGAGGGGGTTACCGTGCCTTGATGAATGGTGCAGGATTTTTAGCAGCAGCTGATGATCGAACAAACAATGCAACAAATACTGGTCAAATTGGTGGTCTGCTTCAAGCTACCACATATCTTGCTGGACTTTCTGGAGGTGGATGGCTCGTGGGATCTATTTATTCCAATAACTTCAGCACAGTACAAACCCTTCGAGACGGAAGCAAAGGTTCATCAGTCTGGAAGTTTGGAAACTCTATTTTCGAGGGTCCAAACACTGATGGAATCCAGGTTTTGAGCTCTGCAGACTACTTCAAAACCATCTCGGACGAGGTCAGCTCCAAGGCAAAAGCCGGTTTTAACACCTCAATCACTGATTACTGGGGACGTGCTCTGTCTTTCCAGCTTATCAATGCTACGGATGGCGGCCCAGCTTATACTTTCTCGTCGATTGCAGATGCTGACAACTTCAAGAATGGTCAAATTCCCATGCCTTTCTTGGTTGCTGATGAGCGGTCTCCAAACACAGCAATTGTTTCCCTGAACTCAACTGTATACGAATTCAATCCATATGAATTTGGCTCGTGGGACCCCACTACCTACGCTTTTGCTCCAACAAAATACATCGGATCGAACTTTAGCGCTGGTTCCATTCCCTCAAGTCAACGCTGTGTCGCCGGCTTTGACCAATCCGGCTACGTAATGGGCACATCTTCCACACTATTCAACCAGTTCCTCCTACAGATCAACTCTACCTCGATCCCATCATTCCTCCGAACCATCTTCACAAACATCCTCACAGACATTGGTGAAGACAATGACGACATTGCCCAGTACACCCCCAACCCTTTCTACGGCTTCAACAATGCCACAAACCGCAACGCCCAATCCCGCCAGCTAACCCTTGTAGACGGTGGCGAAGATCTTCAAAACATCCCCCTCTACCCCCTCATTCAGCCCAACCGCCACGTCGACGTAATCTTCGCCGTCGATTCTTCAGCAGACACCAACTACAACTGGCCCAACGGCACCGCTCTCGTCGCAACGTATCAGCGTTCTTTGAATGCAACCATCGAAAATGGCACCGCATTCCCAGCCATCCCGGACCAAAACACATTCGTTAACCTCGGTTTGAACACACGGCCAACATTCTTTGGCTGTAATGCCTCTAACATGACCGGTGATGCACCACTCATTGTCTATGTCCCAAATGCGCCATATATCTATCGCTCTAATGTCTCAACCTTCGACCCCTCATACAACAACACTGAGCGGAACGCTATTATCCAGAATGGATTTGATGTTGCGACCATGGGCAATGGGACATTGGATAGCCAGTGGCCTACTTGCATGGCGTGTGCAGTCCTATCTCGTTCATTGACACGAACTGGCACTGCTGTCCCTGCTGCTTGCCAGACTTGCTTTACAAGATATTGTTGGAATGGAACAGTTGCTTCGCAAACGCCAGGTGTCTATGCACCAACCTTCAAGCTTGCGGAGATCAAGGTGTCTGCTGCTTCTGGCTTCCAAGTCGCAAAGGCTGGGGCTTATGTCGCTGCCTTCGCGGTTGCTGCGACAGTCATGTTGTCTTGAATCTAGATGACATTCTCGAATTGTATATGTGCTCGCGCATTTGGAGGGTTTAGTTTAGGTGGTTATAAAACTACACTGTATATATTGACGATTTGTAACTTTACGCATGGCGCTCCATTGGTTGGGTGGAAAGATTAGTCGATCTTTGTGCATTGTTTTGAGTACATAAAAGCGAGGAATTTTATCATTAGCCTTGCAAAATATGAAGAATAACTTCACATGTGTCATTTGTCATTTATCTTTTCAATCCTTCAGATCAAAGTCGCATTTGTGGTGCAGAAACATATATTCAGTTGCTCAAAGACATCACACTCCGTAGATCAGCAAGTATATGAGCATCGGGGCATAAGTAGGTTCCTATCTTGCTTTTCTCCTGTACCCATGCACACGGAAAAATTATCATGCATCCCATAGGTGCAGCTCTCATTTCGACGTCTTGGTCCTATCTAGAAGATGGACACGAAGTAGAAGTCATCCAAACAATTCTTTCCTCTTTAGCACTGAACCAAATTCAACTGCAGCAATCTCGCCAGCCTCAACCACATAGTGTTTGGAACCAGCTTCCAATTTCCATGTTAGTTCTGGTAACAGCACCTAAGCGTCGACCTATTTTATCATACGATTACCATACTTGGGTGCCTCTCCACAGGTAATGTTCGCTATAGTCGTTAAACTATATGCTAAGTTTGCACAAGGTTATTATTCATATTATTCCACATCCCCTAGCTTTAATAACTCACTTTTCTATTCGTGTATATCATCCATATAAGATAATTTATTCTCTCAAAATACCCTCCCTTTGTCCATTGAGTACTTAAACCCTCTACTTCCTATGAATCCGGCAGCAAGTCTTATATACAAATATTAGCACTTGCCATTCAATTTAAGACTAGGCTAAACAACGCGTGGGTGAGAGTTGGATGTTGTGTTTATCTTGCCTAGGGTTTCACTATCGATAAACCCATTTAGTTTCTACTTTGTCAAGTACGCAAGGGCGGTGTTGGAAGCACTTCGCAATGACTTCTGGACGTTAGAGCAGTTCTAATAATTAGGTGTCGAAGAACACCTTTACCATTTTCCCTCTCTAACCGAACATGAATTTCAACAACTTCCACTAGTCCTAGTGTACAATTACAAGCTAAAAATTACCAATCTTTTCACATCCTCTACTCACTGAGGAGAAGGATTATATATAAGAACAAAACCACTCATCAATTGAATATCGGACTCAGCAGGTACAGGGCGGAACCTTCGAAAGTCTAGGGTTGTGCTTACCATGGACAGGATGTCAAGCCTCTGCTTTCCCAAGTACATAAAAAATGCTCCTGGAGTGTTCCATGCGATATAAGTATCAAATCGCAGCAATGAGTAGCATAAGGAATTATCCGAGCAGTGTTTCTTCGTAGCAGAGCGTGAAAATAAGTGGTGGCAGATTTAATTCGCTGGTATGATTGCTATTCATATGAATCCTGTTGGATCTAATTTTCGGGGCAATCAACGTCATGGTAATACATACTTTGGTTTCGTCTATGCTATAAGTAGCTATCCTAAGATCCAACCAGGAAGGTGTTGGCTTATGTGGCACAGCATGTTTTGGTTTAAGAATAAAGTCGTCTAGATCGCGGGTGCTATTTCTGGACGCAACCATGCTTGGGATCTATTTCCAAACCTCTACCTTCCCCCACTTTAATGAACATTACTTTATCTCACAACACCACCTTTCCGCAGCCCTTTTCGCTAATTTGCCTCTGCATCCTTCTCGTGCAGTATTAATAAACCTCAGACCTCATAGATTCAATATCAATAAATGAAGGTATTGATGACTCTGGAATACATGCGAAGTGGAGCTAGGCACAGGCATTACCAAGTTTCTAAAACTTGTATATTAGAGCAAAACTAGTGTACAAATAGTGTTCATGAGATACTACGGGAAAGCGCAATCATCTATTCATGATATTTGACGGAATGTGAGTGCAAATGGCAGTACAAAAGTGGATTTCTCGACACCGAGGGAAAAACCCACTTTTCCTACCAATATTTCCAAGAGCAACAAACAGTGTGTAGTAAGTTATATATACACCCAGGGTTCTTGGGTTGATACTACAATACCATATCGAGAGAACTTTGGCTTGTATGAAGCAGCCATGCCTTCTCTGTCAATAACCGTCTTGAATATTGATGGACGTTGGTATCACCGTTGAAAGGATCCTAAATGAAACTGAAAGACGTGAGTTATTGATACCTTTAATTTAAATCATGGGAGAAGAGTGTGAAAAATGAGATCTGCACGAACGGACGACGTACCGACGGCAGCTTTATTTTAAACTTGTCCAAAACAACATTCCTACCAGTTATAGAGTTGAACATCTTGGTTTTTGATCCTTATTGGCTTTGAAATAGGTAAAATAATCATTTCCCTGCTGGCAAGACAAGACCTTATTGTCCATCTAATTCCAATCGACCACATCTTCGCCCCTTTGCCAGCTCCCGCTACTAATCTACTATTGCTCCAGTATAAATTTATACACTGAAGTAGGTTTTTGATGAAGAGACATAGGTAGGTGGCTAATTAGTATAGTGAGAGGCTTTGTGTTTCCTAGTAGCGCCCGGAATGGGCCCTATTTGAAGAATTATTTGAATCCGTAAAAATAGTTGGTAGGTCATGTTTGGGGATCATCACTCGATGAGAAATGAGGGAAACCCTGCAGGGATAGTAAATCCTAGTTGCTAGATCATATTATAAGACAGCTCAAGGGACTGTTTAAAACCAGTACCAACGTGTGGGTAATGCGTAGAAAGAGGAGATTGATATTCTCATTTAGACGTCAACTGGTAGCTTCTCATGTTTAAAGATTAAAGTTAATATGAGCTCACTTAATATGAGAATTTCACAATCAAATCGAAGTGCAAAGGAGGCAGTTTATCAAAAACATTTTGGCCTGAAGAACGGGCACCATTCATGGAACTCGCTAACTCATCTACCTAGAATTGAACCACAGATATGAGAGCGTAGAGTAATGACCGTATTATTCTGCGTATCTATGATACCCACCCACTTCTATCATAAATATGTATAAAGCTCGAAAACAGGGTATACGCGAAAATTTTCAGTACCAATGAAATGTTGATTGTGAAGACCATTCAATGTCTTTTAGACCCCGTGGCAAATCGGTATAAAGCTCGCAAGGAGAGAGAGTTCGCATGAAGAAGAGTACGGCACCGAAGTTGCGTTTTTGGTGTTGACCACCCTAGAGAGCCCAGAGATTTATCGCTGTTTCGCAAGAAGGGGGTATTCGGAAAGGATGCCAGAAAGACTATAGGCTCGTTCTTCTCGAAAACGATGCTTTGTCCACCGAATTACATCCCATATTCGGAAAAGAAGTGGGTATCCGCGAAGAGTACTCGTAAGGTTCAGTCTCGACCCAAGCTACCAAATTTGACGCCATAACCCATATGAAATCCCAGTATGCCCAGTGTGTGTTTTGAGTCCCAACTCCAACTTCAGCTTCATTAAGCAATGCCCAACCCAGCAACCGCAACCACGAAGCTCGCCATCAACCCAAAGCTCAGTAGCTCTCGTTTCCCTGCTCCATATGATTTCGCAGTATCCGTGGCCTTACTTGTCGGCAGTATGGTACTGGCAAAGCACTTCCCCACAATCCCTCTTGCGCTCTGATTCATACAAGCCATGAACCCATTCTCCGCCGCTAGATCTGTAACATTGCAGTACGTAAATCCACAATTGGCACCACTTGTGAAGTTCGAGATTGGCACATTCGTTCCACAGCAGCTTTGAAAAATTGATTGACCTATGCGAGAGTCTGCGAGGATATTGAGGCCATCAGAGGTGGTGGTAAAGTTCGTGGAGACGACACAAGCGCGGCCAGCTGCGAGAGTTATGTAGGAAGGCTGGGCAAGGACGAGTGAACTGCTATTCGTGCAGACTGCCATAGCTGTGGCTGAAAGGGTGGTATTGTTGAGAAAGGTGAAGTGTCGAGGATATGAAGATTGTGCGCCTGTTCCTTCCTATTGTCGAAGAGGCAGGCACGAGTGAATGTTACCGCGGAAAAGGAAAGTCCATTGAAGACCTGAAGTGAAGCTGAGGAAGTGAAGTAGAAAACGTGGAGGGTACCAAGATGAGGCTGAGGGCCAAGAATATTGCAAATACGTCTAGATTAGCCCACTCGTGTCAATTGACAAGCAGACAGATGCATTGTGAGATTTTGATACAGGAATTGGATATTGAAGAAATCGAGAAGAGACTTGTCCTTTGTGAGGGTATAGAGTGAAACTTCGAACCAACAATTATTCATGTTTGTTGGCGGAGATGAGGTTAAATTGGGGAGATCACCACATGCATTGGCATTCTGCGCCCCTTCCCCTCAATCCTACCCGGCATCGTGAACACTCGATCATGATTGGAAGAGACGTCCGAATGAGCTGGGTCTGTGGAATGGGATTCATGCAAATGCGGACGTAAAAGAAGCAATTGCGACACGAAAATGCATATGGTCCTTCGTCTGACGGTCGGGTTGTTGTAAGGGTTGTCGTTCATGAAGTCAAGGATGGTTGTCAAGATCTTGGATGCAGCATACTTGCAGGGATACCGTAGCTCACATTTCTCATCCAATAATGCGCAACCTTCAAACATCGTCAACCTAACCCTCATCTAGTTCTTGAATTGCTAATTGGGGCTCATCTGGCAGCAATCGTTCAAGTTAACATCTGCTAATTGTATTGAATATGTTACATTAAGATTTGTGCCATTTACTATGTCTTCCATTAGGTTTGCACTTTGTCTCTCTTCTCAGGCGTGCCCCTTACTAATTAATATACGGAAACTTGCCGATAAACCTACAGCTACCTCCTCTTGGCCTGTGAGATATACATCTTGAGTTCCAATAATTGGGCCTACCATGGTGATTTGAATGAGGCTTCGCTAGAAAGACTAGACTGGGTGATTTAGGCCCCCCACGTGTGTTCTACAAAGGTTTCGTACTGATTATCGATGCAAAAGACATTATTTGTGAGACCAGAAGGAGGCTTAGTCAAGTCAGGCAGAATCATTTGTTGACATAGCCATTGGTATGAAGACCACATCGGCAAGGTGACACAGCGCTATACAGCCCCAGGGCTAGATAATTATTAAAACCACGTGCATTTTCACAATCCCAGCATATTGAACTTCGGGTAGAGCTGGACCTTGATCTCCTCAAGCTAAAGGGCTTAGCATCAGCCCAGATGCAGGTCGATATGAGGACAGACATGACTTTCCAGAGACGAGATGAACTCAAGTTCATTTTGAGTTAAATGGGGTTTATTAAAGATTTTGTTACAATCCTATGTAATTGCGAAGTAGTCAAATCAGTTCGAATTGAGCAGTTCATAACTGTGAAAATTGGTTGACGAACTCAGGACAAAATCTTAGCCTCCGCAGACTCACCGGCCTAGTCTTGGTGCTGAACATGATGTTTCACAGCGCTTGTACTGTCTGCCTAAAAGGTTTTAGAAATTATGAAACGAGAGACATGTTTATAGGCCATTAGCTAGTAGCTCTCGATCGAGACCAAAGAGCTCATGCTAAGCTTCAATGGGCCACAGGATACCTATGGCAAGGAAAATGGTAAAAGATGAGACGAGAATAATCCTATAGGGAGCTGGGAAAAGTCACAAGTTTTATACATTTTGCAACCCAATTTCTTGTCTTTGGATTGTTGTTGCTTGTTGATGATGTGCATTTCGTTCCCATGCAATCGTACCTTTCTTCCCTCACACCTTCGCATCATGTACTCTTCCCTGGAGAACAAATCTACAGTCCATATTCTTGAATGATCTTCTCCGCCGCTGTCTCTCCCTAGTTGGATATTAGCACAGCCTTTGCATTGACCTTTCCTTCTTCTCCCCATGAGGGTAGAACTCACAATCAAGAAACAAGTACTCATGGTATGATTATTAACCATAATTGGCGCGACACTATGATCCACAACCCTCAAACCACTGACACCCCGAACCTTAAACTCCTTATCGACCACCGCCTCCTCATCACCCTCCTTCCCCATTCTGCAACTCCCAGCATGGTGATAAACAGGCTGCACAACACTCTTACAGAATTCCAAAATATCCTCCTCGTTTTCGCTGGCTGGCCAAATGAGATGCGATTCAATCACTTCTTTCATTTTCGAAGTCTTAGAGAATTCCAGTCCTGAGCGTACAGCCTCGATAGCTACGCGGCGATCGTACGGGTGAGCGAGGTAGTTGACGTTTATTAGTGGTGCGTCGGCAGGGTTTGAGGAGGATAAAGTGACGGTGCCCACGGATTGGGAATTCATTACTGCGGAATTAATCCTTATAACCTCGGCGTCCGGACGAGGGAGATCTAGACCGTGAGTTGAACCTGAGAAAACAATCTCCTGGGTAGGTACGTTGGGCTGTTTGATATGGTCTTGCCAGTTTTGGGGTAAGTTGTCAAATTCTGGAGAGGCCAGAATTGCTGGTGAGGAGAGCCAACCCATGGGCGCTTGAGGTCCTGTATCGAATTTTGGGTCCTTGGTAACTGTGAACGGGGGTTGGGGTGTAGGAGCCTTTTCTTTAAGTACTGCAATGAGAGGGAAGTAATAGTGATCTTTCAAGGTTTGGCCCACTCCTGGCAGTTCATGGACGAGTTTAATTCCGTGTTTCTCTATCTCCTCCTTTGGTCCTACCCCCGAAAGCAACAGCAATTTCGGTGAATCGAACGCGCCTGCTGACAAAATCACCTCTTTCTTAGCAGCAAAAACCTGACCCGAGTTTGTTTGTACACCTGTGGCACGTTTTGTCGAATCAAAAAGGATTTTGGAAACAAGGGCGCTGGTGAGAATGGTCAGGTTTGATGGTGGAGAAGAGAGGTATGCTGTTGCCGATGTGACACGCTTTCCGTCGTAGAAGGTTGAAGGCAATAAACCGAAACCTACTGGATTACCAGAGTTTCCATCTTTATTGAGAACCTGTTTTCCTATGAGCCATTCCCTCCAGTTAGAGCCTGATCATGAACCCCCAACACTTACATCCATTTCAGACCCCGCATCTAATATCAAGTTCTCCAACTCGGACCATATTCCATTATAGCTCACATCAACATTTCCACTTTTTGAGTGCTCTGATAATTGAGAATGGTCTAGATATTTCTCTTGAGAGCTAGTAATAGTATCGGTGTGTAAATTCTCAATTTTGCGGAATCGCTCTTTGACTCCATTGGGGCCGTCCCAGTTCCAAGACTCATCATCCACGAGCGACGACCAGAAATTGAAATCGGAGGATGATCCTATGACCCACTAGAAAATTAAAGTTAGCGTGTTTAATTTCTTAACCATGTCAATATTTGAGGCTCGGTGGAAAGGCTAGTCTTTAAAAAGGATTAAGATCAAGAGAGGGGTGTAGGAATTTATCGTGGCCAAATCACCCACACAAGAAAAATTTATTGCACTACTTCCACCCAAACCCTTCCCCCTCGGCAAACTTATCTGCTGTCCACTCAACTGCTTTTGTGGGACTGATTGATAGCCCCAATTCACGGATGGCTCAGCAAACGCGATCGCCCATCTGTTTTCAACGCTGCGGAAATCCGGGTTGTCGTTGGGACCACCTGCCTCGATGAGGAGGACTTTAGGTGTCGAGGGGGAGTGTGCAAGCCGACTTGCGAGGACGCAGCCGGATGTTCCACCTGGGAAATGTCAATAGGGAAGGTTGAAAAGGGAAGGGAGAAGTACCTCCTACCAGAATGAAGTCGTATGTATCGGCCATATTTAAAGGTTTGAAAAGGAGTTGGGTTGGAGATTGAGAGTTTGAAAGCAAGTGAGGAGTAGAAATCTCAAACTCGTTAATGTAAATGAGTTAATTAGTTTCGAAAACGGCATCCTCCAAAAACTAACAACTGCTCTTCACCTTATAAGTGCAAACATTCATCTTGTATCACCACAGTACTGCATGCCACCCAAAACCAGAACTTCATGATCCAATGATCTGCAGTCATTCATGGAAGCCGCGTCCGAACAATGCCGGCTATGCTGACGATGGGCAACTTAACGGGAATACCAAGGCGTGAACGGCAATTGAAATTGATAGATGGCCACTTAGAAGATAGTTGATAGATGAAAAGGCGTGTGATTACTAACTGAGATGCAGGTCAGCCTTAAGCTGTATGACTTCGGGTATGCAGAGGATTTTTGGCATCAATTAGCTCTCGAAAATCATTTGGGCCCCAGATAAAAATTGGCAGGCATGAAATAAATTTGAATTTCCGACGTCTCGGCGGGATATTGGGCTACATCCAGGGAAGTGAGTTGAATAGAGCTTACTAAAACTATTAACAGCGAGTGCATACTTCCGGCATTTTAAATTCTTGGTCTTCGTAATGTGCCGAGAGTAGTTACAAAGAGAGCCTTCTCATAGTCGACCAGGCTATAGGTATAAGCATAAGCATAAGCATAAATTGGATTTTAAAACTACTTAAGCAATTATATATGCGCAGTTTGGAGCCAGAGATGGGGCCGTCACTAGCAAATAAAATGAGACTGTTACCTATAATATTGAATGAATAGAAGATCTTTAGAAGGGCCACTATCCTGAGTAGCTTGTAGGCTTTCATACACAGATCAGATGAAGATGGGTGTAACTTATGCATCAAATTTCAATCTTAAATTGAAGAGAAGCGAGACTAGAAGCAATGCGCCAACGGGCAAAAGCGAGAGTAATAACGAGGAGATGAGTAAGAAACGATATATAGACTCATCGTTGCCAATGTAGAGACCAAATGAGGATGATTGTGCAATGTGCAATAAATCGATCCCGCTCCTTCCTCACTCTATGAAGTGAAGCGAGGAGAAAACCGAATAGCCAAAGCGAGTAATAAATGTAGAAAAACGTACCAGAAAGCTTCCCATAATGAACCAGTTCATAAAGAGACTTATCCCTAGTGGTATTGAGGAATTCTTTCTTAGATCAGATGAAAATTCCCCGTACGAAGTGCAACAAGAAACTCACCTTCATCCAATATCAACTTTGGACGAGAGCGTATTCTCATTGTGGTAAGCTAAACTTTAAGTCCTTTTCGTGATTCGCGGAAATATCTAATGATATCAAAGTACCAGCGAGCAGCAATAAATTGGCCACAATTCAAAGTGGGACAATATATTGTTTGAGCTTTGAGTAACAAAGGGTTAGTCTCTAGAGTTGATAATGCGAAAACTTGAACGCTTCATCAGTATCAAAATGTTCCTTAAGTTTGGAGAGGACAAGTCTAGCATTGCGGGGCATGGTATAGAATCCACAATTCCCCACACACGGATGTTACGGCTAGAACAAAGCTAGGCTTAACCTTAAATGGACCACGAATTGAGGCTTTGAGGATAGCTTGGCGGGAAACGATGAATAATTAACAAGACCAGAGCAAAAATGTCAGAATTAGAAACTGGGTGACACTCGTCAAGCAAAATATTCAATCATACATAGAGGGTATAAAAAGATATATCATAAGATTAAGTCAAGACTCTATATTCTTATTTTAGTAGGCATACATATCGCCCAAAGCTAATATGTATACAATAGAAACCCGCTCCTCCCTAAACCCAACAAAATAAATAACGTAAAATGCCCCGCCGATACGCCATGGTATAATACTATATGCACCATCTAGCACCAAAACAAATGGTATCCTATCTGATTTCCAATTCAATTCTACTCCGATATCATCATTGTAGCGCTGCCACCCACAACACCGATCATAACCAGCGCTGTTAATACACCGGCACCAATTCGGTCGCCTGCTGTTATTGGCTTTAACGTTAAAGCTTTGTTTGCTGCGCCAGTGGTACCGGCTGTTATATCTCCAGTGGAATTTCCTGTTCCTTTTGCAGCACTAGCCCAAGCGCTTGTTGTTGTAATCAGATTACTTTGTACGACTTCGAGGGCGGCCATAGATTCTCCTACACCTAAGCTCCCATCGAACGAGCCTGTTGTCCACATCAATCCGCATTGCGTGCCACTTGTCCCGGCTGTGCAGGTCTTGAGAGCCGCGGCGGCGGATGATTGAAGGAGTGGGGTGATTGTCTTCTCGGTGAATGGAGCGAGCCTGACGGTTGCTGCGAGCCATCGAGCTAGGTATGCTTTGAAGGATCTTTGATCGACGTTACACTTTCCGCTTGGTTCGCAAAGTTCTCGCATGACTCCGTCGACAAAGAATTTCGAAATGGTTGTGTTCAAAAGTCCTGAAACACGTTCTTGCCAAATTGCACTACCGTTTGTCTAGTATTGTTAGTATGTATTAGCAAAGCTTGAAAGAAAATCTTACATAGTTATACATGGTAGCAGAACCCAGCAAAAAGATTCCAGCGTTGTAAGACCAAGTGTTGTGATCTTTCGATGTGCAGTTATCTCTGATATTGGTACCATCAAAAACCTCGTATGTGGGAGAGATCAATCCAATATTCCATACCCACTCGAAGCTCCTCACCGCCCAGTCTGCGTATGTTGCATTTCCCGTGTATAGCGCCAATCTTGCACCAAGGTTGAAGAAACAGCCGTTCGAGATGGTATTCTTGTAATCGTATCCGTTGTTGAAGGTAAAGATCTGCCATCTTAATCCCCCCCCACAAGTCTGCGCAGCCTCCGCCCAACGTCCTTGCTGTGTCGTCCAAGTACCCTGAGCCAAGGCCAACCATCCTGGGTTATCTCCTCCAGCATCTGGAAATTTGGTTTCCGCTGCTGTCATCGCTGCCATCCCCCAAAATCCCTGATCATCGTTTCCTTCAGTCTTCGACTGGTTCTTCGGCATGAAAGCTGTGTCCTCTCCTATCTGATGTACCATCGCCCTCGTGGTCATGCCATTGTATGTGGTGTCCCCCGTATAGTACCAATAATTTATCATCGTGCCAAACCTTCCAAGACATCAGTCGTGCTTCACACCACTTGGAAACAAATACTCACATCGCACCCGCCTCCCACCAGTAGTATGGACTCGGCAGGTTTCCGGCTACATCTCCTGGGTTGTCGCCAGTGTAATATGACATCAAATCCTTTGCTATTATTTTCGCCGCGCTCTTTACTGATGCTTGGTCTGTAATCGTAGCCGTGATGGTAGCCTCGGCGACTTGGCCAGCAAGTGCGCAAAACGCCGCCGTGCAAGAAAGGGACGAACTCCACCGCATGATGTTGAAATTGTTGAAATCTGGAGAAAGTCGAATGGAGAGCAAATGGGAAGGAAATCACGGATGTCAAAGAAAACCCCTTTCAACGAGCGACAAGGCTGCAAATGCAAACCAACTTTAAATGTAGGTAAAAACACCGCTGAAAAGGAGGAATTGTAAGTAGTGTAAGAACCTAACTTTCTCTTGAGAAGTATGAGAAGAGTTAGCCAGCAACAACACGGGGTACCGCAAGCCTGGATGACGAGCTGTACCCGAAATAGGAGGAGCAGCACAGCCCAGTTCAAATATCGCCAAAGAGGCGGTCCACGAAGAGCCAGGGGGGCTGATTTTTTGTTTACCTGCCGCAACCGGCCAACGTTGGGTTTTACAGTAGAAGAATACGGCGGACGAAGAATGCCAAGCAGCTCCAAGCCTGTCAAAGAGGATCTGTG
The DNA here is from genome assembly GCA_021365295.1 of Tricladium varicosporioides. Taxonomy (NCBI): domain Eukaryota; kingdom Fungi; phylum Ascomycota; class Leotiomycetes; order Helotiales; family Tricladiaceae; genus Tricladium; species Tricladium varicosporioides. The sequence continues at coordinate 19,701 of JAJTIW010000048.1, read as the reverse complement.
TGGACTCGCCAAGCAGACGGAAATGCGAAGCTGAGACAGTGTGAAGGGATGTTCGCGGGCTGCCATCGGCGCTGGCAAATTGAAAGACAGCATGTGCCTTGACCACGCGCCACAGCACCTTCAGACCGGTTCATCACAAGCTGGGGATGCACTGGAGCAGACTCTCAGCAGTTTGGGTTTCATGGTGTACGGAGGGCGGGGAGAAGCCTCAAAGACAGTCGGATAGAAAGAGGGGCACCTGAGCCTCGAGGGCGTTCATGGAGGGGGCTGAAAGGCGAAAGTGTGATCTTGGGAACGTTGTGTTTGGAATAGGCTTTCGGCGGGCGCGATGATCTATCTTTGGAACACGAGCAAACAAATGGCCTAATGAAAATAAGCTTACTGCACGTGATCAGAGATCACAATTCAAACCCAGTTACCCCTGAAAGGAATCCGAGGTTGTTGGTCCAATACGAAGTTTGAGGTTTATCAGATCAAATCTAGTGGCAACTCGCATTCAAGTACGATCATCCGTCATTCTCATTCAAATGTCAGAACATATCAGTTTGCTTTTGTCGTCTCGGGACACTCGCTGGCAGGTTTGACTCAGAATAAACCGGATCCGAGACCCAATGTTTTGGCCTCCGTTGGCCATCACAAGGCAAAACCCAACTATTCATGAACGTGGAGTCTTCAGTATTTCGTACTTCGTACTTAAATTCGTCGCATTCCTCTTGGCACCTGCTGTTTCCCCTCTTTCTTCGTCACAAATTCTTGGGATTAGTACCATATCGCAAAGTGACGCGGCAATATATCTTGGCAATTTTAAGATAATTTCCGTGAGTGCCGGTTTTAATTTTGACTTGTTCATCGTAGGACTTACCTCTGTTATTCATTATCTATTGTTTCGCATGATACATTCTTTCAGATAGTTGCTACAAAGTTTTGGTGTGTGTTTCTACTAATGAGTTGGGTTTTGCGGAAGTCATATTCTTATCAGAGACCATGATCAGCCAACTTGAGCATCTCAATTGTTCAAAAAGTCTTAGCGACGCTTTGTTGAAGAACTAAAATACCCTGAAAACTCCTGCTGATTCTATTTTCTCTCCCTAATCAAGCAATCTTAAGAAGCTTCGATCACACATATATTTGAAAAATCTGCACCTCTGAGGGATATAAACACTCTATATCCATTCGGTTTTGGCTTAGAGTTGAGATTAAGTAGACTTGTTTCCTCTTAGGACATAGTTTCATTTTCTATCTTCCCTACCCTGTCTAGTCCTATAACTGGACTTGATCCACATCTTTAACTCTCTCAAAATTTTCTTGTGCTTCTCCAGTAAGCAATAGTCCTCACCATCCACCACCCTAGTTCTATTCCCAGTAGGTGTCTGCCAGGTCTCCTCAAATACTCTGAACCGAAATTTTCGAATATTTTCCGTATGCTTCAAACAGCCCGCCAATGCCGACTTAATGAACACCTCCACAGCACTCTTCTTTGCAGCTCCTATTGCCATGATCATATCCTAAGCTATTCCATCTGTAGGACTATTACCTCGATCAAAATGAATATTGCCAAGTCCATCACCTACTGTACTTTCTCCTTTCTCTTCATCAAGGCCAGTGTGGATAACATCATCGTCAGTATTCAACTACAACTCGATCACCAAATCCGCTCGTTTTAAGCTCGTTAGCACATTACCTAGATCGCCGAAAAGCCTTAGATCCTAAAATACACCTGTTAGCTCCTCGATGGTTCTTCCTCAACTACGAAGCCGTCATATACGCCGGTTTCAACAGGTGATAGCTTGCAAGGTAACTCCCTATCATCAGACCTGGAGTGAGTGTTGAAAACGATATTGCAAAATCGTGGGGAAATGTATGGTTCTAGCAATCCTCCTGTTTCAAGTTCACCTTCGTAATCAAACTTTCTATTTACATCCCTTTTAGGCACACTATGAAGAGTATTATAGCACCATAAATTTTCCAATGGAAATGGATTCGTAAGTCGGTACTCCTAATCAAGGCACATAATATATTTCGTCCCAAGAACAATAGTAAGTTCGGAACGGAAGAGATATAGCTTCCTGGTAATTTATACTATTTACTTGTATGATACAGATCTCTCTAATTTCCTACTGGTATCAGAGGTGTATGAGAGGGTGCATAGAGGTAGGTTGAGGAGGAGATGGCGATAGATGTATCATCGTATTTCTATGGCTCGTGTTAACTGTGAACTTAAGGGGATAATTAAGAGGAAGCATGGCTCGCCAGAAGGAAGCCGCATGAAGTGACACGTTTAGTCTTGAGATAGTCTTCTAGAAGAGTCCAGAGTCCGAGTCGAATCCAGGTAGCTAGCTTGTTAAGAATATTGTTGGAGAAATTTCTTGCTAAGATGTACGCTCTGTCTTCAAGTATTTTGTCGCTAGAGAAGAATCTTGTATATGATGTTTTCTGGTTCCAGACTTCTAGCCGAGGTTGTAATATGCTACAGAGATTAGGTGGCTTTGTCAATCGACGCCGCTTCTGTTCAATGACGGTCCTCGGATTCCACCTAGAACCCACACACTAGCTAGTCAGCGACACTTACCTTATGTAGGTTCCACTCATAGACCTACATAGCCTTTGCCTTTCACTTCATGCATCGCCACAGCTTCCCTGTGATCAAGCCACGCAAGATAACACTTTAGAAAGGACGACCATGACTGGCCCCACTAGCATTTTCATCTCAACCCATTGTTCAGGGTTTCTTACTTTTGACACATAAACCTCATTCAGTATTAAATCCCATACGAGTAGATGATCTGACCGTAAAGAAATCTGAACGAGTATAGGATAGATCATTACATTGGTGGGGCTTATTGCTGGCTATGTTAGCCAAAAGCTTTTGTGTAATTAGTAATTACTGAGCAGCCACTGCCAAGAATAATACCATGGAACTCAGGGGGGAAATTTAATTGAAAGGGAGAAAAGGAAAATAGAGTCTATGACCTCAAGTCGATGAGTACATCCCTGTAATAGAGTGGAATGAGGATATTTGTAAGGGTTTAGCATAGGGACAGTTTGTGCGACGCTGTATTTTCTATTCTGATGGAGGGAGGTTATCATCATCTCATCCAAACTTGAGCTTTTTCTTCTTTTCCTTAGCGATTAGTTTATCGAGTAATAATATAAATAATTTACTGGCGAAGAGCCTACGGTATTTTAGCGAGTTTAGTGATGTTCGATTGCCCAGGTAAACGTGGGTTTCAGCTAGTCGTGACAATATTAAAGGGCATTATCTCCGTCTGAACCTTTAAGGCTAGATTCTTATCTGATAGCTCTACAACGGCAACGTTACTTTCAACTTTACGAATGACCCCAATGATAACTCCAGATTGGCAATTACTCATATCATCAATTGTCCCAGGCTTGTCCAAGGGCTGCGAATTTTCAAGAGGCCACCTTTACTAACTGGAAACACGATTATTCCGTTAATAATCCCTCAACAGCCTCAGCCTTCATCACAGAAAGCTATCCTGGCTTGTCAACTACCACAGGGCCATATTTTCAGACTAGTCATCGCTCCTGTATTGGTTGGAATGAAGAGGCTGATCCATCAAATTCCTAGGCGCGCTTTTGCCCTGTTGAGAATCTGACAACGAAACTTGAAAACGGAACTATGCTGACAATATGTACTACAATGAATATAATGACAATGGAGAAGATGTATATCCTAAAGACTTGTTTGTTGGGAGACAATATTAGCTAGTAAAGGAACGCATGTCTTGGCGGCCGTATAGACAATACATCTATAGACAAACGATATCGACGACATGAGGGATTAGATGGATTCTTCAATAACTTCTCAAGAAAATTCTAAGTTGTTAATTACATAATATATTAACTGATAATCAACATCCAAATCCTAAACTATGAAACTTCGGAGTGCTTATTTAGGATAAATATATTAATGATTTCCCAAACATGCCTAGCAAGTGACAGTAACATGCTGACCCATATATAACTAAAATCCACTAAGTTCTTAATAGACAAACTCTAATTCGGGGGCCCCGTTATCATGACGTCTATCCACCTAGTCTCGTGCCAAATAACCCTAGCAAAGCAAGAGGAGCTCATGATCAGGGGCTCGCTAGTCTCGGGCTATTCCAACCCGACTAGACAACCCCACTTCAGTCGGCATCAAAACATCAACCCCTCTATCCACTACCAAATTCACGAACTCACTTCCACAACATCTTCGTGCACAACGAACTTATATCTCACGACGATAGCCTCACCCCAAAACCAGTCAAAATCATGGACGTTTCAATAGCCTCCTTAACATTCTCCCACCACTGCCAAAACTCCAACCTTGGAATTGGCGAATCCAGCCCTAGAATATCATGGCGCTTCTCTGACACCACAAAAAATTGGACACAAGCCTCCTATGAAATAGAACTCACATCCATTTCTGGTGTCCCCAAAAATTTCGTCGTGTCCAGCGAAGAATCAGTCCTAGTACCCTGGCCAGAAGATGAAGCGAATCTGAAGTCACGGGAACAAGCTCAGGTTAGAGTTAGGGCAACTGGTATAGATGGGACAACAACGCCATGGAGTGAGAGCGTAAATGTGGAGGCTGGATTGTTGAAGCGAGAGGATTGGACGGCAAAGATGGTGGCGGGTGAGAGGAAGGTGAATGAGAATGGGAGTTTAAGACCTACACTATTTACGAAATCTTTCCATATTGATAAACCTATTAAAAAAGCAAGACTATACATCACAGCCTACGGTGTCTACGAAGCCTCAATCAATGGTGAAAAAATCGGAGATGAGGTTCTGGCACCAGGATGGACGAGCTATAAGCATCGGCTGACGTACCAGACCCATGATGTCACGAGTCTTTTGCAGAGAGGGGAGAATGGAATCGGTGTTGAGGTTGCGGATGGGTGGTACTGTGGACGACTTGGGTTTAATGGTGGGAAAAGATTTATTTATGGTGATAGATTGGCCGTGTTGGCTCAGTTAGAAATTGAGTTTGAGGCTGGCGAGATGGCCACGGTGGGGAGTGATGAGACATGGGTAAGTGGTGTGGGACCACGGATTTCGAGCGAGATTTATGATGGAGAGACGTACGATGCTTCTCTCGAGAGCTCGAGAGGCGATGAGAGGTGGTCGGCTGTGGAAGTATTGGACTTCCCAAACGTGCCATTACTGGCTCCAGAAGGCCCGCCAATTCGAAAAGTCCAAGCAATCAAACCAAAGAAAATCTTCAGAAGTCCTTCGAACAAACTAGTAGTTGACTTTGGCCAAAACCTCGTTGGCTGGGTCCGACTTCACGTATCAGGATCACGGGGCCACAAAATTACTTTGACACACACCGAAGTCCTCGAACATGGCGAAGCAGCAACACGACCACTCCGGGACTGTAAAGCAGTTGACACTCTAATACTTTCAGGATCACCAATTACCTGGGAGCCTAAGTTCACCTTCCACGGTTTTCGTTATGTCCAAGTTGATGATTGGCCGTCCCGCACCGGCTCACCGAACCTGGAGGATCTTGAAGCCGTAGTAATACACACCGACATGGAGCGCACTGGTTGGTTCGAATGTTCCGAGCCTCAGGTAAATAAGCTACACGAGAATATAACCTGGGGCATGAGAGGAAATTTTGTGGGTATACCAACAGATTGCCCACAACGAGATGAACGTCTGGGTTGGACAGGAGATATCCAGGTCTTCGCACCAACAGCGAATTATCTCTACGATACCTCTGGTATGCTTTCAAGTTGGTTGAAAGACCTAGCTTTGGAGCAAGTTGAAGATTTTAAGGGTGTTGTTCCACAAGTTGTGCCGAATGTTATTGATCCTATCCTCAATACCCCGCAAGCAGTATGGGGTGATGTAGCAGTTATAACACCCTGGACAATGTATAGCTCTTTTGGCGATATCGATTTCCTGAAAAACCAATATAACAGCATGACATCTTGGGTCTCTTCTGTCCCAAGAGCAAAAGATTCACTCCTTTGGGATCCAAACACACACCAACTTGGAGATTGGCTCGACCCCTCTGCTCCACCTGAAGAGCCAGCAAATGGAAAGACAGATCCACATTTCATTGCTAATACGTACTTGGCATACATCACTTCCTTACTCGCAACCATTTCGAAGCTTTTGGAGAAGAGCGAAAAAGAGCAAGAGAAATATAGCAAAGAAGCAACAGACTTGAAGGAAGAATTCAGAAACAACTACATAACCCCCTCCGGCCGCCTAGCCCCCGACACCATGACCTCCCTCTCCCTCGCCATAAACTTCCATCTCTTCTCCACCCCCAACCAATCCACCGCCGCTGGATCCCGTCTCGCTAGTCTTGCCCGTGCCTCACGATTCCGTATCGCTACCGGATTTGCAGGGACACCTCTAGTTTGTCCAGCACTAACACAGACAGGACACGAACAAATAGCGTACAGAATGTTACTAGAGAAACGTTGTCCAAGTTGGTTGTATACCGTGAGCATGGGCGCGACGACTATGTGGGAGAGGTGGGATAGCATGTTACCGGATGGGACTATCAACCCTGGCTCTATGACATCGTTTAATCATTACGCTCTCGGTGCTGTTGGCGAATGGTTGCACAGTACTGTTGGAGGGATATCGCAAGACTCATCATCCATAGGATGGAAAGTTATCCGCTTTGCGCCTATTCCAGGCGGTACGATAACATGGGCGAAGACGAGCCATTTGGGTCCTTATGGATTGATCACCTGCGAGTGGAAGATTGAAGGTAGAAGTTTAAAGATGAAGGTCGGGGTGCCGCCGAACTCAAAAGGTGTGGTAAAATTGCCAGGACAGGAGCAGGTAATTGAGGTTGGGAGTGGAAAATATGAGTATGTTTGTGAGTGGGAGGAGGATAAGGAGTGGCCGCCGAAGGCGATTTTGGATCCGTTTTCGCAGCTGCAGGAGGGCGATGGAGAATTATGAGTGCTGATTAAGAGGGGATAGTTGGTGGTTGGATACCATCAGTGGCTTTGGAGTTGAGTTTGGGTAGCTGGAATAGGAATTATGGGCAAGCTGCTGTAGTATAACCGGGGCTTCGGGTCGGTTACTGGCGAGGTCAATGCGGCGGCAGTGAAATGAGGATTTCCCGCAAGACATGCAGTAGTGACTCTGAACTTGTGGAAGTAAGGATCGACGACCTAGTAGGTCCATAATGAACAAATGGTTCAGCTGGTGAATAATTTCACTTTTGCTGCGACAGGAAGCTGCTGCGAAATCCTAAAAATAACAAAAAACAAAAACGAGAGTAAGGAGCCTTGCTCCGATATGCAAAGCAAACGACAGTCACACATAAAAATCCTTAGGAGGAACAGTATTCCATTATCGACTCCTACTTGGCTTGCTTCTTCTACATTCCATACTATGGTATCGTTCACACAAAACAAAAGAGCACAAAGTCTCAATCTCGGTATCATCGCAGGAAAAACTCCTAAAACCAATTCCTCCTGCTCTTTAATATATATTTTTTTGGTACAGCTCAACGCTCAGCGACGACATGCTTATTGAGGGACGGTCATGCCAGCTGGAGCTTGATAACCTTGAGCAATGCCCTGTTGTCTGTGCTTGCCGATAATCTCCTTCTCTTGCTGAATAATGGCGCAGCATTGGCAGAAAGCGGAGAACAGGCAGTCGGTGACGGCATCGCCTTTGATCTTGTATTCCTCTCTGATCTCGGAACGCTTCAAGAATGTGAGGCTGTTGATAGTTTGTTAGTATGAGTATGAGGCGGGATAGAAGGGGGAAACTTACACCCAGGAGAGATGGCAGCAGTTGGCTCCCACCCAGAAGAGACAGTCATTGTTGATACGCTCATAACCTGCAAGAGTTGGGTCACGTCTGCGAGCCTCAGTCTTTCCAAAAACGAAGCAAGGGCAGAAGGTTCCTTTCAAGCCTACAAACAATATTAGCTTTGAAATGTGATCATGTTCCAGACAAATTTACAGAGATTGTCCTCTCCCTTGAAGCAGTCAAAGATATCATTTTGCCATTCCTCCTCTCCAGTAACAGCAGTGAATTGCTTATAAGCTGGTGAGCCAGCAGCGGTGGTAGGCTGTTGAGTAACAGGTGCTTGCTTTTGTTCGGCCATTTTTATAGGTGGTGACTGGGACGGGATGTGTAGAAGTCGTTTGAGTGCGGTATTAAAAAGTTGTAAGATGTCAAGGAGAGACTATGGAAAAGTGAAGAATGAATGAGGGTTGATATTGGTGTGTGGAATGTATTACTCAATGGGTGAGCTGCCAGCCTTATAGAAATCGCCAGTAGGTAGCAACCTGCATAGACTGCTGATTCCAAGAGAGCCTTGGGAGCTCGAACCGCATCGACTGATGTAAGGGGACCAATTGAATTGCCGTAGGAGTAACATCTCATCTCCACCATTGAAAACAATTATAGCTTTCGGTGGCCGTGCAATCGGAATTAAAGGATCCTTGAGCTTTAGCTTCTTGAGGGCCCCAAAGCTTGCCGCAATGCTGTCAGGCCCCGAAGGGGTGCTTCACGGCACACCAAAATACGGGGAGAATGCAGTGCCAAATATCAGCCTCGTGCATGGCTCCTTTCAGCTGGAGAATGTGGCGCTCAAATCGTTAATTTTCTGGCCTCGCTTATTTGCAAACCGCGAAGGCGCATGGAGACGAAACCAGTCATGCTTTTTCTGGCAGTCCTGTCCCACCTCACATGATTGCTTCTGGCCACTGGTAACCTGGGTGACCCGTTGTCTCACCACTTCTGTGCAACACAGCCTGTGATATCTTTGTTCAATGAAATCAAACAAAAACTTTCTGGGGCTAACGGTCAAAAGATGGAGGGTTGGTCTGACTTCATACTGGCTATCGTGAAATGTCCTTTGCGAAGATAACGTATTCTGACTCGACCCTCGTACCATTGCGAAGCATCTTTGGTGGTGGTGTGAACTCTTCCTTGTCGTACTCTAGCTTGCTGTAGAATTTCATCCCCTTTTGATTGCTTGTGAAGCAAGTTAGCATTGCCTTTTTGGTAGTCGGTATCCTAGCGCCGATGGCCTCGAAAACCTGCATCAAAGTGGTCCCAAGTCCTGTCCTGTAAACGAAGATGTCAGCACGGACAAACTCCACGAGATCGGACGAGGTTACCCTTGTAGGGCTGAGGAAAGATGTATTTCGTAGCAGTATATGACTGGGTAACCATCCTCATAAGTCGGCATGAATGATAAAAACCCTTCAACGCGCGAGTCGTGTTTAATGAGCAGATATTTAAGATCCAAGAGCTTCATCTCCTTCCGTTTTGACCGTGGTTTCCATCCGGATTTAGACTTCCTGTAATCCTCGCCGCTTGTGAACTCGATAAGATGAAAACAGGCATCAAAATCGGAAGATGAAATGCCTCCTGATGTTTCAAGAACAACATCGTATTGCTCCTTGGTGGATGGGTGAATCCATGTCTTCCAATCTTCGCTGCATTGCGTCAACCATGTTCGGACGAGATAGGTTAATGTAGGTTCTTAGGGCTGAGGGCTGAAGCGCTTCATGTGAAAGATCGGAGAAAGAAGGATGTAATGAAAGGAAAGCCACGTCTTGTATGGGTGGAGAAATATCACTTACCTTGGTGGTAAGTACTCTTGAGCAAAGTCTTCAAGAGGTTTGGAATTAGCAACCTCGATAGGATCAAGCTTAACCTTCTTAGAGGGTCTCATCACTGTAAGAATTTGAAGATGTCGTTGAAATACACATCTGACTGTCGGGAATCTTAGGCCCTGCCTTTTTAGCCTCGCGAGCGAGGAAGTCGCGTCTTCCCTAGACTGCTCACCACAAAATTTCTCTCGCGTCGCAAGTTTTAGTCACGAACGTTTCCTCTCCGCATTTCCTTCAATCCTTCGCACATGCTTCCATGCACAATACGCATGCGCATCTGCATAGCTCGATTATGGCGACCGCCTGAAGTCCCTTCTCTGTCACGTAACTATACCAATAGATCTACGTCAAGGTTTAGTCGCCTTGGTGGCGACCTACCAAGTCTTGACCACGTATGCATATCCCACTCTTCTATCGTCCCTGTAACCGTTTATAACAGTAAATTATTCTAGTTTCTGCAAAGAGAACGAGCTATAAAGTTATGGCGTGAGATTTTGAGAGGTTGCAGACAGGTTTCAGACTTCAATACCAAGAGAGAGACTCTGGATTTTGCTAAGGAAGAGTTTCGAAGGAATAAGGATATCAAAGATCTAGTGAGTATCTGCTAGACTGCCTGCGAATACAACAGTTGTGATTGAATTGGTGCTAACAATCTTATGTAGACCCAAATTCGATACCTGATCTCAACTGGAAAAACACAATGGGAGACATTCCAAAGATATATTAGCGGACTGTAGCTTTCAATAAAAGCTATCCCCGATCATTCTTTTCGAATATCCAAGCGTATTGAATATGCATTCCAAGTATTCTAGGTTTTAGTTTGATATGTTGTGAGGATTGTGGAAAGGCAATCCAGCCATGCGAACCTCGAACACTGGGGAGAAAATCTAGGCATTAGTGTGTACAGCTTTCTGAGATACTCTATGCTCATAAGCTGAAGGATAATATCTTTCGTGCCAAGATGAAATTCAGGTCTCTTCATTACCAAACACCTCGCCTCTCTGCTCTATGGGGTGATGGTGTATGAAGATTGGGATCACAACCTTAGCTGACATGGAACTTTCTGCCTTAAAAAGCATGGCGAGAACGCAAAACGCCTGATTTTGCAGCAGAAGTAGCACCTTCGCCAATAAAATACTTTGTGCCTCCTATATCTTGATTGTCAGCTTTATGGTACTACTTAATGCTGACAATGTTTATTTTCAACGACGATTTCTAAAGTGGTGAAATTATATCTTGAAGAATCAAATGTATTGAATACGTAAGATTGACGATAATTCGAGTTTTGTTAAGAGGGGACTCAATGAGGCTTCTATTCTTTTCCCACACTTCACCATCAATATACAATTGTCTAATCCATGATTATACACTGTATCTCACAATTGATCCTCCAATATTTAGTCCATCGATATCTGTAAACGCCATGCCCATGCAATATTCTTGCCATAATTGTACAAGTCTTTCGTTGTTCTTCCTAGCTCTCTACCAACAGATTCTCCAACCACCTCGTGACAGCTGAGCTTCTCCTAGGCCGATAATTTATTTCCCCTGCCTCTGCTTATGTTTCGGATTCAAAGAGCAGATAATATAGACGTTTCCTGGACCTTTCTTCCCTCCTTTCCTTCGTACGCTCTGTAACATGTAGTTAGCCACACCCTTTAACAATGGCTCCAAACCATCGGACTTCTCCATCCCATCATCTCCGATTCCCATTCCTGTGAACAACATCCATCTTCTCTACAGTAGCAACCAAGTGCAAAATACAAACATACCTTACATCCTTCACACAACTTCTTCACCGAACTCCGAACCTTCATCCCCCTCGTCTGTCCAAATCCTTCTTTAACCCCACCCACACCTTTTCCATATCCCCCAGTTACAATTCCTGTGCTCAACACCGATGGTCGCTGTTGTGCTCTCCAGCTCGAGAAGGTCCTCTTCTCACACGTTTGCGCAATTGCTGATGTCCGTGTTAAGGTTGAAGGGCGGAAAATGGGCGTGAATGATTTGTTTGTGCATTGAAGGAGTGCACGAGCTGACGTGTGGACGAGAGAGATTGAAGACCGCATGATTGTTTCCTTTCCCAATGGATTTTGTCCAAGGGTGTGAGCGTAAAAGATGCGTAGAAGGTTGAGCTTAAATTGAGCATGGGTGTAGTTGATGTCGCAAGATTTCAAGGTCTTGATATTTGTTGGTGCCTCAGTATTTGCCTGATATTTGAACATGACATGGGAACGAGGGGGCTAATTCTAAATTCCTTCCCGCAAACTTCAGTGGAATAGTTCTATTTTGTAGTATATGATTGAATGCATATATTGGAGTAAAATATACCGTTAGAATAAAAAGGCATTTCGTGGTGATTTTATCATTAAAGGTTTTCATTTCGTGAGAGCTCGCATGAATTTCCGCTAGTCATTGCTCTGTCGAGAGAACCATATTTTTTCAAATCATAAATGAAATAGACGCTAATACGAATTTGAGAAAGGTTTGTAAGCCCATTACATTAACCCATTTAATTAAGAAGGGATATCTATATCTCATGTCTAAGTTTCTTTTGTCTACCCACAAGCCAATTCTCAATCTTGACCGCCTAGATAAATAATCGCTTAAACCACAACTCCAAATCGCTAATAAAGTTGGCCAGCCCGTATAACCCTTGGGCATTTTTAAACTCATCCTCAGGATCTCAGGAATGCCTTAAAGACGTCTGAGTCTGTGCAATCAACCCACGGGTATCCAATTTTCTGAAGGAAGCTTTCCAACTCTTTTAACTCGCTATCTGGGCAAAGGATTCCAGTCAAAACCTTGCCGATGTCGCCACCTGCGTTTCGGTATTGGAAGAGGGAAATGTTGTATTTTGGTCGTAAAGTGGAAAGGAACTTTTCAAGGGCTCCGGGCCGTTCTGGGAAGTTGAACATATATAGGCGCTCGTTTGGCACTCCTGATCGTCCTCCTACAAGGTAGCGAACGTGGGACTTGGCAAGCTCATCACCAGACAGGTCTATAGCTTTCATACCATTTTCTCTTATGCGTGTGAGTAAGCCATTAAGCTCCTCATCTCTTTGAGAGGCCGGTGATGTGAGTGATATACCAATGAGAAGGTGAGCGATGTCTTCCGTGGCGTATCTATATGACAATTCGGTTACGGCGTGAGGCATAATAGTTCGAATGAGCTCTTTAAAAGCTCCTGGTTTTTCTGGTGCGCTGACACTGATGAGAGCTTCTTTCTTTTCTCCCAATGCGGCTCGCTCTGCTACAAATCGTAAACGATCAAAGTTCATGTTGGCTCCAGATGCAATGGCAACAAGATTTCGTGACGTATTAGCTGAGGGGTACTTGGCAACGTATTTCTTCAAGCCAGCCACAGCGAGGGCCCCCGCTGGTTCGACTATGGAGCGAGTATCTTCGAAGACATCCTTAATGGCGGCACAAGTTTCGTCAGTAGAGACTTGAATAACTTCGTCTACAACTTCCATGCATAATCTGAAGGTTTCTTCTCCAACATTCTTCACTGCGGCTCCATCCGCAAAGAGGCCAACATCTTTCAGTGCCACTCTCTCTCCCCTGGCTAGCGACTGAACCATAGCATTAGCGTCGTATGTCTCGACACCAATAATCTTGACGTGTGGTGCAATACGCTTCACGTACACTCCAACTCCAGCAATAAGTCCGCCGCCACCAACGCAGCAAAATATAGCCTCCAACTTTTGAATATTCGTTTGCCTGAGAAGTTCCATGCCAATCGTTCCCTGGCCGGCGATAACGTATGGATCATCGAAGGGAGGGATATTTGTAAGACCGTGTAACTTTTCTAATCTTCCACACTCTTCCTTGGCAGCATCGAAATCGGCTCCATTAAGCACAACAGTCCCTCCCAGCCGCGAGACATTGAGATGTTTTATGCTTGGTGTTCCTTTGGGCATAACGATTGTGGCAGGTATCTTTAGTTTTCGTGCAGAATATGCCACACCTTGAGCATGATTTCCTAATCCTTTATGAGTCAACTCCCAAAATAGTTGGAAAACATTTCGTACCTGCAGAACAAGCAACCACTCCTTTCCAACTAGTCGCAGGATCTAAATGTGCCATCTTATTGTATGCCCCTCTCAGCTTGAAGCTAAAAACGGGTTGCAAATCCTCTCTTTTTAGTAAAACCTTGCATTCTAATCGATTACTCAAATTCGTGGCGTGTGTAAGAGGTGTTTCTTCAACAACTTCGTAAACTCGAGAAGTGAGTATTAGTCTGAGGTACTAATATGAAATTAGCGGTCTTTTTCTGTAACTGAAGTGGCATAGCTGAGAAATACATCTGGGTAACCATTTGGTAGCATATACTCGTCAGGAATGACCCCCCTGACCTTGGATCTTGGATCTATACTCGGCGGTGAAGGCATTGTCGAATATTCCGTCAAAGAAAGAGCATTCAAACTTGGAGTTCTCGGTCTCGAGCCATTGGTGAAAGTTGAGTTGGCATTGCCGTTACCATTAACCACCACGCCGTTCTCCATTTTTGCTGCTATATTTTCCATTGACGCGACGCGGGTGACGATGGTGGAGTTTTTGTGAGGCACTAAGAAAGATTGTCAAAATAGCGGGGTTAGCATTTTATCAAACGGCGAAGTCGGAGACCGAGAGCTTGCTGACGTTCCACAAGAAACCCGGGTGGCTTGATTACGGACAGGGGGTAAGGATAAACTTTTGTATGCAATGATTACCTCACCATTTGAGCTTTCCCCTCAAAAGACGACAACGAGCTCTGTTGACGGAGTATTGCTCACACGAGCAGTCCAATTACCATTGGGCGACCTCAACATGTCAAACTCACCGCTCCCATCATCTTTCGATGGTAATTCGTAAGCTGCATACCCTCAACTCTAGCTTCTAAGGGGGAGAAATGTGGGCTAATGAATATCGGACCATTTTAGTGAGTTCTATGAAGAAAATCGATGGCAGAAGTTATCACGTCGCCTTAAGGAAGAACCATTGATTCCTCTTGGTACACACATTCCTTGAATACTTATATATTATATATCTAAGACAATTTTAGGATGTCTCTTAACATGCGCCGCTCTCCTAGGAGCATCACGATCCATCCGTGCTGGTGACCACAACAGAACGAATCGCATGTTCCGCGCCCGTATTATCGCACAAGGATTTACACTCGTAGCAATGGTTGCAGGAAGCATTTACTGGGACGCTGATCGAAAGAAGCGCAAGGAGTTTGAGGGTGTTGTGTCGGAGAGAAAGGCCAAGGAAAAGCAGGAGGCTTGGATTAGAGAATTAGAGGCCAGAGATAAGGAAGAGCAGGAGATGAAAGCACTACGAGAAAAAAGGCGGGCGAGAGGAAAAGAAGAAATTGAGAAGATTAAGACGAAGGTACCTGAGAATGTAGTGAAGGCTATCGAGGGGAAGGTTGAACCTGTCGTCGAGAAGATCGAGACTGTAGAGGAGAAGGGAAAGGGCATCCTAGATAGGGCTTACGGAATGTTTGGTAGCAGGCCAAGTACAGGAAATGCGGAGAAAGAAGAGCCAAATCCATCTGGCAAGGAGGCAAAGTCAATGGTAGATGATTGTGAGAAAAGGAGGATAGGGGTACTGGATATGGTCCAAAACCTCGTCAACAGAAAGAACTAGGAAATTTGCATGAAAGGCGTCTGGGGTGGGTTTGGCACTAATTCTGGCTATACTGCATGATATCTGGGAAGGACAACACTCGACTTCATTGTATTAACATGATTCAGAATTTAGTTGGACCAAACTGTAAATTTAACAAATGACAGCGTTCTGCTAAAACCGCAACAACCGATCTCAGGCTTGACTATTATACAGTATATTCAAAACCTTGAACCCTAAACGCTATATGTGGATGCACGCACTACAACTCCATAACATATCGTATCAAATCGTGCTTTCAACCTTTTCAATTCATTGACCCACCACTTCTATTTCCCCCAATAATGCCGGCCATTTCCAATAATGCTCTGTCAGCTTCAATGTCACCAGTTCCAAGATTGATCCTTCTCCTTGCCTCGGCTTCCCGTTCCTCCCAAGCCCAACGTTGTCTCTGTTGTTCTGCCTCTGCATCTCCACCACACCCCCAGACTTCCAAACTCTCAATCTCAAATCTGTCCTGGAAATCTGCTCTTCGGGTTCCGCTGTTGTGGAATGCCCCACCACCAGAAGTATAATTGTGTGTGAAAACGCCGAATTCAAATGATGAGTCTAACATAAGTGATACGGCTCCAAGGTTGACGTGAGGGGCGAGACCAGATGTTTGCTTGGACTTCGGATGGGGACATCCTATGGAAATCCCCGAATGTGCTGAGGGTGGCTTAGTAAACGATATGTAATCTTTA
The DNA here is from genome assembly GCA_021365295.1 of Tricladium varicosporioides. Taxonomy (NCBI): domain Eukaryota; kingdom Fungi; phylum Ascomycota; class Leotiomycetes; order Helotiales; family Tricladiaceae; genus Tricladium; species Tricladium varicosporioides. The sequence goes on along the minus strand of JAJTIW010000048.1, from coordinate 3,725 downwards.
TTGATTGTGGAAGCATGGAATACTTCATGCACAGGCTCCAATTGGAAGAGTAAAGTGTCAGAGTTACCGAAGCATTCCTTGTGGGTTTGGTGCCAGGGTTGAGCCACGTATACACCGAAGACAACATGTTCTGATTTGCTGCTATCTGGAAATCGTTTAGGAGCAAGAGTATTCGAGAAAGCACGCTCTTGGCCACCGGTTGGAGGATCCGATATTCGATTACCAGATACTAGAAGTATTGTTGGTGCTCTCCAATTGAAAACTTTTGTCTCAAAGCTACCAAGTGAGAAGCCTGCATCACCGCCCGAGTAGAGTAGACGTAATTGTCGAAATAGTGTGCTGCCAGGCACAAAGAATGATAGTTGCGAGAGAACATTCAAATCCAGAATCTCCCCCTTCTGTGCGAGTAGCGGCTGTTCTAAAACTGTGTCTGTAGGAGGAGGAAGAGGGTCTGAGCCGTCCTTCCGCTTTGTGAAGTCGATATTCTTCGAAAATAGAAAATGCTCAAATAGCGGGTTGAAGCCATGAAAGAGAAACGGAAATGAGATGGGTATCACTGTATTAAACTGGTGTATTTTGACTCCGGGAAACTTTTCCACGTTTACAAATGCTGCAAGTACGTTGTCTGCCGTTCTTCGAAGGCCTTCTAGGTTCTCACCAGATAGTCGTTCAGCATGCTGTGCAAGGCTTTCCTGGGCGCCTAGTGGTGCTATCAGGAGGAGAAGCATGATGAGCTTTTTGAGGTTGTCGGACGGTATCGAAGCTTGTGCAATAGGAGCATCCCCGTGTCTGAACACTTCTATTGCATCAAGAGACTCCAAAGCTGCCAAGGCTAGGTCATCGTCGTCTTCCTCTTCCTCTTCCTCGTCGTTCGCAGCCGCATCGACCGCAAAGCCTTGAACATGACTTCTAGACAATTCTGTCTCCACAGTGGAGGTTTCTGCGACGAACCCTTCCGCCGATGTCAAATCATCTTTATGTGTCTCTTTATTGTCGAAAACAGCCAGGCTTCGAAAAAGTAACTTCGTTCGATCTCGGTTCCCTTTCTTGAGCACTCGCTGATATCTTTCAGTCATTATTACAACCACCATTATCATTTGTTCGAAACCCAGTACGACTGGCGCATCTTGACCGAAAGGAAATGCACCTAGGTATGACACCATCTGGAAGATAATCGAGGAAGCACCAAGAATATCCGGAATCTCAAGAAAGCGTGCTATCGTATCCTCCTTAAGGTATGCGATATGGTCCTGGTGCTCCGCAAGACTTTTGAAGACATCTTGGAAGGAGTAGAGTTCGAGAGGAGTAAAACAACGTTTAGCAAACCTAAGAGCCTATATCGAGCGTAAGTTATCTGGAGCATGGAGCTCTGATAGCGGGGCTGACCTACCAACTCATGGCTTAGTTGTTCGGTCGTAACATGCTTTGAACTTTCGCCGGACTGACCCTGTCCCATGGTGTGGGTATCTTGAGATCATGGGAGCCAAAAGCTCAAGTCCAGCTTAATTGTGTTGACCTGATTGCGATTAAATGGTGATGCCGAAGGGGTGAAGGCAGCCAATGTTACCGCTGAGCCCCACTAAAATTTACAGTTGGTGGATAAAGAAACGACAAACGTTATCGTCTTTTGAAGGCATCAATACACAACTCTATTAGGGATGGCGTACATACACATGACCTTTTTTGACTACAAAATATGAAACTTACTCACCCACTCATTTATGCTAAGCTAGTGCCTCCTGCTGCTATACCCTGACTGGCTCATGGGCGTCACGATTCCTATTGAATGAGCGATACGCATGGACTTGCTTTTTATAGATCTAACACTACAATCAAGCCTCTACCATCTTCCTCAAAAAACACTCTTTTATATAGTCAGATCAATCAATCAATTCCAATCCAACCCACAGGTGCAATTAGCAAGCTATAGCTCCCAATATGCCCTGATTCAACAATTCCCTTCACCAATTTCTAGACCAATTCGTTTCAATAATCTTGTTCAGTCTCTCTGCTCGCTTTATATTAATGATTTACACTTCTGGTATTTTGCTGAAGTATTGAAATATATGACCCGAATCTTCGATTTCTGAAGCTACCCAAATCATACTTGCAGAGCACTAGTGATGATCTTTTATCCTCCTCAATAGTTTGTTCTGATTATCGCTCTTCTCCCCGAGTTACAGTCGCGAATCCTCACTCTATGGCAAATATCCTGCTGACAGGCCAATCTAGTTTACACAGGACTACTTTGAGAGTACTATACTTCCCCCGCTTTTTAAAAGTTTTTTTCTTAATATATATATTAAAAAAACAGCTTACTATATCGATACTGGTATTTGTATCAGTATTCGCCTCATAAAAAATTAGACACTATAGCCCTAAAATAATAGAAAATAGAAATGACTATACTAGTAGAACATTAAGTTGCTTCGCTCAAGCAGACCGGGATTAATGGACCACGAGAAGATTATTGCGTTGCATTAGAAGCTTAAATGATGTATTGATGTCAATATTGATATAGGTATAAGAGAGGCAGATATGCTACTATTTCCACCCTGGCTTTTCAATGATGTAGATAGTATATTGAGGTTTCCTGAGAAATTTACTGACTATATGACAAAAGGAGCGTTCTTTTTCTTTAGATTGTAATATGTGATAATCGAATGGCTTACAAAACTCGATCATCACAATTTCTAAATTATCTTAGGTTCTTTATATTATAGATAGTAGGTTCATATATTAGATTTAAGTTATAGGAGGATTTTTATTTTCTTAACCTTGAATAACATTAAAATAAACAGCCTTATAAATGCTTGGTTAATTCGCGTTGCTCGTCCCTACAAAGACAACGAGGACGGCGGCATAAGCAGCGGTTCCAGCCAAGAGCTCCCCTCTAGATTGATGTCTCGAAAATGCCAACAAAACCGCAAAGACGAAAACAAAAATAGAGGTAGTAACGAGGTTCTTTGTTTTGGAAGGGTTAAAAGACATAATGAGAATTGGTATAGTAATGGCTAGCCCTCCACTAACAGCCGATACAATCTTAGAAAAGATATACATAAATTCCTCCCCTAAAAGCCAGAGGAGGTCTCCTTCCCGCCCTGGCTTGAGCTTTTCTTCTGAAAGCCCTCGAATGAATTCAGATATGAACCAAATTATTCCTGGAGTCGAGAATTTACGACCTGATTGTGAAGTATAGTTGCGGACAATTCGATGGAGTCGTCGCCCGACTTTCTCTGTCCTGGACTCCTTATCCTCGAACATCTGAAGCAGGAGGCTATGCTCGTGGATTAATTGATATCTCCACGGTGCCCCTGGGTACAAAATATTCCCCGCTCGTTCATAGCTATCCATTGCTTCATCTGAAAATAATCAACAAAAGCCATATTTTGCATACAAAAGTAGAGTTAGCCTCACCATATTCTTTCACTATTTCATATATTTTTTCTAGGTCGCAAGGTTTGAACCTCTGCCCAAATCGACCAAAGCACATGTAGTTCGTGTAGTCGCGGAGCTGTACTTGCAAATCTAAGATCCTTACCCGGCGCAAAGACATGAAATGTAGCGATCGTTTGTCGTCCAAGTCATCTTCAGTTCGCGGAATAAGTGCAGTAGCATATTGAACAAGAAGGTTTGAATATAAAGGCGCTTTTTGCTGTCTCAGCTCAATCAATAGTTGTTCAAAACGTGAATTCCAATCCAAGGACCAAGGATCTTCTTGAAGC
>JAJTIW010000047.1:0-252946 GCA_021365295.1 Tricladium varicosporioides | reverse complement strand
ACAACCAGGGCTATATTGCCCTAGTTGAAAACCCTGAGAACCACGCACGATCCAAGCACATCGACGTTCAGTACTATTATACTAGGCAACTAGTAGAATATAAAAAAATCAAGCTAGATTACTGTCCAACAGAGGGAATACTAGCGGACGTCCTGACGAAGCTACTTGGGTTTCGGGCGTTTTATGTATACATTCAAAGGCTTGTCAGTTCTTAAGGAGGCTGTGGATAGAATTATAGGAAGAATAGAATAGATTGCGAGTTGATAGAGGCCTACAGTTCGACGTGAGGGGGCTGTTGATGTGAGGCCTGGAGGCCTCAGGCAAGTGCTTGCTTCAGCACGTGCGTTTCAGGCACGTCTCACTAGTTGTCCTCCATATGTGGCCTGAAGACTTTCGTATTTCATTCTGTACAATAACAAGACAAGAGAAGACAGCAGGATACTATACGCTGTTCTCAATATACTTGATTTACCCTGATTCAGGCCCTCCCAAATCGCGTTGCGTTGATGACCCTTAGTCATCCGATTGGCTGGAGTCGTTAATTCCAACACTATCCCCACCACAATATATAATTTTAAAAATCTTCGGAGCACACTGCATCAGGCTACTATGCACTTCCGTGAGCCTCGAAACCTTTCAGCATCATGCTAAGGGAACCCGAAACAATCCAATTAACTCCAAGCACACTTTTGATTTATCTAGCTACGCCATAACTATTTCACCCCACCAGTCAGTAACTTCAACATTCCAATCATTATCCCCCACTATATCAAATTTCCATATCACATTGCCGAGATCAAATTCCCCACTAGGCAAGAGAGCACCTCTTGCCATAGTAACAACTACATATATCAACAGGCGTTACAGGAAGGCACCGAAAGGAACAGAGAGTACGTCCACATTTTAAAATTTTAGCTTCTTCATGTTGTCTTATTGCGTACCAATACCAACCTCTTTGCAATTACTACAAGTCTACAGTGCCTGATAGGGGCCGCCGAAGAGGGTTAACTAAGTCACCTAGTAGTATTGTTTAAACTCTCAGAACCCAGAAATTTTCCCGTGGAAGCTAGTGCATTCATCTTATACCCTTAGGTGTCGCCGACTAGAATCACTCCTACCAGTTGTGCGTCGCGCCAAATTCTCCATCTCCATCTGCTCAGCAAAGTGTCCGTTTCCAGAATCCCGCCTTCCCGCCTCCTCGTATGTCACCCTTCCACTCTCTAAATCCGTTCTATTAGCCACGATGTTGCTGGCCTTTGTGTCTCCTAGCGTAACATAATTCCCCACACCGGAACCAATTCCAAAAGCCCTATCCTTACTCCTGGGAGCCCAGGACCATCCACTGCCGCGGCGTATCGAAAGATGGTAGAATCGAAAGCTGAACCAAGCACACAAAACACCTTCAAGAGAACTGAAGAGCACATCGAATCCTCCATGCTTGTGGTCGCTGTATCGTGTTGAAGCGATGTATATTGCAGCTCCGATTGGAACAATGATAATGACAAGAAGGAATAGCGGTGGCGCGGCTGCCTGATTCCGGATTAGGCTTGGACTACTGATGGTATTCTCCAGCGGTAAACCGGAGGTGGTGGCGGGGAATTCGTGGAGACTACGAGGGTTTAATGGATCCTGCTGGTGGGGGGAGACGAGATACAGATGTTGGTAGAGGCGTGGGCATAGGGAAGGGGATTGTAACGGAGAGTTTGGCAGCTAGGAAAAGACTTAGGTAAACCAAACCTGCAAAAGCAACTGTGGGAAGCACATTATTAGCATAGGAAGCCTGCAGCCCTAATACATGAGAGGAAGCATATATACAAACATAAAGACTTACTTGTACAGTGACCACTAGGGAAGCTTCTAAAGCCATCCTCAAATTCCGACAACCCAACACCACTCCCATTCTTGCTTTGACAAATCTCCCAATTAACAAGGACGATGCCTTCGGGGACCTGGCTTCCAAGTCCTCCAACAACATAATTCTGCCAAGTAGCTAGGTCCGGGTTACAGCGAAATAGAAAATCAGGCCGAGGCTTCCCAAAGAGGTTCTTCATTGATTGTGTGAGGAAAAATGACAACAGGACCGATAGGCCAAGGCCAAGCCATCCCGCGAAGCATTCCCATAACTTCCGGTACCAGAGCTGAACGCGAGGGATGGGGTTCTCATCAACGGTAGGACCCTGAGTAACCAAAAGACAAACGGCAGCAGTAATAACCGCAGGCGCTATGATAGCCACCAGGCCAACAGTTGTAATAGATATCGTATCCTTTCGGTAGGGGAAGGAAATGGAGGGATCTGAGAGCGAAAATGGGCGTTTAATCGGGGCAACAATTGAAAATACAGCCCCCCGATAGCAACCCCTCTACAGCACTGTTAACTCAGAATCACGTATAACAATCGATGTTGCTTACATTAAAACAACCCCATCAAAGACGTAAGAGAGAATAAGTTGCTTTGATATCGACCTCCATAATGATCTTGAAGGATCCATTGCTTTGTTAAGGCTCTAAAGTTGTTTTATCTACGATGCGATGAGATGTAGAAAGTATAAAAGAGTTGGTTTTATCTATTCTCGGGCCGTACACATCCCTCAGGATCGAGTTGAAATTTACTACGAACCCAATCATTGATACCGTGGTTGATATCTCGGGTCATCATACCCTCTTTTGCAGTATCTAAGTCTTGAAGGATGTCATTCACCTGAAATTATTGGGTTAGCCGCTATAAGCCTTTCTTGGCATTACGAAGCAAGCTAAAGACACCAGTATCATCCCCTGAGAGACCCTCTTTCAATAAAGGCTTAATCTAATCAAGCTGATCTATAGTGGAGTGCCAAATATTTGGAAACTTCCTTGTGAAAACAAACGAGTCAGGCAAGTAGAAGCTCTTGTAAATTCACATGACCCAATCAGATAAATAACTATAAATAGGCGGTATCCAAACCTTTGACACCTAGCTTTCCGAGCCCCTTGAAAATCAGCAAAGATAACGACAAGCCATTCGGATCGTGTCGAAGGCCTTCCGGGGAGAGTGGAGAACGTGATGCTCCCCAGGGTGAAAACGAACACGAGTTGCAACATCGAAAAGAGCGACAGTCCATATCTCCGGCACTAAAGTTCGTGTTCATTGCTGGTATGATGAGTTTGTTTCGTAGATTTCATGCAGGAGAGTTCGCACAGCCTAAGAACGCTGCAGCGTGGTAGGAGGTGGGCAAATTTTACCATGCACACATTTTAAACTCAATGAAGAGAAACATTCAATTCATATACTAATTTTCTATAATTTGCTGGATTATGGCCATATCAACCTAAAACCTCCGTTCGTCAGAGACGTTGCAGAGGAAAATGGCTTCCAACATGATCTACATTTCGGACAATGTATTGCCGTTGGATTTAATGATTCTAGCCAATCGGATGTGTGTTTTCATGATCACAATAAGGTCTTTAGGGTTCATACTAGACTTAATATGGAAATTAAGCATATTGCCAACTGTATAGAATTGGCTACCGGAGAAATTGGGCCCTATATCGAGACTACCATAAGACGTGGCAGAAACCGGTGTATGGTTTCCTTGGCGATTGTTTTATCGAATCAATACGACAAATACTTCTCCAGCAAAGATCCTATAATTTAGCAATGAGTATAGTGATATCGTTAGCTTACGCAAATGTAAGCGTTAGTTGAATATGACGCTTTCACCGATAAATAACCAAAGCCAAACATCAATGAACGTAACGTTGCAAAATCATAGACATTGCTCTTGGTTATATTGTTCCTCAGTCCATAGTATACATCAGTCCACCAAGCTAAAGATTCCTATCCAGACAATTCAAACAGTTTCCTGAGTCCATAGTATACATCAATCATCAAGCTAAAGGATTCTTATCCAAAACACTCAAACAGTTTCCTCGCTCCCTTTGTGGCTATGGCCAAGCTTGTTAAACTGCGACCCATGCAATTCCTGCCCTACACCTCCGGTCGGGCCCTTCATTATCCCTTCAGAATTCATCAGCGTCGATTCTAAAGTCCGTTGTCGACTAATAGTGTTACCTTGCTCATGCGCAGGCGTCTCCACAGGCGTAGTATCAAAAGGGATTTCCACTTTTGTGCCAGCAAGGTGGAGATACCAGTATGCAACACCTACAAAAATAACCACCACCAACAATATTACCGAGCCCGGAGGGTATCATAGATTTCCAGATATAGAAGCCTACAGAGATAGGTGCTCCAGAGTTGATACCTACTGGGATATAGAACATGTTCGCGATAACATGGTCTGCGCCTAAGGCAGTGAAACACATTGTAGGAAACCAGATTGCGATGATTTTGGAGGCGATCTCTCGGGAGGAGATAGAAAGAAAGACGGCCATGGTGACTAGCCAGTTGGCTAAGATCCCGCGGAGAAAGATTTGATGCCATGCCGGAGTAACGACCTTCGCCGTTGCAAAGACAATAGCCTCGGCCTTGAAAGCGCCTGATTGGAACATCCCGCCATCTAGATTTTAGTTTCAGTGATTGCTAATCGGTATATCAATGAAGGGCAGTGTTACTCACACCCAACAAGAACAATTGCGAAGAAGAGTATACCAGCAAGATTGCTAAAGAAGGAGATGGCCCAAGTCTTTGCTAAATCGATTATGCTGATCCGTCGGTGCAAGAGGGCGACAATCGAGTACTGTCCATGTTAGCTAAGTAATGTGAAGTACATCCCAAGTATCCAGCTTACCATGCAATAACTTGTGAATAGATCTGCTCCTGATAGAAAGACCATGATTAAGCCCACTGGGAAGAAACACGCAGCAATGGTTCGGATGAGACCAGGAGCATTGGTCTGGAACCAAGGCGATGAAGCTGTGGATACATTAATGGCGCAGCCAAATCCAAGCAGTAGGCCGCCCATAACAGAGTTAACAACCATCTTATCAAGACGCATATTCGCCTTCTTGGCCCCAATTCTGGAGATCAATTCGATGGTCTGGGCGGGTGTAAAGGCGTCCATATTTGTAAGGCTGTAGGGCGAGAATTCCTTGAGAAGTAGGCAGTCTTTGTCCGTTATGTCTCTCTATAATATGAACAGTCGGAAGGATGCAGGTGATGATGTGACAAAAATACGTCAAGTTTAAGAAAGAGCTGGATAAAAAAGCAAGATCCTTACAGACCCGGGATTAATTTTGACACTGATGTTTGATACAATGAACCAGACTACATGAGAGAGGGGTGTAACCTTTTATAAATATATTTCTTGGAGACCACTACCTGCCAAGATCGTTTCTCCGGGCCTTACAATCATCAGTTTTTGTTGTTCTATGAGCTAGACTGTCAAAACTCTCACACAGAGTAGTGCTTTCTGGAATAGCGTAGACAGATAAAACAATCTTTGTTTGTCTTATTTACAACGGACTACGGATAGTGATGATTCCGCATACTAGCAATATTCCGAGAGCTACAGAGTGGGGGGTTATTATAGTAAACCAGTGAGTGAAAAAGTAGATGTCACTCGGCTAGCAGCTAGAGGGATCTGATAAAACGCTCGCTTCTGCCTCCAACCCCTGTATCTTGGCATCTCAAAGGGTAGGATGATTGTGCTCAGCGCTCATTGGACTCATCGTGGTCTGCACCATCTTAAAACCTAAAAAACAAAAGATGTTTCGCAAATGGGATCGACTATACTTACCGTTTATCTATAGCGATCAATCACTCGTTGTTTCTAGATTATTTCTCAACCTGTCTACGAAGAGAATAGACTGCGCACTTTTCCCCCACGCCCCAGACCCACCCTATCTCACCTCACCCCATGGGGTAAGGTAAGGTTATATTTTTCCCCCAGTGGGGTAAAGTGAGTTCATAGTCTCCCCCTAGTGGGGTGAGTAGGTTCCTCAATGGGGGGATTATATAGGGCAAAATATTTTAGAATATAAATAAGGATATTATCTAAATTAATATAAAAATTAATATAAAAAATAGAACAGATATATATCTCTTTTTATCAAGGAATTGTAGAATATAATATATATTACATGATTAAGCCTCAGCTAAGCGAATTAGGGTCAGCCCTAATCAGTATACAGACTACCTTAGACAAAGTTAAATAGATATTACTTTCTATATATAAATAAAAAGTAGCTGATTTAATATAAGCTAATTCTATCTATTAACTTTTCTATATCTACTATAACTAGATACTATAAGAGTCCTATTCTTAATACTTTTATTAATTAAATATTAAGATAAAATTAGAAAATTTATAAAGCTTATATATAAGAATATATTATATACAGAAAGCCTATCTTATTCTTCTTCGTTTATTTGGTATATAAATTCTAGTTATAGTACCTAGTCTACTTATATAGAGACATTGAGATGTTTCATTATAACAGCTTAAAGTAAGTAATAATTGTTGTAGACTACTCTCTTCATTAGAAGAGCTAGAAGAGATATTTTATATCTCAGGATTAGGGTCTTCTATAAAATCTTTGGACTAATATATTCTATTACCCTTAACTTGGTTTTGTCTAGTTGAAAGTGGCTGATTTGGACAAGAAGACTAGCGTAAAGCCTTCCAAGTTTTGTAAGTCTAACATTCTTGATAACGTTCAGTTCGAGCAGCTATTTGTCCTTCTAGATCCTTATTACTAATATAGTTATATACCTCACCTTTATCAATATACTCTTTATAGATCTCGAGATCCTCCTCTCGAGTTTTAATCTTAGTTTCTAAATCTTCTTCTATTATATCTTTTATATCTATAGTAGATTCTAGACTAGTCTATAGTTAGCTAAGTTATAAATCCTAAACTATAGAGTAATAGACTAAAACAAGAGAGCATAGAATATTAGGCAAAAGATATTTATATTAATAATTATATATTTTATAGGCAAAGCTAAAAACTCTCTCTATACTAATATTAGCTATTAGAATATAGAGAAAGTCTTGAGCTATTATTACTAAGCTAGAAAATTATATTTCAAGTAATTTTTAGATAAAGAGTAAAGATTAATTATTAGATCCTATTTTAAAATTAGTTTAAGATTAATATAAAAATTAATATAAAGTAATATATTTATTGAAAACTATTTATTAATTTCAGAAGACAACTCCTCTAACTATCTTTTATAAGAATTATCAAGATTCTAGTTATAATATTTCTGATTTAATATAAGGACTAATAAGTCTAGATTTATTTCTCGAATCTAAATAAGTTATTTATAACTTGTTACTTGATTCTTATATTCTTTTTTATATAAGTTCCGAAATTAGTCTTCAAACTCCCTTATTTAATTTATATTCTTATAACTTAGTTAGTAATAATTCTTATCAAATATCTTAAGCTTAGACTTTGGATTTAGAATTACTTTAATATTATAAATACTCTCAAGACTAATATATATCTTATTATAATATTAGTCAAGTTTTCTCTTAGTAATATTAATAGTATTAATTAATAGCTTTACTCAAGAATACTTTCTTACTTTAATATTAAACTAATATTATATTTTATTTAAATACTCAAATAATTTATTATAAATATCTAATATATAAAATAATATTATTTCTAATATTTTCTCGATTATAATTATAAAGAAGTTAAATAAATATAATAAGTCTATAAAATACTCAAGCTTTTGTTATTTAATAAAAGAGAATAAAAAGGACTTAGTAAGTTCAAAATCTCTATAGAATTTATTAATTAAATCTCGAAGATATAAAGTCTAAAGAATTATATAAAATATTAAATCTTATCAAGTATAAATATCTTAGAATAAAACAAGAATAGAGTCTTGAGGTCAGAAAGACTCTTAAATTCTATCTCTCTAAATTTGTTTAAATTAGTACTTTTGCTAACTACTTGAATTAACAAATATTATAAGCTTATATATCTAGATAAAATAATTAATATAAAAATTAATATAAAGATTTATTTTTTATATCTTAGCAAGAGTATATAAAATACTTTGATTCTCAATAGCTTTAAGCTTCTCAAGGTCTAATAACTCCTCTTGTACTTTCTAGTTTAAAACAAAAATATTATTAGTTAGTTTTAATCAAATCTAATCTAGAAGTACTTGAAGACTAAGTTAAATTATATACAAAAGATATAATATATACTAAATCTTCTCCTGAATATATTTAGTTTAAATTACCTCCAAAAGATATAAGTTAATCTCTTTAACTAGAATTTTATTTAAGCTTATATTATCTATAGTTATTAAAATAACTCTACTAGTAAGGCAACATTATTCAAATAGAGTATTAATAACCTTTATAAATATAGCTTTAGAATAAACTTTTACTAGATTCTCAAAGTTAATAAGCTTAGAATATAGTATTTAGTTTTTATTAATATAATAAGCAAGAATACTTATAAATAATAATTGCGTTAAACTTGACTAATAGTCTAATAAGACTATAACTTTGCTATTAGAAACTAGGTTCACAAGTATCTCCTGTTCTACTTTTGATATAAGATTATTCAAGTAATTCTATACTATTATAATACTAGAGAGAGAAAAGTTAGAATTCTATATTAATATTAACTTCTTTTACTCAAGGTCTTTAATAGATCGAAATAATATTTCAAGTAATATAACTATTCTAAGAACTTGCTTATAAAAGTCTAGATATATAAGATATATTTATTATATTAATTAGTAGTTATACTAATCTTTATATTAATCTAATATACTAGTAAGCTTCCCTGAAGTATCTTATTAACCTTGAATAAGCTCGAATAACTCTAGCCTACTTCTATATAATACTACTTTGATAATATATAACTAATAAGTATCTTAGTATTACTTTTTCGTATATTAGAATATAAAAGTATTATATAATATTTTTAATAAATAACCTTGGATTCTTTAGTTTGAGAGTAAGTATCTTAATCAAATTAAGTCTAGATCTAAGATATATAGTTTTATAATATCTAATTCAAACGTTTTTCGATATTATTCAAGTAATCTATTATATAATTGATTATTTATAAAGTATCTAACTATTATTTAATAAAGGTTTTATAATATTATTATTTCTATTTATAATAATATTTGTTGTTTTTAATCTATTAGAAAAAAGAAAAAACAAGAGTAAATAACTCCTGATTTAGAGTTTCTTCAAAAGTATTATCTAAGGAGAATATTTGTAAGAAGGATATTAAATTAGACTATAAATAAAATATAGCTTTTTGAAAAAAAGTTAGAAAGTTTATATAGAAGTAAAGAAGTCGAAGTTAGTTTTATTTATTATCTATTACTTATCTATAAGCTACTTATACTAGAGTAGCTTTAGTATAAGTAACCTACAAATAAAGTATCTATTAGTTATTTACCTTTATAAGCCTTTTATAAATTATACAAGCTTAATTTTAATTTTATTTTGACTTGATTTTGACTTGATTTTGCCTAAGGAGTTCTTGTCGCTTATAGAGCCTCTAGAAGTACTTTTATACTAAAAGTAAAACTTAATTTAAGTAGTATATTTAATATAGACTATTAGCTAGTCGCTTAGCTTAGTATATTTTATAATAATATATATTTTATCTTATAATTTTAATTTATATAATTTAATTGGCTCAAGTATTTAAATATAAATTAAGCTCAAAGAATTAAAGACTTGAAAGTTTGAAAATTAAAGACTAAAAGCTCGAAGATTAAAGACTAAAAGCTTGAGACTTAAAAGTCTAAGACTTAAAGACCTTTTATAGAATTATTTAGTATATAATATTAGTATAAAAATTAGTATAAAATATAAAATTATTAGATTAGTCTAATTTAATTTATAGTATATTAGTTTAATATTGTTTTTTTATATACTCTAATATCTAAAATAAGCTTTTAGAGCTATATCTATCTAAGAATATATCTCTATTAAAACTAATTCCTGATTTGAGGGGAAAATATACTTATAAAAACTATTTATAGGAATTTCCTTTATATAAACTATTTTAAAACGCCTTTATATAACTTATACAAAACTTGAAAAATTGAAAACTAGTTTAATTAAGCTTCTAGTTATTTTTAGACTATTAATTTATAGGGCCAGAGAGCTTAATCTAGTTATCTATATTATAGATTTATATTATAAGATTATTTCAAATTACTTTTTCTCTAGAAGTAAAAAATTTATAAGAAATAATATAATTTTTGAACGTTCTTTTATAATAATTAGTATATTATATTACTAGTATAAAAATTAATATAAACTTACTTGTATATACTATAAGAAGGACTATTTCGAAGCAAGAATTTATATTTACCTTTCGAGAGCTATTTAATTTTTCGAAAAAGAGATTTATAACTTCTTTGCTATTTTTTCTACTAGAGCTTGAACTTCTGAAGCTTGGTTCTCTAAAAAGAAATTAGTTTTATATTAATTATTAAATTAATCCAAGACCTACAAGGATTAATTGTTTATATATAGCAAGGGTATTATTATATAATTCTTTAGAATATCTACTAGTAATTATACTATTACTATTTCGTTGTTTATCTGCTCTCTATATCTGTTTATATTTATATTCTTGATTAGATTTATATTCAATATCTTTCTAAACTAGATTATTATTATTATTAGTTACAAACTAGCCTCCAAATTCTCTAATTCCAAGCTCTTTTGCTAAAGTTTTCTAATCTTTGCTTTGTTACTCACTTAATAAGATTAGTATAAAGATTAATATAGATTATAATATTCAAATTACTATTTTAACTTGATTGCCAAGATATATATAAATATTATTTCCTCTTAATATTTAACAGAAGTAGAAATGAACTTCTAAGTCTTTCGAATTTTTTTTCTTATATATATAATAATATTCTAATCTATTATCTTTGCTTTTTCAAGCTTTTCTTGAATATAATTAGCTTAAAGTACTTCAAGTCTTTTTTATACTTTAACTATATATTTATTAGTTAATAGATTACTCTATACTTTTCTCTTACGAGATAAGCTTTTAGTTTCTAAAATATTCTATAAATATAATTAATATAAAGATTAATTTATACTAAGAATATTTTATCTAATTTGTTATTTCTTGAATAAGTAAACTTGTCTCAATAGGCTCGCTATTTATATCTAATATTATTATAATATTTTAGAAATATAATTAGTATAAAGATTAGTTTATTATTAAGAATAACTTACTTAATCAGACATTCCCTGCAAAAATAAACTTATCTTGATATATCTAAGATTTTAATATAACTAATACTATAAAAGAATTAAGATTAATAGAAATATTAATATATCTAGAGAAAAGACTTATAGTAAAACTATAACTAAATATAGTTTAATATAATTTGTAGGCTAAATTATTAGAAAAATAAAAAGAGCTATAGTAAATTTGAAGTTTGAAATTATACTAGTAAATTTTTATTTAATATTCTAGACCTTAATAATATCTTTAAGTTTAACTTTCTATAACCTTACTTTCTAATAATAACAATAACCCTGCTCTATTAACTAATATATAATATTTTACTCTATATATACTAATTATTATATTAATTATTACTTATAGAACTTTAATAGCTTCAACGAGAAGAAATTAAAAGAAAAAAACTACTAGAAAGGCTCCTAAAAAGGAGTCTAGAAATAAAGGTAGAAAGAAACTAGTTTAAGCCTCAAAGCACTAATATTATATTAAGGCTAGTAGTAAATAAATTAGTAGAATAATTAATATAATAGCTAATATATAATTATAGTAAGAGTACTTTAAGATATCAAGTACTATTAAAAGATAACTAAGCTTTTGATTCCAAAAGTACTATTCCAATATTTGATTATAAAAATTATATATAAGGCAACTATAAGAGTAGGTTTTTGTATTCAAAGAATTATACTTAAGGCTCTTCAAGAGTATATAGAGAATATATTAATTACTAAGTTTAAGCGTAAGTCTCCTTTTACTTTTTTATTAATTTTTATACTAATCTTTATATACTATAGTTACTAACCTTGCTGTTATCTATACTAAGTGTATTATAATTTAACAAAAAGATATATATTTAGTTTAGACAATAAGATTAAATATAACTAGTTATAAATTTCCGGGCTAACTATATTAGCTATATATAAATAGTCTAATAAAATAAAAGGCCAAATATTAGAATCTATTAGTTTTATTCTTTTAAATTTTACTTGATACTAAAAAAGTTAAATCTAGAACTATAAAACTTCTATATTTATATAGTAAAGCTAGGTTAGTATAAAAGTTAGTATAATAATATAAGTTCTATTCAAAAATTAAAATAAAATAGAAAGCTAGACATCAGAATATATTAGTTTTAGTCTTTGAAATTTTACTTATATTAAATACTAAATAAATTAATCCTAATCTATGAAACTTCTATATTTATATAATAAAGCTATATTAAGATAAAAGTTAGTATAATAATATAAGTTTTATTCAAAAACTAAAATAAAATAAAATCACGTGAAATTATATAATACCCATTGGGGCCCCCAATGGGGCCCCAATGGGGGGGTTGGCCGTACCTCACCCCACCCCAGACCTTGGGGTGGGGCCCCATAGGGTGGGGTAAGGTGCTTAATCCCCCACCCCATGGGGCCCCATTGCGCAGTCTAGAAGAGAACCATGTCTTCCACCGCAATAGCACGAGCATAGCACAACTAAGGATAACCAGCTAGAATATCACCTCAAACCCTCACCTTCGTGCATACATCCTCAGCAACCCTCGACAGCGGTAATTCTGAAGATCATCTCTCGGCGGCGACGGACTTGTTGGGTGCTGTTAGAATCTCGACGGAGATACACGTCTCGTCCAATGAGTACAGCAAACCTCCAGCACACGGCTAAGAAAACAATTGACCGAAGGTCTGATGGGAGATTTGATATCAATCTCCGTGCCTCAATTGATGACTCCGCTACTACTAGCCATTTCATCAATACGCAAAGGCTCCATGAAAGTACACCCTCCTATTCTAGAAACTCTTTTACAGGAATAGAATTTCAAGAACCAGACCAAAAGCAGGAACCTGATATAATAAAAGAGACTATGGGACCCAAAACACCAGACAGAGCGTCAGCAATGGCCACCAAAATATACACAATCTCGTACCTCATCGTCTTTGCAATGCTCGGGACTTTGGCCCGTCTCGGTCTGCAAGCGATAACCTTCTTTCCTGGTGCCCCGGTCATCTTCTCTGAACTCTGGGCTAACTTTGCTGGTACCATCGTTATGGGCTTCCTCATGGAAGACCGTATGCTCTTCAAAGAAGAATGGGGCGTTCCAGTTTACGACTACGAGCTCCAGAAAGTTAAGAAATTAACAGGCGACAAGCACCTCTCCGCCGACCTAGCAGCTGCAAAAAAAGCCCACGGGGCTACCAAGAAAACTATCCCTCTATACATCGGCCTTGCGACAGGTTTCTGTGGCTCCTTCACTTCCTTCTCCTCTTTTATTCGAGATGCCTTTCTTGCCCTCTCAAATGATCTACCAACCCCTCTCGACCACACCACGAACCTTAGCTCAAACCACACTGCTCTAACCTCCACGACAACACCCATATCTCGAAATGCTGGATTCTCCGTCATGGCTGTTCTAGCGGTCGTCATCGCTACCCTGAGCCTCTGCATTAGAGGCTTATACCTTGGTTTCCAAATCGCCCAAATTCTCGAGCCATACACCCCAACCTTACCATTCGCATTCACTCGGCAGTTTTTAGATCGCTTCGCCGTTGTTCTGGCATTAGGAAGTTGGACCACCGTCACGATACTGGCCATCTTTCCACCAAATCCTGACTGGCGTGGCATCGCACTTTTCGCACTCGTCTTTGCGCCCGTTGGCTGTCTCGTTCGCTTCTACGCGTCGATGTACCTCAATGGTCGGTTTCAACCGTTCCCACTCGGTACCTTCTTCGTCAATATTCTCGGGACAGCGATCTTGGGGATGGCGTTCAATTTCCAACACAGCGCAATAGCAACGGTGGTGAGCTGTCAAGTTTTCCAGGGCTTGATGGACGGCTTTTGTGGTTGTTTGACGACAATAAGTACGTGGATTGTAGAACTGACGACGTTGAAGAAGAGTGCTGCCTATTTGTATGGCTCTCTAAGTATTGCAGTGGCATTGGGACTCTTGGTTGCGATCATGGGCACTTTTAGGTGGACTGTAGGGTTCTCGGAGTTGAGATGTAGACACTGAGTCGCTGTTATTTAATGTATTAAAATAAATTAATCTTGTTTTTTTATCACACCTGGCCAAGCCTAAAGGGCAGTAATATATAACTACAAAGTTCACTTCCTTTGATTCCACCATGCTTCCGAAAATCACAACATAATTACTCTAATTACGAGTTTGTCTACGAGGTCTTATAGAGGGTTGGTGGCAAGTAATCCTGAAGGCCATTCCTCTAAGTGTTCAGTTCCTTATTGTCGGCCGTCAATTTTTTATAAGAGTTCCATCTCCATATCGATTTGTTTTGTGACTATTGCAGGCTTAGTTGTTGCTCAAACCGCGGTTTTATTAGGGGCATATTGATTTATGCGAGGTAGGGTTTCCTCTCTTAAGTAAAAGAGAGGTTGCCTCCTGTGTCTGTCTATGCTAGCCCTGGCGTTGGTTATTGGAGTACCTAGTCCAGGAAGGCATGGATTATACCTTAAACGAACTAGCTTACCAGCCGCGTTTCCTTGAGAAAGGGCTTATTGCTTGACTTAGGTAGTATTAGTAATATAACTTTGTACCTATAATACGAGTAATAAATTTACTTGTAATTTACCTGCTTACTTCTGAAGGCAGAATGTCAAACGAAAAGGAATTCGACCAATACCAAAACAAGGATTCAATCTAAGGAACACAAGAAAGCGTTTTCCTCAAGATATCGAAGATAAAATTGGATATTCGAGCACAGGTTTAGTTCTAGCTACACTATTCCCAACCGTTCTTAAGCGGAGTCGCTCCCCAACTGCGTTCGCTTAAGGCTTAGCCTTGGTACGAGGGCTGATATATAGAAGAAAATCCGTATGGAGACACAAAGGAGATACTACCTAGAAGATGTTATAAGCAGTTGGCTAATGTTCTGAGTGGAGATACTATACTGGTGAAGAGTTTTCTTGCGTTAAAACTATTCTTGTGATGGGCAAATGTGTCACGTGCGTCGCACGTGAGAGTGGGAATGGGAAATGGTTGCGAGGGGGGCACGTGTGTACTCGAAACATACTCTAAACAAGTCGCTGATGTATCCCCAGCGGAGTTCCGGTGTGCTTCGCGGGTATAAGAGTAACTGGGAGGGATAGCTGGAGGAGGCATCGATTAGTTTTTCTTGTTACTGGGTATCCCTAGCTCTTGAATATCAATTGAGCTGCCCCGCTTGTGGCTGCGTTGCATCCTGGCATTTGGGCTTCTGAAAACCCTGGTGTACACTATGGAAGGAAACTGCTATCGTTTCTACATGTAAATTTTAAAGTCGGCAAATCCTCTTCCATGCCCCTTCCAGGGCCAATAGGAAACCTCTAGCTTGATGAGCCCTTTGGATTGAGTTCCCCGACCTACTCGCTGCTAACAAGAGTTTCAACTCCACTTCATTGTTGTTTCATTCTCATAACATGATCGGTGCAGGTGCCTAGCGTATCCGCTTCGTTTTTGTTTTTTTTTCAAGTCGAGAAGCAATCACTCGTCTAGTACCATCAAGATCAAAGGTGAAATACATCACTTGGGGCTTCTTGGAGAATGAGTTGAATGTTGAAAAGATACCAACGTTTAAAGGTAAGCCTCTCGTCATTCCACCAGCCTCAAGTGAGAGTGAGCATGGGAGAAGAAATCTGGTACACCTTTGTGGTTGAACAGCTTGTCTAGCGCCTAGGAGGATATCTCAATTTATTTCCTGTTAATAGAAGTCTTAGCGTTCTATATGTAAACTATTAGACAATTTCTCTCAATAATGCATTCGACGACTTTACAACTTCTCTGAGTTTTGCTTCGTTGCTTTAGGGATGTTGCAAACATCTCGCTCACAATTGGTATTTGTTGTCCCTACTTCTATCCGCCGCTTTGCCTAGATACTTTTTGCCTGAATGGAGTTCTCTTTTCTTGATCGAGAACCTCCAGTAGTCGGGTTGGAGAACCATGGAAAGCTAGTGGAGCAATCAAGTGGTTTGAAATGCCGGAAAATCTCTCCTCTCATATGAGCTTCCGTAACAAAAGGAATTGCAAACGGTGGTGCAATAATGTGCAAAATAAATTAAGTCTGAAAACGTGTGCAATTATCCACGGTGCATATGTCAAAACTGTATGAGCTCTTTGCCAGCGTACCGGTAGACTTACCGAACCCAGGCTACTGGAAGCTGGTCGGGTGAGCCCGAAGCGTACCCCAGATGCCTGAAGAACAAATCAATGAGGGGCTCAGCTCATATGCCTGATGATGAAAAATATCGCAAATAAAGAAACTTTGGGTCGTGGAAAAGTCACTGGAATGTCCGCATTTTATGGCGCAGCATGTAAGTGGTGCAAGAAGTGGTGTCAGCTCACTTCGGATGCGCCCGATCTCCTGAACTCTGAATGGCTTCGCAATTCAAGTGTTCGTCGTGTCAGGCCATAAGCTATTCCGTTCCGAGGCATTCCGATCAAAACATACCACGCCCAAAAGCCACAACCCAATGCCAAATGATTGTAGGAATGCTTTTTAAATATAATAGCCCCTCGTTCAAAATGGACTTCTCGTCAATAATCCATACACATAATAAAATAGCATCTCTTCACAGCACAAAACAAAGCGCTCTACCGCATCTCGATCTTTCCCTCAATCAAAGATAAAACCAAATTATTTCCTATCCACCAACCACCAAAATGTCCAATCCAGCGATCGCAGGCAGTATTCTCAATAAATTTGCAATCGTTTTTGGCACAGCAGTTGGCGGTGTCTTCGCCGTAGATGGCATTCTGCGTATTGCAAATCGGAAACAAATGGAGGAAACAAGGGGAGGCCCACTAGGAGCTTATAATAAGAACGTACAGCCACAGCAAGATAGATTGTATGTTAAATTTCATACCCCCTCATTACCTCTCATTCCCACTTGTCTATTTATAAGAGTGTGTAGACTAATGCTTTTGAAACAGAGATACAATCTTTGATCGAACGAAGATAATGAATGATGTTAAATCGAAGAAACCGTGGAATATGACACTGGCGGAGAAGGAGGCCGCGAAGAGATAATGGGGGATGGAACGTCAAGGGAAGAGAGGAGGCGTTATATGGTGTTTTGCTGGAGCATTTTGATTGGAAATTCCCCATGGGTAGAGAGCGAGAAAGTTCAAATCGCAAATTGTATATACAGATTTGAAATCAACATCCTATGTTTGAACATATACCACCATTCCCATTCCTTGAATTCATCAGTGCGTGTTACCGCGAGGCGATACACATTCCCCTTTGAAAGCCTTCCCCACCACAGGGTTGTCCAAGCTCCCCTCTAACCGACCAATATCAAAAGTAATATTAGCAACAAGATCCCAAATAATAACCTCCCTAGCAAATACCACAAAGCTCTTCTCCAAATCAACTCCAAGCTCTAGTTTCTCTATCTCCTTCTGTGCATTGCGAAAACCAATCACCGCCTGCTTAGCATCATATAACCAAAATTTTAGAATCGCATTAACGGTAGGAAGCCCATACCCCCCATAATAAGCTCGGGAGTCTACATCGGGGATTGAAATGTGGGTACTAGCATTGTAGACTGTATTAGGTGGGAGATTCGAGAGGATGGCCGCCATGATGGGCTGGGCGAAGGTTGTGTTGTCAAATGTTGACGAATTAGATGTTGGGTGTGAGGCCATGAGCCAATAGAATGCTGTAACCGGTTCCCTGGTTGTCGGTACACAGCTTGGGTTCAGGGTTATATTTGCCTCGAAAGTTTCAATGGCAAACATGCTGAAAGCAGAAGCCAGGTCATTAAAATTAATACCATCCGGCCCAATCACTACTTCCGTATAATTGCTAAGTGGCGGGGAAAGAAAACTGCTTTCAGTCTTGCTATATAATTCCGTAATATCATCACGACCAGAATATGGCGGGGTCACACTATTAGAAGAATTGATTCCAAATTCGCTGTCGAATATATGGTCTTGGATGTATGCCAGTGGTTTGTTGTTGTCGTTGGGTGCATTCCATGCTTTGGCGCCGTGGATGAGGGTGTGGTATTCGAGATATTCATGATGAGAGAGTCCACTACGTCGTCTAACGGCAGCAATTTGTTTTGCATAGGGATTAGGCCATGAATATGATGCGAGACATATAGGCAGGGAAAAAAGAAGCGAGAACAGGAAGAAATGCATGTTCATGATTCTATGGACAGTGGAGTCCTTCTATGAGCAAACAGATGCAAGGAAGCTAATGGAGGGAAACTGGGGGGCAAAAATGTATGTTGCTATGTATACATATGTTGTATTAGAACTCGGTCAAGTCGTGCTCCCGAATGCCGAGCCCGGATTGTATGTATATTCCGCTCCCAAGTCCCGAACAACTTCCCGAACCCACTTCCCGGTGCCACGTCTTACTGCCACTTTCCGAAATTACTTCCTCACATAGCTTCCAAATATCATTTACCTAGTAGCTACAAAATAGTATTAATACTACAAGACTGACTTAGTTCTCCCATAAGCAACATCAATCTCCTTTTGATACAGCTTCACAATATTCCGCCTACTTAATTTCTGTGCCGGTGTAAGTAACCCCTGTTGTGTATCAGTATCATTCGCAACCCTACTTCGACCACACTTATGATGGATAAGTCGGACCAACTCACATTCATATTCGTCCATTCAAAATCCGTAAGCACAACACCCTCGACGACCTCGAAGGGAGCCAGTCCTGCCTTCCGCGCCGTGGCCTGGAGCTCTTTCAGCAGAAAAGCCTTAATGACATGATTCTGGACTAATGACTTTAAGTCAGTGTGCTCGATAGACTTTGAGTCTGCAAGTGTTTGAAGGGCCTTGAAAGCCGGGAAAACGATGGCAATTGGCTTGGCGCGGTCTGGTGCAGCATATATGCAGATGTTTGAAATAATGTTGTTGGTGCGGTAGATTGATTCGAGCTGAGACAAAAATTAACTTTTTTTCTCAATTTCATCTCTTGAGATCTTACCTTCTCAAGTGCAATATACTCTCCATTCAATGTCTTAACTAGGTTCTTCTTCCTATCAATTACTGTTAAGTGCCCATTTGGTGACCATTCCCCAATGTCGCCAGTCCGGAACCACCCATCAATCGTCAACGCTTCTGCCGTTTCCTCATCATTTTCATAGTAGCCGTTCATCACAGGCTCTCCACGAATCAGAATTTCTCCCTGGGGTGGGTTACTAGTTGTGAAATATCCTGCATCAGCATAGTCCACGAGTTTAATTTCAATACTGCCGGGAATATCGCCGAGCGTGTAGTCATTCCACTCGAGTGGGTCCATTAAAGCTCCCATTCTGCTGATATTAGCTTTTTATTAAAAAATACAGGAAGGGATCAAATTACGCCATTGTTTCCGTCAAACCATAGCCCATTAGCAGAGGCACAATAGCGAATGATATAAATCTCCTCGTCTCCCTTCCAATGGGACCGGCGCCGTTGAAACAAGCTCTCAGCCTACCGCCAGTCTCACGCTTGATATTATTGAATACCAAAGTATCGAGAAGACCCGAACCAGGAAAACCAAATTTGCATAAAAAGATTTTCACAATCATTGCGGCCCAGAAAAGATTTCGTTTGACATATCCAAGTTGTGAGACTTTTTGCTCGATGCCTTTGCGGATAGTCTCCCAGATGGCCGGTACGCCAATTAGGATTGTGGGTCTGAACTCTTTGATGTCACCTTTACAATTTCGCATGTTTGTGTCGGACAGTGTTCTCGGGCTTCCATAGCCCATTTTCAAGCCCCAGAATAAGCAGGCATTTTCGAAAGCAAATTCAAAGCTGTGGGCGAGGGGGAGATAGCAAAGGACTCCATCGCTTGGGCTAAGATATGGGTGAAAGACACTATCAAGGCCAGCAACTGTGACAATATTAGATTTATGCTAGCATAAGAGGGAAGCAAACTTACCTGCAGCTATAATATTTCGATGTCTTAGCGGGACTCCTTTTGGTGTACCAGTTGTGCCGGAGGTGTACATCAGGCAGCAGATGTCATCTGGTTTCGGAGGTACGGGTTCAACAGGACTTCTCTCGCCTAGAAGTTGAATCTCATTGAGACTGAATATTTTGATTGCTGGATATAGTTCCCTCAGCCTTTCGATATTAGCTTGATTTGCCTCGATTCCGTTGTTATACACGAGAATTTCAAGATGTGTCGCCTTTTTGAGAGGGTTGAAAAGCTTTGGTATTAAATCCGAATCAACAAAGATTGCCTTGGCTTGGGTTTGCGTTAGAGAAACCTCAAGTCCTTCCTCGCCAAGAGTAGCATAGGAAGTGACGATTGGCATTGACTGGGTTACAGCAGCTTGCTCCTATTAGCCAAGTGCACGTGACCTGGGCTGGTGATTTAGTAAGTACGTACCATGCGATGCAAGTAGCCAATTGGCACTAAATAGAGGTTAGATCAGAGCCTCTAAATTATTGAAAATATACAAACCTCGTAGAAGCAAAAATATGAAGCCTGTCCTCCTTCGTCAAGCCAAGATTCCGAAGTCCAGACCCAATCTGAAGTGCATTTGCAACATATTGTCCAAATGTTATATACTCATACTCACCGTATTCAAAGAAAGTCCAATTTTTTGAGACTTCTATCTCCTCTCCATCAACAATCTTAACTGTCTTTTTGACTTCATTGTGAGTTTTTATATGCTTTCTTGTTCCAATACCTTTCAGATCTCCAAATCTCTCTGATGTCCGCATGAGAATGTCAAAAACAGTAGTTACACCCTCCTCGGGCCGGGATACTAGCTTGGTGGCATATTTAGGATTCCTCCGTGGTATGGTCTCCCCTTCTACAGGTTCATAACCTGGCACTTCGACACTGAATGGGGGCTTCTTATAGCAACCCGGTTGTAATGATGCGTATTTGTGACTCATGACGTTAAAAAAAAAAAATACCGATGTATGATGGTTAGGACTTCCTATATTCCACTTGGATAGATCTGATATATATCACTAGTGTTGAGATGTCATGCCACAATTTTGATTGTCGGCAGCACGTGATAGAGAGGGGAAATATCCGGGATGGCCTGACGCTGACGAAATACTGATTAGCCGTGGCATTCAAGGAAGGTCCAGAAGGCTGAGAATGCATTTCCTGTCTCACTTGATGCGTGGTGCTGATTAAGGTTAGTTGTATTGTAGTGGAGAGTTGTGTTGAAGTGAGATTGTATGGATCGAAAGCCTCTAGGATATATTGCCAAGGTGTTCAGAAGCCACTGGAGAGACCCATGTTTTCGGCTTCCGTAGCTTTGCTGGCTTCAATCTTAACCCTTAGCGACCAACGTCTAAGCATCGCAATCAACAATTAAATGATAGTGCCGCCTTTGCAACAAGCGTCTGCAGACTGTACAATCGATTCTTCTGTTGACAGTAAATACCTGGTCTGCCCGCTTCGATGCTGAATGGTGGAGAACATCCCGGACGTTAGGCTGTGTTCTCTGTTGGTGGCTGAGGCCATAGCCCGGATAACCTCACTCTTTTTCTATTTATGTTTGTACGAGAGCTTGTTTTCAGTAATTGTTGGTGATTTAGGTATGGAAATTATATCTTCGTACTTCACCATTATCTTCCTGCCGTCCTGCGATGGTAATCCTGTATCCAAAGCCTATAAAACAGAAGGCTACAAGACGAAGCAGGTAATTTCTAGACAGTTTTAGAGAGCGCTGACTCAACCCTTACGCTTTGCACAAGGACCGTTGAGGGAAGGAAGAGCTTTAAGGGAACAGAAATACTTGTCCGATTATCGACATGACTTCCCATCTGCAAACCATAAGCCAACTTGGTGAAAGAATGGTTCTCCCCCAAGAAAACAGAACCCGCAAATTCGAACACCGATTTTCCGCTATTATCTCAAAATCGAAAGACGATGACGATAAAAGAAGCAAGAGTTCGCGACTGTCGGGATCTGGAAGTGCCGCAGAAAGAAGGAGAACATACAATGGAATAACCTCGATGACGGACCTGATCGATAAAAGCCGTTTCTCAGCAGCCTCAATTTGCAGCCTTGATACATACTGTACAGCGACAAGCTACCTGGGGTCATGGTACACAGCACCATCTATTGTGGGTAGTGACGCGAAGGATGGAACCTCCATACGTCGCACATTCATGAGCCTCCTACAGCGCACTGGATTGACGTCTTTGGTGGGAGAGCAGCTAGTTGATGAGTTGGACTGGTGCGGTCGAGGAATGCATGTCGATTTTGGGCCAGCGGAGAGCATTCCGCTGGAGATCTGCGATTCAGCTGGCCATGGATCCACATCAACAGTTGATATTGTGAGAGTTCGACGCATCAAGCTTGCTCGGAAGTTGACATATATGACGCGTCGTGTTCCACTGAAAGCAGTGCTGAGGGAGGTCCAGGCGCTGCAGAAGCTCAAGCATGCCCATATAGTTCAACTCGTTGGTACATATCGACATAGATCAAAATTCGCTGCTCTGCTCTATCCTGTAGCTGATATGGACCTTGCTTTTTACCTTGAAGAAGCAAGAGACATGCCAGATGCGAAGGAAGACTGGCTCGAGATATCAAATAATAAAAGAGCCCACCAAAACGTTTTATCTAAAGGCTCTTTATGTTTGGTATCCGCCCTGCGGTATGTCCATGAGAATGGTGTGAAACACATGGATATCAAACCTGCCAATATCCTCCTCAAAAAATACGAACCGCCAGATGCATACATCAACAACATTGCATACAAGCTTTACTTGTGCGACTTTGGAATTTCGCAAGTTTTCAACCCCGATGACCAAAGTCAAACAGAAACTTATCCGGGAAAAACTCCCTTTTACGCATCTCCGGAGGTTGCAGCCGATGAGCCACATCCGCATGGAAGAGCGTCTGATGTTTTTTCATTGGGGTGTGTTCTGGCTGAAATGGCAACTGTCTACTCTGGTCTTACCGTCGAATCACTGAAAAGAATTCATCTTTTCAATAAACCATACAATGAAAAAGTGGACAGCCTGAGGTCCTGGGTAACAACTCTTGATGATATGAAAGTTAGCAGAGAAGTTATTCTGAAGATGCTTCACGAGCATCCAGCGGACAGAGCTAGCCTCATAAAACGAGATGGAGAAACAGACGTTATCGATCTGGAATGCCCACATCACCACGATCCACCAGACCCGTTCGAGGTCGATGAGGAGCCACAATATTTTGAGACAGGACTTGGAAGTTGAGTTTGTTTGACCAGGCATTATTTTTATTTGCCCTTCAATCAGCTTTTTTTTGTATAATAATACGTAGGTGCATACCCCCATGAGTTATTCCCGGACCGGCGTTTGATATGTAAAAAATTATTCTACAATTCTACTTTATATCAATTGACATGACTCGCATGTCTGCTGCACCAAATACTAATTGCCACCTACACGTGACAACTCAATGAACCTTTCACGTGCCCTTATCTCTCGGGTTCTGTGTCTAAACCTACTCCACTACTTCCCAAGCACCTTGATAAGCAGAAGTTTACTATGCATCCTGCTATCCATGTCTATTTAGGGTAATCAGCAATCTCTTACTACAAACACCATAGTGCAAGAATTCAAACTTCCCAAATCTGGTGTTGAGGCCCTTCGAGCAATAATTGATCCCCCACTTTTGCCTCTACATCTCAAGCGGACTTCAAAACTGGGGTCAAATTTGGAATATGGAGAATTCGAAAAAACCAACAAATCCCGCTATACCGAATCCGCGGAGGGCTCCTAAGTCGCGAAATGGATGCTTACGGTGCAAGGCCAAGCGGGTAAGTAATCATCATGCTCAATAATAAACATGCATAACTAACTCACCCCAGCTGAAATGTGATGAAAAGAAGCCAGAATGTCTTCAATGTAGTAAAAAGAGCCTGCCCTGCCCAGGATATAAAACTAAACCACTTGTTTGGTCAACCAAACATGAGAAGCTTCTTGTCCCCGACACTCAGTTACCCACCTTCGTTGTGGAGAGTTCAAGAAGGCTACAGGAAATTGTCTCTTCGCCTAAAGAGAATGAAAAGGAGCGAGAATCATCACAGATTACTTCTCCAGAGAAGCAGTCTGGTATTCCTTTTCTACCAATTCCTTATGAGGATACACCTTCTCCTCTGGAAGACGTATCGTATACATCCACCATGACCTCAGGTTCTACAACTAATCCTCTCTCTTCCCACCCTCCAATACCCACAACAGACTCTCTTGCTGCGATACGGCACCAACTACAGCGATCTAGCGTCCCACAATTCCTTCTCCATCTTCCTACAATGCTTGTAGAGTATTACTTCTCCTATGTTTGCCAAATATTCTCGTCATTTGATGGCACTCTGAACCCCTTTCGATCAACCATTGGTCGGCTCTGGGATGGTTCTGCACCCATCTACTATGCTATCCAGAGTATGGCTGCCGCTTACTTGGCGAATCACTTTCCAAGGATGGTAGGAGTCGGAGTTATGATGCAAAGAGAGACATTTGGTGCATTGTGCTCTCTAGGCCAAGGGGGTGGAACGGGTAGTGGGGGGGATGGGTTGGATAAAATGCTCCTTACTGTGCTACTTGTGGGACAGACAACGGCATGGCATGACCCGCAAGACCTTGGCTTAGTCCATCTAAAGACTGCGAAAAGGCTTAATCGACGACGCCTAGAGCAGCAAAGCCCTGGATTGGGGACGCGAGAGAGAAGGCAAAACGAGTTTTTTGAACAGTGTATCCTATATTGGGACATGCTTGCCGGCTTCGTTTCTGACGATGTAGACGAATTCGGATTCGAACCATCCTCTCCAATTTCAATATCATCCGCAACATCACCACCAACAACCCCTGGAAAAACTCATCAAATCTTCCCACACCCCTGGACAGGTGTTGCACCTAAAATCCAACGCCTCTTCGCCCGCACTGGACGCCTAATCCGCTCCTACCGTAAATCTCTCTCTTTTGACGCTACTTCTCTCGACTTCCTAGACCTTGACCTTAATCTCGACTTTAACCTCCCTTCTCAAGCTTCCATCCAGGCACTGCAAACAGCTCAGGCACTCGAAGAAGAGCTATTAGGCTTTGAGGCGCCTGCGCTGACGTCCCTTATTGATGCAGGTGACCAAAATACGCCTGTGCATCAGTATCTGCTCGTCGCTGAAGCATATCGTTGTGCTGCACTCTTACAACTCTACCGTGTGTTCCCTCATCTTCTCTCCCGACGCGTGCCAGTTTTGGAACTTGGGTTTTCGGGGTTCGAACCTGGCTTTGATGGAGGAAACGGGAGTACTAGCGTAGGAATTGGAAACCTTCCAATCCCGTTTTCGCAGCACCCTAATGATTTCCTGCTAAACTTAGCCCTCCATACCGTCTCCCTCCTCGAAACCCTCCCTCCCACCTCAGGCACCCGTTGTATCCAACCAATCCTCTTCATCGCCGTTGCCTCCGAACTGCGCTTCCCTCCCCCTTCAAATCACATCTCACAGGGAAGTATCACTACTCAAGAGATTGATATTGCAACAGCACGAAGATTCGTCACAGGTAGGCTGCAAGAATTCTGTCATAGCTTGCCAGCAAAACCTGTGAAGCAGGCCTTGAGACTTGTTGAGGAAACGTGGGGGAGACTTGATAGTGGGATGGGCGGTATCGGGGAAGGGAAGGGATGTTTTTGGATGGATGTTATGGAACAGATTGGTGGGGAGACGATCTTTGGGTAGCCTGGGGTGAGTGGATGAGGTGACTTGGTGCTTTGTGTTGTCTGATAGATACCGTACCTGTACTCCAGGATAGCTCATTGGGTTTTGTTTTCAAGAAGAGATAGGGAAGCAGTAGCAGAGAGCGGGCTTTCTAGAGCGGGTGAGGTAGAACATATTCGCCCGATAAAAAATAATCTCCCTAGGGCTTCCCATCAAACAGATGATTAAGAAGGGCAGTGCTTTCACGGTAACTAAGGAGAAGTGGGAAGGGCCGGGGGTTTAGCGTCCGTCGTGGGACATGATAGATGAAATGCGCGTGGCTATTAAGTTATTTGAAGAGGCACCAACGCAACTTAGTATTGCGGTCAAATTCAATAAGCAGTAACGGAAGAAGGGACAACAGATTGGGTTGGAGATAACTGAGCCAGTTTAGTCAAGGATCCAGATAGTTTAAATTGGGCACGGTAGCGACGATGAAAGGGGATATATTCAACACTATAAATAACACTACTCTTAGTTCAAAGAAATGAAGAATGAAATTGAAATACTAGGTGTCATTGATCTCATTACCGCCTCAGCTTGCCATTAAACAGCCACGTATCGCAGCTCAGTTCTTAGGCACCATAAACCCACCAAAGAACTTCTCCATCTCCGACACATCCTCCGCCTCTCCAATCCACCCCACATAGCCATCAGGTCTAACAATCACCACACAACCGCTCTCTCTATCAACGCCATACCCCTCATAAGCTTTTCCATCCCCCTCGTGATATGAAACATCATCGACAAAGACCTTCCAGTAATCCCATCCATCTCCCTCCTTGAACGGTCTAAAGATCTCAGCGAAGTCAAACAGTTCAGTTTCTGCACGTTTCGCACTATGAATCGTGAAAATCTCGATTGCAGAGTCAATAGGTGAACCTTTAGGCGTGAAGCGGTGGAGAAATGAATCAGGTGCGGAGAGAGCAGCGCCGAAGGTGTCGATTCGTTGTTTCTGAGTAGGCTTAGAGACGTCTCCTGCGAAAACAACAATCCGCCACCTCCCATCTGATTTGAGCCAACTTTGAAACTGCCATGGCCTGGCATCCGCCTGATTCAGCACTTGAAAACTCGGAAACCGCATCCCCATCTTAATATTCTTTGCCAACTCACTCTTCCCTAATACCCTATCCTTCCCAACTCCCACATCCGTCCCATCTCCCTGCTCTGCTGCGTCGCCATCTTTAGCTATAAGAATGGAGGCCCCGTAGTCGACAGCTACACCAGATGCGAACATGTTGCCTTTTTCGAAAGCGGATTTGAACTCAGCCATGCTAATTCCCGCTTCGTCCATTACATCTTTTGCGGGCCGGCCCGAGAACAGCCGGGAGAATTTGTGGTCGAAGGCTATTAGGTCCTGAGCTATACGGCGGCGCTCAGATTGATAGGTTTTGAGGATTGAGCGATTTGAGGTTCCGTTGAGCACAGCTGCAATTTTCCAGCCTAGGTTGTATGCTGAAGCCTTGTTAGTGGCAGAATTCTTTGGAGTGGAGGGGATTTACTGTCTTGCATGCTGACATTCATGCCTTGGCCAGCCTTGGGAGAGTGAGTATGGACTGCATCACCAGCAAGGAATATCCTTTCGTTCTTGGAGAAATTGGAACCGACTCGTTGGCCAATTTGATAGGCAGTCCACCAGTCGCAATACTCGTAAGTGATTTTGTACGGGGCTATTGTCTTTTGAGCGCATTCAAGGATCATCTGAGGGGTGATGTTTGTTCGGTCGAGCTGCGAAAATAAGTTTGAAATTCACCGTCACGAGGCTATACGTGTAATTACCTTGTTACCACCTTTTTCAGTCGTCGTCATTTGGATATACAAGCGAACCAGCTTATTTTCTCTTGGAATGACCATGACCGAACCAGAACTTGCGGAATGGATGGCACATCGCATACGAATATCAGCTATATCATTCTCAGCCATGGTATAATCCATGGAATTCGTCGAGGAGACTTACGAAAATCCGTAATAGGTATAATATCAAGTACTCCCCTGTGGATCGTTATTAGTGTAGTCCTTGTCAAGGTTATAGAAATATTTACCATATATAGTCAGTCTGTTCTCCTTCCAGTTTATATCCCAGTTGCCTTCTCGTCCATGAATGTGCACCATCACAGCCAATCATGTACTTAGCTCTCACAGTCTCACGAGTTCCAGCTCTACCATTCTTTTGAGCCTTATTCAAAATCTCGTCAGTATCATCAGCAGCCATGTTACTTCTGAACAGACCATCAGATTTCGCGTTGGCTGAGCCATTGGCGTCGGTTCTTTGAGTGGGGTTTGCCTCTTCTTCGGTTAGATGCTGAAGAACTACTTCAATAGGATACGCATCAGGTTCCTCAGCCTTTGACTCATCGAAAGTCAAGGATTCGGGGAGCACTCCTCGCTCAACTGTGATGTCACTATATTTCTTAAGAGAATCCAAAAAGAAACGCTCGATGCGTCCTTTGAGTTGTGTCAGCTGATTGCTCATCTTAGGAGCTTATGATGAGCATACCTTGGTGAAGAACAACTTGTTGGAAACGGCTGATGTTCGGAATGGTGTCGGGTATTCTATCTGATCTCCGAATCTTGCCTTCGGAATCAGGGTTCCACAGGCATATCTCAAGCATGTGATTGCTTTCTTTCCAGACTCGATCTGCAAAGCCGAAAGAGTCAAAAATCTAGCTTCATCAGCTAGATCAAGAATAGATATTTTTTGACTTACCTCCAATGTTCGACATTGAAGTCCATCGGCTTGACTGACAACTAGTTAGAGAGAGACTTTTGAATAGACTTTGTGAAACGTACCCCGCATATATTTTACTTCCTCTTTTATCTACAATCCTTGCTTTGATACCACATCTAGCCATCCACGTCGCCGCCATCAGACTAGAAGGGCATTAGAAAAGATGTATGTCCTATATCAAGCTATCTTACCCTGCGGGACCAGCCCCAATGATGAGCACATCAACTTCTGAATACCCTTGGACCATTTTGTCTAAATTGCTGCACAATCTCAATCAAACTCTAAATTGAGATAGTGATACTGACTTTAGCTCTACTAGGGTAATTAATCATAAGAAGTGGAGAGAAGATTTATGTACATAAGGATTGGAGAAAGGAGTTTTTAGTGGGGAAGAGGAAACGAGATACCCCCACTGCCCCGCGTCGCCATGTCGGGTCGGATCCAATATGCGGGTTATCCGTCTGGGGGTGAGCCGAGTGGTCGAGAGTGCGGGGAACAAGAATAAGATGATGTGACCTTTATGAGGCGGAACACATCCGCCACCGCTGACTAAGAGGCTGGTATGATACCTACTCTCCATTTCCTTGGTCCAATCGTATTTTTCTCCCTGGAGAAGATATTAAATCTAAAAGAGTTTGCAACCGCGGAAGCCATCAAATAAGCATTGAGCGGATACCCATAACATCCTGTAAGACATTGCCTAGGCATGTGAGAAACCCCATCCTAACTAAGAAGCATAGTTACCCCATAAGGTATCACCGATTGGTTACCCTATGCCCAATTACCGCATCTCTATGAAAAAATATTCCGTAGCATTGTTACACCACTCGTCTTCTGACTCTTTCATACTCAACGAGACCAATCTCTTACTGAGTCATCTTCTGGATAGTTAACAGGCATTCGATTATTTCAAATTTCCATAATGCCAAGCCTCACTATCACTACAACTACTAACCCCAAAACCATCTTCTTCACCGATGATGCCCAAACCGACACTATCCAAAACCCGCCCCAGACCACACTCCTAATTCATGGTCTAGGATCTTCCTCTTGCTTCTACAAGACCATCATTCCATCTCTCCTCCCCTATACCCGCTGTATTGCTCTTGATACTGCCGGCTCCGGCCTCTCTGAATTAGGGAATGAATCTCAAACGATAGAAAGCATAGCAGAAGATGCAATTTCGATCTTGGATGAGATAAAAGTGGAGAAAGTAGTCGTGGTTGGGCATTCAATGGGTGGCATTGTGGCAAGTTTTATGGCGGGGGAGTGGAAGGAGAGGGTTGAGGGTGTGGTATTGTTGGGGCCGGTAAATCCTACGCCTGGTATGGCAGCCGTGTTCGAGAAGAGGATTGAGGCTGTGAAACAAAGCTAGTTCGCCCCAAATTTCCATTTTCACAGAGATCTATCTAAGTAGAATTTCACTAACATAGTAAATAGATGGTCTCGAATCTCTCGCAAATAGTATCCCAACGGCAGCAACAGGGTCGTGGTCCACGTCACTACATCATGCATTCATCCGCTCTCTTATTTTGG
This sequence comes from Tricladium varicosporioides, assembly GCA_021365295.1. Taxonomy (NCBI): domain Eukaryota; kingdom Fungi; phylum Ascomycota; class Leotiomycetes; order Helotiales; family Tricladiaceae; genus Tricladium; species Tricladium varicosporioides. Next base: position 222,879 of record JAJTIW010000047.1, on the reverse strand, counting down.
GAACATCACCAGAAGGCTATGTCTCACTTTGCACCGTAATCGCTCGTGCAAAGGAACCGAACTATTCTGCAATTACAGTTCCATTGCTCCTGTTAGCCGGAGAGGATGATAAAACTTCACCATTAGAGAGCTCTAAAAGTATATTTGAGTCGTATGGAACAAGTTCGGCGAAGAAAAGGCTTGAAATTTTGAAGGGTGTAGGGCATTGGCATTGTGTTGAAGCTCCGGATAGAGTGGGAAGTTTAGCTACAGAGTTTATCAAATCACTGAGTTGATGCTAAGACCCAAGGAAGAAATGAAACATGCATCTAAAATAAGGCTGTAATGGTAATATTCCGCACACACCGAAGGTACGATTATCAATTTTTCAGAGGCTAGGGTACATGAAGCTCTCGTAGAAGTTGGTGACTGCAGCAGCCGTCTGGACAGGGGTTTCTTCAGCTATAAAATGTCCGATGCCATCACCAAATCCCTTCACCTCCAATTTTCCACTACCCACCCACTCTTTCCAGACCTCTTTGATATCATACCGTCTCCCGAGATAATCAGCGGAATATAAAACAAGAACATCAACATTTATTTTTCGATCTGCTTTTTGATCATCCGCTTGAAGGTTAATATCCTCCTCCGCGCCAGCTCTGTAATCATCACAAGAGGCTTCAACGACAGACTCATATTTGAATGATTTTGCGTAGACTTGAAACGCGTTATTTTCTCGTAATTTCGAGGCTCCGGCTTCACTTGCACCAGTCCACCTTGAAAGCAATTTCTCAATGAAGATATCACCTCCTTGAGCGTTGATCATAGATGTTGCAAGGCTGATATTTGCGAGAAACGGCCAATGAAATGACCCTACAGAGCCAGCTGGATCCGAAAATGCTCGCCATTGATGGAGAGTTGGAACGATATCCATCAGGATAGTGCCAAGAATATGAAACCGAGAATCATCTCCAGCGTCTACTGCTAAGCGATGGCATATTCGAGCCCCGCGATCATGACCAACAATGATGAGTTTTTGCTTGGAATTAGATACCAAGATCGAGTTGAGAACCTGGAGTATTTTCTGACCGGTGCTGCGCTTATCGTGGCGACCAAGCAGAGGTTTGGATCGACCGTAGCCCGAGATCTAGAAGGATTAGGAAAATACCAACTAAGGTGATATACTCACATCTGGAACAAATAAGGGTATATTTTCGGAAACACGGGATATAATCTGCTCTGTATGTCAATATTTGCACAATTTGTTACTGTATGGTATCAGCCTTACATGCCTCCACCTATTCGAACGGCGAGCTGTTAGCAAGGAAAGCGACACTTGTCAATGACGCCTCAGTCATGAAAATTTCTATCTTTCACAAATAAAATAATACTTGGAGGAAAGACCAACATGAAACTCCTGGATGTCGTTAGAGCCGAGGAAACGGAAAGGCGTGATCATCTTACGTCTGAGGATACCCATGTATTAACACTAGAATTGGCACATCATGTTTCGGCTCTTTGATACCACGAATATAGTAAAATAAACCGTCTTTAGAAGCAGTATCAAGGTTGCTTTGGAGGCCAAGGCTCTCCATATGGCAGACATCCTCCATCATTGACTTCAAACAGCTTTCGTCCCATATTGATTCCATTTTGCTGGGAGTAAAGAACACTAGAATGCAAAAGAGACTAAATTTAAAATTGTGGTTTTTTGTGACCTCAAAAATGGAATCGTTTGATTGAACTTTCTTCCTGAAAGAGGGGATATACCATCGGTTTAATTACCGGGTAAAAACTTGAAAAAGCCCAGTGAAGATTAGAGGCAATGCGGTGAAGCAACCAGTCCACAGGACATTGGTTGTATGATAACACATTTAAAGCGGTATGTAGTATTTTATAATTGCTATGTGGACCTATGGTTCTAATTACATGGCTCTGGATGATGACATAGCAAAGAGAAGAGGAGGTTCAATTATTTGGCGGGGTAGCACGTGCGTCTCGGATCAATATTTCTCCTGCCCGACAATCCTTGTTAGTAGAAGTTATCAAGCTTCCCAAGCTCAATTTTTATGCGAAGCTTCATGCGACAATTGAAGACATCGTCCTCAATTTGTGATATCAATTAGACCTCGCGCATTACAATGGGTCGAGGTGGCAAACGAGTAAGTGCATACCTTCGATCCCCTTCACTCAGAAATTCTAATAGTTTAGGGTGGTGGTCGTGGCAGTGGTCGAGGACGAGGTGGTGGTGGGGGTAGAGGTCGAGGAGGTGGCAGAGGAGGAGGTGGCGGAGGGGACAAATGGGATAATCGAGTCAGCTTTGATAAGGTGGAGAAAGTCAATGAACGCCTCCAAAGATATTACAACAGTATTCTTGGATTAACAGACGAGGAGAAGGAGGATTTCTGGCAAGCGTACAAAAGGGAATTGCCTAATAGCTTCCGATTTACAGGTTCTAAAGGGTATGTGCCCCAGAAGGTTAAATTAGTACGAACTGACAATCTTTGCAGGCATGCCCTTGCAGTTAAGCACCTCCTCGAGGTGCGTTATATTCCCCAAATATCGAAGATGTCGCATTACGATGGCACCCCAATCGAAGCACCCAAACCTGTATCTTGGTACCCAGATGAACTTGCCTGGTGGATGACTACGCCAAAGAATGTCATTCGCAGGTTTCCTCCATTTGCGGCTTTCCAAAAGTACTTGGTATCGGAAACAAGTGTAGGAAATATAAGCAGACAAGAGGTTGTCAGTATGATTCCACCTTTGGTTATAGATCTTCAACCTGGTATGACCGTCCTGGATATGTGCGCTGCGCCAGGAAGTAAAGCTGCACAACTACTTGAGATGGTACACTCTGGAGAAGAAGTACGAGTCAAGAAGTCTCTACGAAGTTATGCCGAACAAGATGGTCGAGAGGTCAGCCCTGAGCCAACAATCAAGCTTGAGAGCACTGAAGGATTGGATGCGGACTCCGGCGACTATGGAAGAGCTACCGGTCTCTTGATTGCCAACGACAACGACTACAAACGTAGTCATATGCTCATTCATCAACTGAAACGTCTGTCTTCGCCAAATTTAATTGTTACGAATCATGATGCGACGATGTTCCCATCGATCAAATTACCACCAACCCCAGAACACCCATCTTTGAATCGGTACCTTAAATTTGACCGCATATTAGCAGATGTACCATGTTCTGGAGACGGCACGATGCGAAAAAACGTCAATCTATGGGCTGATTGGAAGCCAAGCAGTGCACTAGGCCTTTATATCACGCAAGTCCGCATTTTAGTTAGAGCATTGCAGATGCTGAAGCCAGGCGGTCGTGTTGTCTACTCGACCTGCAGTATGAATCCAGTCGAAAATGAGGCTGTGATTGCATCCGCCATTCATCGATGTGGAGGGCTAAACAAGGTTGAATTAGTCCCCACAGAAGAGAGATTACCTTTATTGAAGCGAAAACCCGGTCTGAAGAGCTGGAAGATTATTGACAAAGTTGGAGAAATGTGGGATTCATACGAGGACGTTCAGGAGTCTATCAAGTCTGAGGGATTGACCGAGGCTCTCGATAAACTTGTCCCTGGCATGTTTCCACCTTTGCCGGGCACTGAGGAATCATTGATACCTTTTGAGAGATGTATGAGAGTCTATGGTTATCTCCAGGATACAGGCGGCTTCTTTATTGCTATTTTGGAGAAGAAATCCGAGTTCAAGGCTAAGCCAGAATCTGAGCCGAGGAAGATCAACTCCAAACCACCCATCGGTGCTATCATTGAAGAAACTGACTCTCAACCTACGCCTGAAGAAGGAAGCATGGCCCCCAGAACCGAGGCTGTAGAGACCCTGACAGCCTCTACTACGGAGCCGACAGATCTCACGCCTGCTGCTCATCAAAACCAAGACAACTCAACTTCCGATGCAGCAACCCCAGCTACTGGCACAAAACGCCCAGCAGACGATGGAGATGAAGCTATGCTTGATGCTTTTCCGTTGAAGAAGCTAAAGACTGGGGATGATATTGATGAAGTTAGCGAAGAAGACATTCAAGATCGAGATGTGCACTACCCGCCACCCCCAGGAGCTGAGTTGGATCTCACTACTCGACCTGGTGATCTCCGAGATGGTGTACTCCCTCAAGCCCGACCTCAACGAAATAGAAATGGTGGTCAACAATTTGAAGAGCCTTTCAAGTATATCGCTGCAGATCATACTCAAGTCAAAACTATCGAAGAGTTCTACAACTTGTCTCCCAGATTCCCACGCGATCGCTTCATGGTTCGTAACGCGGAAGGTGAACCTGCAAAGACGATATACTACACGTCTGCCTTGATTCGTGATATTCTAACAGAAAATGAAGGGAAGGGTATCAAGTTTATCCATGGGGGAGTACGCATGTTTATGAAACAAGATGTGCAAGGTGAAGGTGTATGCAAATGGCGTATACAAGCGGAAGGAATGCCAATCTTGCAAGGGTACGTTGGTGAAGAAAGGGTCGTACGATTATACAAGAAAGAGACCCTACGTAAGCTACTCATTGAGATGTTTCCAAAACTTTCCGATGGTGCATGGAAGAATCTTGGAGAGATAGGCGAACGTGTATTGGCAATGCCTATGGGCTGCTGTGTTCTTCGTATCGAGCCAAGTAACGATGATGATGGATTCGACGAGCGGATGGTGATTCCATTATGGCGAAGCCTCCACTCTCTCAATCTCATGTTGGCGAAGGAGGACCGATCAGCCATGCTGTTGCGAATCTTCAATGACACGACACCACTAATTAACAATTCCCAAGAAAGCCGGGTAAAGAGAGAAGCAGATGCAAAATCCGAAGAGGCAAATGCCAAACGCGAAACCAAAGTGGAAGAGACTCTAAACGCAGCCATGCCTGAGACCAAGGCTGAAAATGCTGGCTCAATTGAGGCAGCTGCCCTAGCCATCAATCTTCCTACGGACGAGATAACCAAGCTTGATCCATATAGCACTGTCACAGGACAGCCAGAGATAGGAATGGAGCTTGATTCTAAGGCAGGAAACATCGTGGAGGGTGAGGATACTGGTAGTGCTGAGCAGCAGTTGAATGGCAATGGTGATGCAAAGGAACAATTGGGTGGTGTTTCGTAGTTAGTTTTCTGGCATATTTGGCGTTGGGTATTGTGCAATAGGAAAAAGCAGCTCGTGATCTGTTGATCTCTGAGTATGAATACATGAAATTACCATACTTGAAGTATTTGCGGGATGTCATTTACTGCACAGCAGTTGGGCTGTCGCTTGTGTAAACTCACCAAAACGCCAAGATGCTACTGGTTGGTTGGATTGCGCCACAATTCACTTCTCGCTAATGCTCCAACGACATTCCCGTCTGCCTTCCCTTCCTTTTTGACACACTTGAACTCTTCTTTACAACTTCTAATGTCAAAACATTGAAACCAACGTAGATCTGGAGTTTCCACATGCTGTCACAAATTTCTTTCGAATATTTTGATATTGATCAGCGAAGCAAAATCTTCCGGCCGATTTCCAAAATAGCCATTGGACTATAGTACAAACTTAAATCCAGCACCGCAATTTAAGAGGAAAGTCTCTTAAAAGAAGAAATTTTCATTTAGAAGATCCCCGTAGACAAAATGCGAATATTTATAAGATACTCAGTCTATGCGCACCGAAGATTCTCAATATGGACATAAGGAAGCCCTACCTTCTAAACCGGTCCTCTCATTTATTGAGTTTATCACTCTGCTTAAAAGATCCAATCCTTCTAGAGACTTACTTCAAGCATGTTTAGACGGGATTTCCCTGTTACTCAAATAATCCCCTTTTGTTCTCACAAATTCCAATCAATTCTGCTCTCAATATCCCCACATGTAATGATGCAGCAGTAAGGAAAGAAGGTAGCGAATACCTTATTATCCATTGCTCGGTCTGCCAATATTAACTACGCCATTGTCTCTTTGTCACTAGTGTATGCTTTTAAAATACCTTTCTAACCACCTCTTATTGAAGTTGACATCTAACTTGAAGATCTTGGGGTATGAAATATTCTAACTTGGTGGTACTCGGTATCAAACATCTTTATTATATGATAAGCTTTCCGAACCAACATTCCTGCATAGTGAGGGGAGGAGCTTAGCCACTTTTTGGACGAATCCATTTCAATCCACCCATTTATGATAAAATGAAGTCTGTGCTTCTATCATTCCTTTGTCCAACATGACCTATATTTCCATGTGCTCATTCACTGGTCGCCCGCCCCCTAGTAATAATCCCAACCTCGCGTAATGTTAACAGCAAATATTTAGCGCGATTTTATTGCTCGCTAAACTTTGATAATATCGTGAACACACAAGTCATAATTTTCTTTCTCAAAGTTCTCTAGCACAAACAATCTTGCAACATCGCAACTCTTGCAACGTACAGTCCCTCCTGCATACTACAGCACCAATTACTTCAAATCTTGATATTCCTTGAGGTGCCTTTATTCAGACTCCGCGGCGACATACTCAGAATCCGTTTTCAAAACCCTCCTCATCAACACCATTCCACAACTACCAGCGCTATTATCCATATTTAGACACACACCCAATCTCTTCCCCTAAAGTACCCGTCTACTCACAATAGCGGCATACTAGGTGCCCGACACAGTCTCAACCTTCTCAATAATACTTGTGAGTTTCTCCAGAACCTAATTCACTGTTCTTGCGGGCCAAAGATATTCCTCAATTTCTTCCTCATTCTGTTCCCCAGATAACAACTCTATTTGCTTTTGAGACACAAATTCCAGTTGACCTCTGCTAATTCTGTGAAAGCACAAAGTACTATGTTCGAATTCATTCTTGGCTGCACTAAGTGCGGGGGAGAAGTTCCCGAGAACTTCTATCCCTCTTGCACACTATGTGGGGCTCCCTATTGCTCAGAGGAGCACAGGCAGGAAGATCTTTTGGCTCATGAACCCAATTGCATAAACCTTTGCTCTGGATTTGGGATAGACGACTTTAACGTTATCCGCGACGAGATATCTGCTGGTCTACCTCCAATCCAGTGCATAAATTGCGGAAAGGAGGAGCAATTCCCCGGCGAATGGGACAACTTCTATTGCACATCGTGTAATGACGCCGTTCCTTATTCCGAGTTTTCACAGGACTCCCCTGAAGACCAACAAGTAATTGGGCCCGTGGAACATGCACAACCCGCTTTCGAACCTAATGAATGCGGCAATTGTCACAAATTGGAGATACACCCCCACGAGTGGGATGTATTCCAATGCGTAGATTGTTTCAGGGCAAAATATTGTTCTTATCAATGTAGAGTTACCGATAGTGAATATCACCAGGCCCACTGCGAGCCGCTGGATTTCGGCTTTTCGGATGAAGAAGAGAATTATACCTCGCTTACATCGCAAGCAGTCCAGACAAGTTCCGAGCCTAGCTCGTCCAGCCAGACTTTCGACCAGCCTACATCTCCCCCTCGGACTTCGCCAACGCCTTCAACGGTAACCACCGCTAGCCCTATATTTGATCCATCTTTGATCAAAACGGGTGCACTGGGGCAGAAATCAGCAGGTAGTCTTGTACCCATTGGATTGACACCTATCAGTCCGCTTAGCCGAAGTCATGCAATGATAGACCCAGTCTTATTGCAAACCCAAGCTTACCAAACGGCACAGCAGGAGATGGGGAAGATAATTCCCGAGGAACGATTGAAGGCGGTGCATAACTCTAACACGCCCATTTTTGACCCGCGTCTTTTCGTTGGTACTAAGACTACCATTTCTTCCCCTTGGCAGCGACCTACTATTTCCGGAATCCCTCGCCTCAACCTACACAATGACAATCCCAGAAATGTAAGTTAGGAGCAAGATATACACTCTTGATCCCTTTGCCGTTGTCGCACATTTAAATTTCTTTTCGTCCCATGTCCAATCGTACTCTCAGACCTATTCCCTAACTTTCGCTTAGGAATCTATGGATGGCAAAGCTCAGGACGAGTCTGAGGATGATTTATCGGACGATTATTCAGACAGCTCTGATAACAAGGATGATGAGGATGACGAGGATGACGGCCCACAGCATGACTATAAGGCTGGCAATCAGGAGACTGATTCTTGGTCCTTATACGGATGTGATCAAGCCGATAACTCAGATTCTATCAGTCATCCTGTCAACCCTCTTACGGAGCCTGATGAGCAAACTTCTATACATATTCAGACGCCTTCGTATGATGCTGAAAACTCACTTGTTCTCAAAATTGAGCCAGAAAATATTACTTGCAATACATTGCAGGAGTTGCAGGATGTCGTGAAAGCCCAAGTTTTCCAGACCAGGAAGCATAGAGCCTCAAAAGGTCGCCTCCGGAAAGCCCAAAGTATGCAGAATAGACTTATGCACCGAAAGCTCACTAGAGCAAAGGCTTTCTACGTCATGTCGAAATCTGAATATGCAGAATATCAAACTCTGAAGCACGAAAATGTCACCTTGAAGTCGGAGAAGCAAAAGCTTGAAAGTGAGAAAGGAGAGATGGTGGCTAAAGCTCAAAGATTCACGGGTGTCGAGTTAGAGGCGCAGTCATTGAAGCAACAGTCTGATGAGCGTGCGGTCAGAGTCGCGCAACTTCAGGTTCAAGTTCAGAATCTTCAAACTTCCGAAGCAACGGCAGTCTCTAATTATAAGGCATCTACCACCACGATCACACAGCTCCAGGCCCAAATTCAAAATCTCCAAACTTCCGAAGCAAATGCAGTGTCAAAATATGGTGCTTCTGCCGCCAAAGCAATGAAGCTTGAACATGATTTAAAAATAGCAAACGACTCATTTGAATCCAGCAAGACCCAGGCTCTCGAAGATGCAAATAGACAGTTGAAGGATGCACACGAGACTATAAAAAAGCTTCAAGAGCACATTAAAAAGCGTGAATCAAGAATAGAGGCAGCTCTTGAAGCTCAAAAGCATGTACCGTGTCTTGGTGAGGAGAGTGATATCACTAAGATTCGAAATGAGAACGACAACGCACTAAGCGCCGTCTATACTCAAAAGAAAAAACTTGAGCAGGATCTTAGTGAATTGCAAATCAAGTATGCTGAAGCAACATCTATAAACGAAATGAAGGCAAAGGAGTTGAGGCTTATCCAGGAAGAAAGAAACCGGTTCTCTAAATCGCTCACAGCTTCGAGAAGAGAACTAGTGGCCAAGGCAAAGCGTATTGATGAGCTCGTAACCGCCAAGGACCTTTTACAAACCTCTCTTCTCCAAGATCCTATTAATATACCATCTTCAGCACATATTAGTGAGTCTCCAGAAGTCAAGGCTCTGAAGGCCGCAGTTGAGGCGAGTCGAGAAGAGACGATGAGGATGGAGCTCAAGATTCGCACCCTTGAGGGAGCTTATAGAAAGGCTACCAAGAATGCAAATTGTCTCCACCAATTACGATTAGAAGTTGAGCTTGCCAATTCTAGCGACAATCTCAAGCGATTGATCCACAACGATAGCATTGCGCCTGCTCAAGCTCTCTCTACAGTCGAGTATTGTTCCAAAGCAACACAGATTTCGGATCCAGTAAAAAAATTGTTGAGTGAGCCATCCCTACAGCTCCCAATATTGAGCCGATCGCCAACTCATGTTGAAAATATAAACCCGGCCATAAACGTCATTTATGAGGGAGATGGCTTGGCTGCTGCTATTCCAGGCGATCAAAATCAAGTCGTCGAGGCGCCTGTGGAACTTCATGCTCTCGAAAATCAAGCTCTCCAACAAGCTGTCCAGCAAAGTCTTGTGCATGATGCAGCTGGGGCCTTAAATCCTACTATACAGGAAATGATGCTCGGACATAAAAAATTCACTCGCCAGCTAAAGGTGTTACCACAAGACCAAGTCCAGGATAATGCCCCTGTTCCTGCCTCTCCCGTCGCAATCCGGTACTTCAGCTTCAGCAACTTGGTCATGGTTGGCTATGCCGTATACCTATATTTGTTATTCTTCAATTATGAACGCAGTCATATCGGTTTCTCCCTCCGGAGTGCATTTATTGAGCAAATCGAGGCACCCGTCGTCGATGCCCTTCCTACACCTTCTCGCTGCATCACCTTCGACGACCCCTTCATTGCCCCAGTGGTATCATTTGGTCCAATCTATCAGACACCAGCTCCAATCTTCAAGTCAACCTCTTTTGACACCGAATCTCCCTCTGGCACATTTCTGGATATTGAGAATGAGCGTCCCCAGTCCACCATTATAACCGCTGACCCCTTCGATATTGAATCAGAGCCTACAGATGGCATGATTCAGCGCTTTGTTTATTCTGTCTATGGGGAAAATCCCCTCGGGGATTTATGGTGGTTCATTAGCACTGCGACTAGTCGTAGCCTCTATGCAGCCTTACATGAAGGGCGATGCTATCCGGTGGATCACTATTATTACGATGTTTGGTATGAGGACTTTGTGAGCAGCTGCATGAACTATGGGGTAATGCGATGGATTGCGGATATTATGCAGGGGTAAACTGAAGATGAGAAGGTGAATGTCGATCGTTTTGTTTGATTATTTTGTTGGTAAGTTCACAAACGAGACAGTGCCAAAATCTTTTACTGATCTCAAAGCAGGTTCAGTGGACTATCTCTCTGAGCATGGTATTAGATTGGCTGTTTTATCGCCTGGCTGCTCTGGCTTTCTTCTGTTTCTTTACGAATAACATCAATATAGCCTTGACCTCTCTGACTTTCTCCGAAGACTACAATGCAGGAACACACTTCAAGAACTCGAATCGCAGGCGGTGGACACTTCTCGAAAACCCAACAAGGAAATGACGGCGAACGATATACTCTAGCAGCCACGTGAGTAACCCTTCCCGCCCTCCCTATCCGCTTACAATTTGCGTACGACAACATAAAAGATTTCTACTATGACGAGAAAATATGCTAACTTGCCATAGTGTCCTAGCAGACCAAACGTTATTTCCATGAACGGGGCTCAGCGCCGCCATCAGTAAGCAAAATTCCAACATCGCGCTAGATTTCAAGAGACTCGACCTCATCAACCAAGGAGGGATATCTACTAGTCATTACAGTAAGAGCGATCCAAGCTTCAATGTTCTGACCCAGATAACCAATGACTTACGAACTCCGCCTTTCGGCAAAGCGTGCAATATCACGAAGTTACAGGCTGTGAAGAACCGCCTATACGAGTACTAGTCATACTTGTGGGTCATTCTTGCGTTGCGACGCGGATGGTGTCGATCCCATCCCCAGTCTAGCTTCCGATAATGGATCAGCGACAGGTATATACCAATGGTATAGTGCTCGGTACTTGGCGGCGTCGCGACCGTGTACCGCTACGATGGGTTACGCCCATCGGCAGTAAGGAGCGCCTGTGATGAATGACCATTACCTATAAGTGATAACACGTGGAGATTTCGGAATAGGAGAGCAGAGAAAGCCTATTCGGGGTGGGGGTATCAGGGGTTGTCGTTGGATCGTTTCGAACCTGTATTGGTGAGTAGATGTCCCTTCTTGTGTGTGAGCTAATCGCGTCTTTCGATCCGGCGGGGTGTTGGAAGGCGTATTGGTGGCAGCACTGAGTTGGAGAAAAGTGTTTATTAGCGAGGAGATTATTGAACTGTGTTTTAGGCTACGTGGAATTTGGAGATTGATAGTTTGGAAGAGCTTCAGTGATGAATACCACCTTCACAATGGTTTTCTTTCTCCCCCCCCCCCCCCCCAAAAAAAAATAAAATAGAGAGTTGGGGAGGAGAGGTCGCCTTTTGTTTTACCAGAGCAATACAGATAGAGAGAACCATGCACGACCACCTCTTCTTGCTCATGCCATCAAAGGAGTACACCCACCAACGCCGCAGACGACGATCAGAAGGCACTGAAAATACCTCAAATTTACAATTACCGACTGGGCATGTATAACACTCATGTCGACAGGTCTCTGGACTTGCGCGCGTAACGTGCCACCAATGGATTGGGGTTTGTCCTCAGTTGATGTGTGGAGTTGAGATTATGGAAGGGCTGGACAGTACGTTTTTTGGTAGAGAGGTTACTTGCTGCAAGGGGATGGAGGCATATTTCAAAGTGTGATAAGCCGGTAGTGTGCACGTTACGAGGGTTAGAAAGATGTATGTTAAGAATGAAACATATAATTCTAACATATAATTGCTTGAGAGTGGTGAATAAGCTACCCATAGATGACTAAATGAATCTTGCAGTGTCATCAATGCATCGCCAATCATGAAGTCATGTATTATCCACATATATTTTCCTCTCGAGAAGAATCCATTACAAAATGCCAGATTTTTTTTGATGCCACGACGTAGGATGGTTCCTCAACAAAGAATAATAAACAAGTGACACAAATTCTTCTTTCTTAATCCCAGTTTTTGAGGACTTATGAGTGCTATAACAGTTTATAGGTGTAGAATAATGAATACCTCGCGCACTTCCATGAATTCACCACCATACAAGATGCATATAGAACCGGTCAGGTGCTGTATACTTCGCCTTACCTCGAATTTCAACAGGTGGAACGAGGAGGCACAGAGAAATCATACGATTAGATGCATCGGTACATTTGCGTAGAAGTAAAATATCGCCGCGCCTTTAAAATTCCACCAGAGCCATGAATCGAAGTAAGTGTTGGGGTGCAAAGTGTCAGGAGTGTATGTCGTCGGGACTCGCCAAACCTACCCCGCGATTTGGCGGGAGCGTCATTTCAATGACGCTCACGAATCATTTCTCTTCCTCCATCTTTCCCCACCGGCTCTTGTACCGCACATCGCAGCCGCTTGCTAGCCGCTCCGCCAATGCAAAATCGACCCATACGGCTGGTGCTACCATGATCTGGAACAAAATTAATAGCAGAGGGGGTGCGGAACGGCGGGAGGATGGGTGGGGAAAAAGGCGGGGAAAGTGAGAATTAGAGAGGGGAGCCAGGGACAGCCAACGTTCGACTCAGCAATGGTCAGCAGTGGTCAGCAGTTGTGGTCTTAGGAATTGCCATTCGTTCACGACTACGAGATATACAAGAAGAGGAAGAAAACCTAGAGAACAGGAAGGAACGGCTAAGCTGTTGACGATCTAAGTTCTTCTCACTCCAACTGCCATATCGAAACCTACAAACACGAAATAGGGTTCCAAAGAGATTAAAGTATACAGAGAGTAGGGAATATGTCTTCAACAAATGGGAATAGTGTTGGTGCAGATTCAAGATTTGATCCCAACTTTACACAACATGTCATCGATGCTACAGGACCCAAGGCTTCGCCTCGTATGCGAAAGGTTATTGGCAGCTTAATCAAGCATATACACGATTTTGCACGCGAAAATGAGCTTACAGTTGAAGAGTGGATGGCCGGGGTTAATATGATGAACTGGGCTGGGAAAATGTCAGATGAGAAGAGGAATGAAGGGCAATTAATTTGCGATGTGCTTGGCCTTGAATCGTAAGTTGGAGTTCCTCGTGGAGGTCACAACATGCTAATCTGAGTACGAATAGACTTGTTGACGAGATTACATTTAAATTGGCTTCCGAAACAAATGATTTAGCTACTGCGAGTGCAATCCTTGGCCCGTTCTGGCGACACGATGCTCCCGAACTTGCAAACGAATCTACAATTATACAGAATCCTGTCGAGGATGGGGAGGTAACATATATGCACGGAGTCGTCCGAGATTTGAAGACGAATGAGCCTGTTTCTAACGTCACAGTCGACGTATGGCAAGCGTCTACGAATGGGTTGTACGAACAGCAGGATAAGGATCAGGCTGATTGTAATCTACGTGGAAAGTTCACGACGGACGCTAATGGCAGATATGCATTTTATTGCTTAAGGCCTACACCATATCCAGTTCCCAATGATGGTAGATATCCCCAGCAGAATAATGCCTCCAGAAGGGTTACTGATTCTCGCAGGGCCGGCAGGCAAACTCCTAGAATTGCTCGACAGACATCCATATCGACCAGCACATATCCATTTGATTGTAAGCTAGCAACCCTCCTCCTCTCGTTCTTGAGGTTTAACAACATAATTTTAGGTCACAAAAGAAGGCTACAAGCCGGTTACAACACAAATCTTCGACTCAAAAGATAAATACCTTGAGAACGACTCAGTATTCGCTGTAAAAGATCAGTTAGTGGTGGAATTTAAGCCAGTGAAAGGCAATCCGAAGGCAACACTAGATCTTGAATATCCTATTGTCATCGCACCAGTTGACAAATCGACATGAAAGAAGGCGTTGCCAATTTTGAGGGAATTCCAATATTGTTTCCAATGACTTAGCGTTATAAAGACATAGCTACATACCACGGTTTCCAATTCATCTTCTCGAACGCCCCAATGCCCTCGAATCTACCCTAAAAAATAAGAACCCATGTCCAATTTAGCTCCTTTCTTGTATTCCCAATTATTATACCTTTCGCGACGTCTTCCTATGTTGCCCTAATTTTCTTTTCAGTCATTTTCAGTAATGAATTATGATGATTCCCTCACTTTTGTTGTCTGTTTAAGCAGTAAGTGTGAGGCTAGTAGAGTTTATAACCAGAGGACTTTTTTGCCTAGAACTATTTGAATTGACCGAGCTTGCAAAAATAGTGAAGTCATACCAATGCCAAACTCCAACACAATGCTAATTCACACCCTCTCCACCATGCACCCAGCCATCAGTCATCCCAATCGTATCCCTTAAATCACACACCTACCATTTATAATCAACACCACTCTCATGCTCCATCATATCAAAAGTCGGCTTCGCACTAAACCACCCCGCTCGCTCGGTCCCCACAGTCTCGTAAGTATAAACCGCATCCTCCTCCGCAATCTTCACCGTTTCCTCTCCTTTCCCCCTCCCAGCACAAGCGGCATCTGCCATCAACTGCGCATGGCAGCACTTCTCCAAACTCATAAACCAAAATACTGCGCTCTCGATGGTCTTCCCGCATGTTAGTAAGCCATGATTCTGTAATAGCGCGGCTTTCTTTTGGCCCAGAGCGGCGGCGATGGCGATCCCTTCGTCGGCAGCGAGGACGACGCCGCGGAAGGAATTGTAGAGTGCAAGATCGTTGTGGAAGGAGCAGGAATCTTGGGTAATGGTCTCTAGGGGGCGTCCGAGGGCGCAGAAGGTGCGGCCGTAGATAGAGTGGGAGTGCGCGACGCAGTTTATATCTGGACGGGCGGTGTGGACGGCGTGGTGGATCATATACGCTTTGTGCTTTGTTAGTTTTTGATTTGGACTGAAGAATTAAGATTGAGGGAAGGGGAGAGGGAGAGGTAAGTACCAGCTGTGTTAAGGAGTCTGCAGGGACCACCATCAACAACTTTCCCGTCTTTGTTGACGAGGATGAGATCTGATGCTTTAAGGAGAGGCCAAGCTACCCCGAATGGATTAACCCAGAACGAGGTTGGCTCAACTGGATCCTGAAATATTGGCGTTAGCAAGATTGGAATTCAGAATGCCGAGATGAATAATCCCGCTCCAAACAGCCTCCCCCACTAGTCTACATCTACACCCTCGACAACATTCCCCAATCAATATTTTCCTTACGACCAAAACCCCCTTGCAACTCAGGATCTTCCTTCACAGACAACTTCCACCTTTGCCATTTGAAAAACCCTGACTTATAAAAAGTAGAGGAAATAAACTCACTCTTAAAGTAATATGTCCCGCAACCCCTTCATCGAACCCCAACTTAGCAAAAATCCTAAACGCCAGCGCCAACCGTCCTTTCTGATACTCCCTCTCCCTCAACTTATCCTCGAATCTTGGTGGGCCAGGCATTGCCATCTTGACCGAGGCATGTTCTTTTGTCAAATCTGGGTCGTGCGTTGATGTTGCAGGTTCAGAAGGAGCTTTGGTGGGGGGAATGGATGCGCCGGTGTCGTCGACGACGTGGATTGCAGATGGGGGAGCCATGTGAGTGAGTGGTGTATGCCCGATGTTGTCAAAACCGGTTTGAAATTGAAGAATCAAGTTCGTTATGAGGATAAGATTGAGCTCGATAATAAGATGTGGGAAGTAAGAGGTGGGGGAAAGAAAGCCTGAATTAACGCGCACGGAATCCAACACTCCAGTTCCAAATTGATGATAAGACAAAAAGAGGAGGTGTCCTCAAAAATATAAACCACGACACTTGTACTACTTTCCCCGGACTAGACCTCCACTTACCTTCCTACATTGAAAAATGGGGTTAGGCTTCGAATCGTGTCTTTCAAAGGGCGACGGAAGTATTCCGGCAGTTGATAGGGCCCTTCCTAACGAAATGGTGGGGTAAAACGCCTCGGCTTCTTGATTATCAGTCTCTCTTGCCCCTCATTTTCTTCCCGACGGGCAAATCAGGTGGTGCTTATTGCCAAGCGTTGTTGTGATGACACTTGGCGGGAAAGACACAACTCGGATTCGTGATTATGAGGATCTAATACTGAGATTATGCAAGTAGACGAGGTTGGAAGCTGGGTGGAGAGTGGAAAGTTGAATAGGAGGGGAGATCCCATTGATTGGGGGTTGCACAAGGGATGTGGCTAATTTATTATGCCCCACTTTCTTATTTTGACTTCATATGCTTCATCTATAAGACTACAAGGCCAATAATAGAGATTTGAAGAGGGATCTCGGATAAAGATTTATTATAAAAACGATTTCTGAAATTGTGTTCCAAAGTAGTTGCGAGAACTCGATATATCGAGGTTCTCTCGCAATATGTATTTCTACTATCTCGGACTATGGAGGAAATATTGGCAATAGAAAGACGAGGGAAAAGGCTTCTTCACAGAAAGAGAACAGGACCTGAGTTTCTCCAATACCCGGAACATGAAGGAGGGTATCGTTTAGAACCCAAAGTATGTCAGTGTAAATGCCAGAATGAGGATATCCTCCTTCGTCCGCCCACCAGGCGACATGATATCGTCGTTTGAACAATCAACGAAGAGTTCTGTGCCTCAATGCTCGAATAGACGACCCCCCTGTACATCATCAGCCAACCTCCCCACAATCTCCCTCCAAACTCCCTCTCTTGCTCGGCGACACCAGCGTTCAACCAGTCTATTCGCCAACACTAGGTTCTCCTTACCTCCTTCGTTCAGGTCCATTGGTTGCACAATCACTTCCACTGGCCACAAGTTTGCTGTCAAACTTGTCTTCCTTACATCCCTGGCATTGATGTAGACGCTCAGACGCTCACCGATAGCGTAGAGCGCGCCATGGTCGGTACACATGAACTCCATGAAAGAACCTGTTGTCGCCCGGTGTATGGTTCTATGGTGGCGAGGCGAGATGGGTGCGGAGTTGAAAAGGGGTGGGTACGGTGGAGTTTGGGCGGAGGAGAAGTTGAGAGTTGGGTTTGTTGATTCGGATTTGACAGGTGGTGTGGATTCTCCGGTTTGGGTGATGTTTTCGTTCTGAAGTGAGAACTTTTGGGCTATTTTAAGAGGCTGAGAGGATCCTTTGGTATTACTTTGCTAATTTGTATCAATCTCTTAGTATATTATGCTATACCGCTCTCTTTCCTTACGTGGCTGGGAAGAATGTACTAGGTTCGGGGAAGGAAAGGGGCAAGCGGGTTGATGTTTACATACCAAATCATCCTGAACATCCATCATTGTTTGGCCTTCGTCTCTATCTTCCTTATCTAATGCGCGCAATACATTGGCGACATTGCTCTCGTAGGCGTAAACTCTCTGGATAGCATTAAGACCTATGATGGGCGTGAAGCTACAGTCTTGTATCACCTCCAGTCGTGCTGGCGCAAGTGCCAATGAAAGGGCGTCGAGAGCTAGCCTGGTAGGCTCATGTTCGATGACTTGCGTTTGGTAGCCCTCCATCTTGGTTATGAGGATGTTAGGGATGAGGTCAAAATTAGCCGGGATATGTCATTGGGAAGAGAGGAAAAGACAGAGGTGAGAGAGAGGGGAACGGGGGGGTTTGAAGGCGGGGGCGAGGATGACAAAATTCAATTCTGAAGAAATCGGGTTCCGTTGTGCGGACGGGTTTGATTCTATACGAGCTGAAAAATAATTCTGAAGAGCAACCCATGCTCATGGATATGGTTCCAAGTAATCTGTCTAGTATTCCCTACGCCAATTTTCCTTCAATAGCTCCCGATCACCTTCAATTTCGATAATAACGATCCCGAAAGGACTTGTTTTATTGTTGAAAACCCTACCAACCCCGATCCAAGGAGCTTCTAGAATGTGAGGAATTACATGCACCAATGATAGAATAAACAACTCAGAGAAGATACTTCGTATTCAGGAAACATTATTGCCTCTATGTACACTCTTAAACTCTCTCAACTTATTTCGGCCCCTTCATCTGCTGCTCCCAATTCGCTGGACAACTCCCAGTGCACTCCAATCCCATCGTCTTCTGATTATCAATATTACTACAAAGATACTGCACCGGCTTCCCATCCTTCTGCTTAATATCAATATTCACAAACGTTAAATTCTGACACGTAGCGGCGGCACTACAATGCATACCCGCTCCAACATTATATCTTGCTGTGCCGACGATATTCTCCCAGCGAACGTTTGAGATTCGGAGTTTGGAAGAGTCACAATTGGAGTAGGAATAGATACAGGGGGAGATGTAGATGGGTTGGTTGACGTCGGTGAAGCGGATGTCCTTGAACAGGACGTTTTTGACGTGCCCGGAGCCGGGGTAGGTTTTTATCCCTGGAGGAGCAAAGTTAGTAACTGCTTGATGAAGAAAGCCACGAGAGAAAACAGAATTCCCTGTCAGTTATTACTTACAGGCAGCGTTGGATGAATGGACCAGTGTTATATTTTCGAAGCTGACATCATCGACAGTTTCGGTCACACCGTTGCCCATACTACCTATACACATTCCGCCTGAAGAGTAGCACTTTATATTGCTGACTCGGACGTTTTGGCTGTTGCCTTTGACGGAAATACAATCCTAAGCAAATCAGCTATACGATCAAGTGAATATTGAGCACGCTTACATCGCCGCAGGTGACTGTCCAGTTTGAAATGAAGATGTCTTTGGAGTTCCACGTATCGGTTCCATCAGTGTTTACTGTCTTCCATTGAGAATTGGAGGTTGCGTTCATATCGAGATTCGTCATGGTAACGTTTTGTGAATATGCAACGAATGTATGCCTTCTGAATTAGCAAGGTCATTTCGCTTTTGGAGGAGACTCACTTACCAAAACTGCGGCTGTTTCCACTGAATTCCATCTATCAGAAAATTCTTCGCCTTCCAGATCGTCAACGATATCGGTCTCCCATTCTGATTCCCCGCGTTTTTATTCTGGTCATACCAAAGCTGGCCATTCCCATCAAAAAGTGTCTCTCCATATCCCCTCATTGTTATATTCGTCCCACCAATTCTCCATGCGGTTGATCGTCCTGCATATTCCACACCGATGGAATTCTTTAACCAGTACTGAATATCCGTACTCCAAATGAATGTTCCTCGCATAGATATATCGCAATTTTGGAGACTTATCATATCCATGACCTTTCCCATGTGGTAGACCCCTTCTGTGAAAGTGATACTGCCATCTTTCCCACACTTTTTAACGGCATCGAGAATTTGTGGGACATCATCTGGGGTCGCAAGAGAATCGCGTTTTAAACTTGCTGAAAGAGGAGTGATCGTGCATGCGGTGCCAATTTGTGTGACAGCTGTGATTGCTGTTTTGGCCAGCACGAGGACCGGCAAGAGAAGCCTCATTTTCGCGAACTTTCTTCGATGCAGGAACAAGCTTTCCTGGGATCAGCTTTCGGGACATGAAACATTTAAATAAACGGATCATCTCAAATGCCGGTCATGAGGATATTGCGGGGTCAGTAATTACCCATGTGGGACGTTGGCGATTCTATGGAAATAGATTATGCTATTTGTTTGACCCTCGGGTATTATAATTCGATGACATGCTACAGCACCACACGGCATTTCTATTCTCTGGTAGTGGACAAACGGGAAATCCTAGGAAAACTTTCGATCTTATGAAACTTGATTTGACCAAAGACTTTCGGGAGTTGTTCAAAGTGCATTTCCTTCTGGGATGACAGATAGAACACTATTATTCTATCTTGCATTTGTGACCTGAAACGAAGGGGAAAAAATAACATTTCAGAGATATAAATTATTAACACCGCCTTTACCTTGTAGTGCTTGGCACAATTCTACATCAATAAGTATATCGTCATCTGCCAGAAAATCATACTCACCTAACAAAAGCAAATTGCAGCCTCTTCCACATAGGATGACCAAGCTACTCAAAATTGATGATTTCATCGGGCTTGAACACAAACGTGCAATTTAAATGGCTGAGGGTGTTCGCTCGACGAATCAATCTTGAAAATTTTTCCTATTGCTGATACACCTACCCAATTGTTGGAATCTAGCTCGAGATAAGAATATCGCCGCTTCGAATATCTTGCGCCTGTCCCACCGAGGAGAAAAGCTGCTGAAAAACCCCGTGAGAGTACATACTCTCGTGTAAAAAATATCTGGGACTTGCTCGGTGGATTCTAATTAAGTGTAAGCCTTCTGGATTCATTCGATTTTTAAAGTGCTGCCATGGTCCATGTCTGTGTGCTTCTGGTGAGGTTACAACCAGATAACAGGTTACAGATTGAAGTGATAAATAGCGATTAAGTCTGTAATATCGATGCAAAAAATCAGCTCTTTATAAAAAGATGATCTAACTAACGAAATGCTTGAATATTTACCTCTTGTGCGTTTTATGAGCCCAACAGCGGATAAGGCTAATAGAAATACTCTTGTAGAGAGTTCGTTACAAAAAACATATAACAGGATTCCAATCCTCCAAGGGAGGTATATTTAATAGTAGCTAGGCGAGGATTAACACACAAAATGTTGGAGTGTTGGAGGTCAGAACATCGTCGAAGAGTCACTACTACCCGCAACTCGGTGGGGAGTAGGAGCGCTATCGCGAGGAGTGATACTGAGTACAGAGCATTAACAGAAGCAACAGCAATGAACTCTAAGGAGACGAAAGGTACTTTAAGTATAGGAGCATGACGCATCGAAACTGTCGATGAAGTAAATGGTGCGTGGTGGATACTGACTGGTGATAAAATTCTTCATTGAGTTGGTATGCAACTAAGCCCCCTTTGAACAAGAACAATATAGAGACCATACTTACCAGGCCATACCAGATAATAAATACCTTACCAGAAAGAGTATTGTGAAACGTATAGCAGTAGTGGTCTTGTAAAAGCCCAGTAGCTGACGAAACATCATGGAGTGCTTCCAAAGAGGTTTGAATTCTGCTTCTCAAGCTACGATTAGAGCAAGGAAGGATTTACTCATATCAGGCTCTTCAAGTAAGATATTTGGATGATATTAAGAGTAGATCTACGATTAGTCAAATATCCTCCAATTACATGTAGAGGTGGTTTGAAGATGCAGCTCAAAAATACAAGGGACTCTATCACGTGCTCGGCCTATCGGTCGCTAGGTGCAGGGGTGTCGGGCTGATAGAGCTAGAAATCCCACATCAACTTCTCTCGGAATCGACGCAGCTGACGACTTCGACCAACTCATCGCAAGAGAGTCAAACTTGCCTCTCCATCACGTCGTACGAATTTCTTTCAACCACTTGATTTTGCATCTTTACGCCTCCATCTTGCTGTGGATCTCCGTACCAACCGTTGCCGACGTCACCCTACATTACTGAGGCTCACTTTCACTCGCTCACCCCTACACGCCCTTCGATATTTCCTTCGGTCGCGTAGAACCACCACCAACAAACGCCTTCTCCCTTGTACGATTGCTTGCTCAGCACCTTTACCTCTTTGCAGAACCACAGAACGAAGTTGCAGTTGGCTTCGTGCTCACTCGCAGTTTCTAGCGTATTCACCCACCTGCCGAGCTATCAAGCAAACAAGACTCAATTCTTCACCAAACCAAATCTTCCACGATCTTTGAAATAAAGGAATTCCACTTTCTGACCACATATCTGAGTCTCCGTCCTCTATTAAAGTTCATGATCTTCTATCCTACGCTTAACTTTGGGCTTGATTTGAGGGGAGCTCTGCTTAGGCCTTCACAATGGTGAAGGTCGACTACAGTCGAGATTACTATGGTGACCTGGAGCTGCAATCCAGCGCCGATAGCTCAGAGATCAAGAAGCAGTACATGAAATTAGGTATGGTATAATTCGTATAGGTGAGACAATAATAGCTAATATTACTTGCAAGCTCGCAAATACCACCCAGACAGAAATATTGGCCGTGAAACCGAGGTAACGGCCGCTTTCCAAGTGGTACAGTCCGCATACGAAGTCCTTCTCGACCCAACAGAACGAGCGAAATATGATGCAAATAGAAGAACAGCCTCTCAGGGCTTTCGTTCCGGAGGTTACAGTGGAGCTAGTGGTTCAGGTGTGCGTGGAAACCCTTGGGCAAGTGCTGGATCACAATGGGCACCTCCACCAAAAGCACCAACCGCTCGCAAAGCACCACCGCAATCAGCAGGCGCGCGAAGATACGAGAAATGGGATACACCAAAAGCATCCACTAATTGGTCTGGGTATGAGGGTCCAGATGCACGAACGAAAACATATGAGGCGTGGGAAAATATGAAAGGCCATACCACGACGAAGCCAGGTCCAGGTCGGACATGGGGAGCCCCAAAAGTTCCACCCAGAGAGACTCCCAAGTCTGGACGAGAAGAGAGTAATTCGAGGACCCATGCCCCACCCCCAAAATCCCGACCAGGATACGACGAATTTCAAAACGCACCGTCATCTACAACTCCAAAGCGAAGTCAGAGCACTTCAGCAAAAAAGGGTTTCATGCCAAATACACCGGGCGGTGATGAACCTGCAGCACCACGAGGGGCATACTTCACGCAACGAGCCGCTCCTCCAGACCCTCCCCCCCGACAACCGCCCCCCCGTAGCCCAACTCTACCCCCCCGAGAAAACGTTGCCCCAGACCCACTTAAGCAATTCAGAGACCAGGGTCCCCAACTTGAGCCTCGACTCAGCACGCCTTATGCTACACATGGGGGCGAAAAGCTCAATCCAAATGGAAGTGCTAATGTAAACAGATCTAGGAGCACCCGAGAGACTAGTTCCAAGCAAGTCCCAAGAACTGGCTCAGATCCAAGTCTGTCATCCCCTCACCGTGCTCGTTCATTCGCAGATCGATCGTCAACTAGAAATGGAAAGTCATACAACCGTCCGCAGGTTGACCTTGACCCTTCCAGTTCTGAAGATGAGCCACGGATGAATGGTCCCTTTGGGAAGCCAAAATATACATCGAAAGCTACTAATGGTGCTTCGACTGCTTCGACACGACATCAAGCATCCCCAAATGCCAATCAGGCTTCTACAAATCCACGTAAGCCTACTAGCAATCTGGGGAAGTTCCGTCAATGGATGAAAGAGAATCCAGGTGCAGAACCTCCACTAAATGGTTTCCCTCCAGATGGACCCCCACTTCGCTCTGATTCGACAAACAACGACGAAAGCGATGACGCTAAAATGTATGCTAAATCCGAGAAATTTTCTTTTCCTCGTCCTTTGAGTTTTTCAGTCAAACTTCCGACATTCACGGGTAGATGTTCGTCAAAAGATACTAAGGCTACGACACAATCTAGCGGATATGTGTTTACACCTCAAAAGTTTCCAAATCTATTCTATGATGGCATACGGCCAACGACACCTCCTAGTGGAGTCGCAATCGACCCTAAATCTCTTAATGCCTTTGAAGACATACAGCGTAATGTTATCGATCAACTCCTATCAAGCAAGAACGACAAGAGTTGCTCTGCTCACAAGCATCGGATTATTTCTGATCATGCCAGAACTCATAACAGCAACCATACTCAGCAACAAGCTGGCGGTAGTGTATATGAGCAGCCTAGTCAATGGAATATGTACAGGGATTCATCTGACAATGGCAGTCCTTCTAAGAAGATGAAGCCCCTGAAACATTTGCATACTGTCCATACCAATCCTTCTTCTCAATCGCGTAGTTTTTGGCAGAACTTACAGCAATTAAAAGCCGACGCTAATCAACACGATCGTCTTGCTAGATTCTCCTTCAATGTCGACAATGACACATTTAAACGGACGAACGGCAATGGTTTCGCGAGCCACAGTGCAGAGAATATTAGCACAAAGTTTACGCCAGAGGATTGGACAGGTAAATTTGAGGCAGGAGCAGATTATTTTAAACCGGAACCGAAGGCACCAGGTGTGCCACCACGGGGTCGTGCTCAATCTGGAAGTCGATCAAGAGGACGTTCACCTATCAAGGTTCGCCCTGTTGATCCACAATTTGGTGTGCCCTCACAATTTGGCGCACCACCACCGGTACCAGAAAAACTACCAGAAACGCCGATCGAGTCCCCCAGAGGCACCGCATTTTCTTCCACTGGATGGGAGGGGAGCTTCGGGCCTCAAACCTTTGCTCCACCGGTCATCCCCCCTCGCCCAAGTCCGGGTCGAAGAGCTACTCGAGGATCTACAGCTCGACCAACTGTGGGTACGGCTGCTGTGGTCGACGAGAGTGAGACTTCTGATGAGAAACCCTTCAACGGAAAGGCAACCGCTACTGCTCGCATGCCCGCAAGTCCAGATGCAATGGATGTTGACACACCACCATCGACCAACACTATACCTGTGTTTACTACTGAAGGTCTCAATGTCAACACCGAGAAGTTCAAGCGCCCTGCTGCTCCATCTACGACCCAATCCCCTGTGGATACCGAGGAGTTGAAGGTAGGATTCGACGATTTGAAGCTCAAGGATATTATCTCCTCGTTGGAGCTTCCTTCACCACCAGGGATTCCAACTGCTCCACAGCAACCAACCCCGTACGAGAGATATACGGTGGCATCATATGAGGAGTTTAGGAAACAGTTCCGTACCTATATGGCGGAGTGGGAGATATTCAATAAGAAATTCTTGTTGCATCTTGTTGCAAGGCAAAATCAAGTCGATGGATTTGGGGAGAAAAAGACAGAAGATGATAGAATCATTGAGAAATATCGCCAAGGCCAGCGAGAAGACACCGCAGTCATCAACCACTGGCAAGAGGCTCGAGGGGTCCACGAAAAAGTGATGAAGGAATATGCAATTATCCGAGAGCGAATGAAGACACGAGAGGAACGAGAGGGAACCGCAGCCCAAGAAGAAAATGGTGTTCCAAGACCACGAAAGAAGACGCATTAATCATGTATTTCTGTTAGCAGTGGAGTTGGATGTGCATACGATATAGTAGATTATCAAGGTGGAATGACTGCTTATTTGCAATTTCCTATGTGGTTAGTTGGCTTTATTGGTTGATTGATACCCTGGGTTTAGTGCGATGCATGGCGAAACGAGTTGAAGCGGGTTGTTGACTACAAACAAAAGAAAGATTCCTTGGTGTATGATATGACATGATGCTGCATCACAGAGCGAGCGTGGGCGTTTTGGTATTAGGTTGGATGTCGTTGGCACATCTATTATTGCGAATGCACGATGAGGTAGGGAGGAATAAATGCATATACACTACCTATGAGAAATACGTACAATTGACAACTCTACCTATCTATTCATTTGATCAAAGTGTCTAGAGCTTTCAGTAAAAGAATTGAACTTGAATGCTCCCTCTCAGATGGTACCCCCTTGAAGAACCGTTCCTTTACCTTAATTTACTTCGCTATGGATACCAGTGTACTTGCTCTGATTCCTACTTGGTGTTGATTCGGGTACTTCGGCCGACACACGGCCCATGTTTATCCGAACAACGCGTTGCCGTTGACTGCCTTCCCATCTCCGACCCTCCGAGCTCCGCATTGGAGTCTCAGTGACAACCATCTGATCATATACTACCCATCTTCTCATCATGATTTCCTCTGTTTCATTCATTCCTGTAACCAAAGCTTTGCAAAGGGCAATTGGAGTTACTTGAATACTGATCTCAATCATTATCAACTCCTTCCATTATGGTCCCACTAGACGTTGTAAAGGCTTCCAATGCACAGCTCCGAGAGCTTGGGCCTGGCCTTGTAGCATTATTTGGTATATTCTTCCTTTTTTATAACCTGCTTTACATCAATTACTAATCAAATACAGTCGGTGGTACTAGTGGAATCGGTGAATTCACCCTCAAAGCTTTCGTATCCAACACCGTTTCTCCCCGTGTTTACATTGTCGGGCGCTCCCTCCCTGCCGCCGAACGCATTATCGCAGAATGCAAGACATTGAATGAAGGTGGGGAGGTGGAGTTTTTAAAAGCGGATGTGAGCGAGTTGGCGGAGGTCGATCGGGTGTGTGGGGAGATTAAGAGGAGGGAGGGGAAGGAGGGGAAGGAGGGAAGAATTAATTTGCTGGTGCAGACTCAGGGGAATTTGACGCTTGCTGGACGGCAGGGTAAGATTCCCAAATTTTACCACCCTTTACTTACTGGAACTTATGCTCATATATGATGTTGTAACACAGAGTCACCAGAAGGCTTAGACCGCAAAGCAACACTCAACTTTTACTCCCGTATGCGCTTCATTCATAATCTTCTTCCCCTGCTGCATTCTTCCACCACCTCCCCACCGCATTTCTCCCGCACTCTCTCTGTCCTCGGGGCTGGTCACGAGTCCCTCATCAACCTCAATGATCTTGAACTTAAAAATGGTTACTCAGGTGCAAAAAATGCTGCACATACTACTGTGATGAATGATTTTATGATGGGGGAGTGGGCGAGTAGGGAACCTGGGACGACGTTTGTGCACACGTCCCCAGGCATTGTTGTTATGACGGGCATGGCCAGAGAACTGCCATCGTGGGCGAGGGTGGGAATGAAAATCTTCACGCCATTATTCAAACCATTTGCAGTTTCCCCCGAGGAAACGGGCCAAAGGCACTTGTTTATTGCTACGAGTGGAATCTTCCCTCCTGCTAAACCGGCAGAAGGGGCAAAGCTTGCTAGTGGGGTGCCACCAGCGAAGGGTGTGGAAATTGCACAGGGTGAGGATGGGAAAACGGGGAGTGGTGGGTACCTGGTTAATTGGGATTGTGAGGTTACAGGGAAGAATCAGATCTTGAAGGATTATAGGGAGAAGGGGGTGAGCAAGACAGTCTGGGAACATACTATGGGGGTTTTTGAGAGGGTTGAGAAGATCAATCGGGAGAGAGCTGTGAAGGGTGGCTCTTGATTTTTAAGCAACCTTGCCAGAAATGAGGTGATTGTGGTGATTTTGGGGAGTTTAATACTCAGTATTCCCACCACGGTTTCTTCATGGCACGTTATCTATGGGTAGGTTATCTGCACTTTTTTTTTGTTGCTCAGTTCTCAGATGAGGAGAAGCTTAAATTTTGGTACCAACTTGACTGTCTCAACTTTCACGTTCATATCTCTTCCAAACATCCATATCAGTCTCTGGAATATCGATGACAGCCTTTCCATCCTGGATTATGGTCTTTCTATCACCCTCAACAGTGCCACCTGGAACTTGCAGCACATGCTCCATCGCCAGACTCTCAAGAAAGCGCACTTCATCTGCCAAAACAACTTCCTTGTAGTATTTTACGACCCATGCTGGCGCTTCCGATGTCCCAGAAAGCATTGCTAAAAGTTCAGGAGAAAGTGTTACCTCCGCTG
Source organism: Tricladium varicosporioides (assembly GCA_021365295.1). Lineage (NCBI taxonomy): Eukaryota > Fungi > Ascomycota > Leotiomycetes > Helotiales > Tricladiaceae > Tricladium > Tricladium varicosporioides. The sequence continues at coordinate 195,333 of JAJTIW010000047.1, read as the reverse complement.
CACCAGAGTAGCCGCTGATATCAACGGACGGGTCTCTCGAGGTGATGGGTGCGTGGACCTTAGGCAACATCAGTCTTTGCAGTATATCTCACACTTATAAAGAAAATATTTAAATACAAAAGTTATGTGAACAAGAAGAGTTAAATAATCATTGGTCGAGAATAGTCCGCGGGCACAGGTGCATTTGATTCGATGTTGAAGCAAATGAGGAAAGAACTACTTTCAGGAGAAATATGTATGAGAGGGTGGGAAATCTACAAACTACTCACAACACTCCCATAAACCCAAATCACTATCAATAGTGGGATTATAAGAACATCTCTCTCAGAATTCAGAGACCATGCACTCGCCTGGAAACAGATACCGAGTCTGAACATTTCTAGAGACAGGGCGACGTACCTGGACATATGATTCCACCTTACAATACAAAAAGAACGGCACTACTTTTGGTGCATGCTTCTCTAGCCAGTGTTTGGAGAACTCTTCTATCGTGAGGGTAGGGGAGCGCTTGAGAAGGCCTTGGTCTGCCATATTCGATCTTATGCCTGGTACAGGGTTGGAAAGCCTGATTAGAATTTATCAATTTGGGATTTGAGAACAAGTTGATATTACTTGAGGTGAGGAAAGTGTATAATGAAGAGTAGGTTATTTTAACATGAAGTGGGATGTAGTGCACAACTTAGCTTATATATGGTTGGCGATCGGGTACCTAATTGTTAGCGCTGACAGCAATTATGTGTGCATCCTGCCACATAAGATACCGCTTTGGATGAAGAAGAGGGTTTGAGAGATCTGTCTTTTCCATGAAAATCAAATTACAATCTTGCTGAGCAATCGCTGAACAGGAGTAGAACAGTACAGCCAAGATGATGGCGTCATGCAGATTCATTCAAGTCGTGGCTTCGTTATTCTTCCAGGCCGCTCCCCAAGCCCCTCCAATATATAATTACGAAAATGCCACTATCCCTGGTTTCTTATAAAGGTATTCATATGCCACTCCGTAAACCAAAACCCTTGTGCGATCGCCATGAAAACCGCGGATACCCAAAGGATCGCAAGCTCTGCACTGCTCTTCTTAGCATCGACTCCCAAATCTCCCACCAATTGATCCAATGCTCCAGCAGCCACAACCGCAATCCCCGTCACAATCCCCGCTGTCAACAAGTAACTCATCGCTCCCAGGCTAACCAAGAATGCGATTACAATCCTAACTGGGCGATTTTGAAGAAATGGAAGGAGAAGGTAGAGAGGTGTGGCAAGCATTAGGAGTCCGCAGCAGATAATGCCGATGATTTGGAAGACGATGAAAGCAAGGAGGATGGATTTGAGGGAGCCGGTCGTGCTGTTTAATTTATTCACTATATTGAGGGCGGAGAAGTCGACAACGGCGTTGCCAACGCGGACGGTGGAGTTGGTGTTTTTACCGTTGAGGATGGATGCGTCCACTTTTGTGTAGTTAGTAGGGGGGTTTTTGAAGAGGATAATAAGGGGAGATCAACTTACTCAAAGGCTGGCATTTCGTGATGTTGACCCGGGCATTAGGGTCGGAATAGCTAGGTACGTAGTTCCCTTCACAGTATTGCATCATGTAGAGGCCATACCACTCTTTAATACCAATAGCCTTCGTAACTTCCTTCACCAAAGTATTAACACCCTGGATGAGCTCACCACCAACGACACTGGTGAGATTGCCAGCAAGGTTTCCAAGTATACTCTCCAGACCACCTATAATATCCCCTCCAATAGTACCGGATGCTGTCGCACTAGCAAGACCTGGTATTGTGGGCGTTGGGATTTTGCTAGCTACTGAGGCGAAGAATGAAGATGCTGCTGAGATTCCTAATTGTCTGACCTCAATAACAGTTCGTTCTTCGAGAACTGCTGCTGGAGTAGGTTCTGGGATTCTTATTCCAATCGTTCGCTGAGGTAGTTCAAGGATCTTTCTCTTTGAATTTGCGGTAGGTGAGGCTCCGACAGATTCTACTTTGATCGCATTTTGAAGGATAGTTGATGTATTGAGCTAGGGAATTTGTCGGTACGGTATCTTGAAAGGAGCGATGTAGCTTACGGTCATAATATTGTAGTTTGCAAGTTTTCCATTTTTGGCTGTTGCCAGTAACGCAATAAGTCCAAGCACAAAACCTATGATTGCTGCTACCCAGGTAACAATAGATGAGCGGCGATACTTCAACGCTACTCTCGCTGTTCCACTAGGGGACGAGTTTTTGACTCGTCGTTTTTCTGTTTCTGTAATGTTATCCATCTTGTAATTTCTCAAAGGGGGGTTGGAATTGGGTTTGGGTGTTTCCAGGTTGATGACTTTAGTAGACAGTGCGCTGATGTTATAGGAATTATCTGCTCTTCTACCAGCAAATTAAGCCATGTTCTTTAAACCACAGCTCAGTCATCGCAAGACAAGGATGGTTTAGTAACGAAGTAGAACCTCATCCAGTGAAATTGTAGGGGCCACTTGCAAATAAGATGAGTCAATGAATGTGGGGTATAACGATGTTGTTCAGTATCTTCAACACCTCAATTGATTGAAGAATAGGAGATGCACAACTTCGCTGGCATCGATTGTAGGTCATACCTTCTTCAAAAAATAGTGCATTAGACGAGAGCCGCAACTCTCGACTAGGATGCCTTCTCTACCTTGAAACCACCTAGTCCCAGTTCGATAATCGATGCGATGCGAGATTTCTTTTGCAGGTCTGACGTGTAAACTATGCACCGGCAGCCAAAGCTTCTAGCATTTGCCCCTATCAAATGCTAAGAATCTTTGGATGTTCGTCATTCACCGTAACGTAACTAGGAACAGCCTTGCAAGAGCCTATATACGCCAAGCCTACATGTTCATCCTAGATGATCGAGACATAGTAGAGAATCAATTGATAACAGTTACTGATCAGGTCATAGTACACTTAAACTAATTTTGTAATTTTATAGGTATAAAGGAGTCGTAAACTTTTGGATTCGAGGTTTAATAGTTGGCCCAGTGTAAGAACTTCAATCTATCTCCAAATCTAGGCCGGTAACATGGGCTTTGAAAAAAGTTGGCTAGTCTCACGCGATGAGTTTCTCACCTCTTCCGCGTCAATAAGTAAGGGTAAGAACAAGTCTTCTGCAACGAGAGGTTAAATAATCGGTATCCTTTCCTGACTCCCAAAACCGTATTATGGTCTTCATTAGATTGCCAGCGTTGTCTCCGTACAGTATTGAGCACAAGCCAACGACTGCCTGTGACTTCCCTACCTAGCATTTGAGATCAAACTTGCAGAAATCTAGATTTATGTTACATGCAGTGATAACCCCTATGATATATGCCATGGGTGATGTGCGATGTTGGACACGACCCCCTGGTTCGCATCTTCGTGGCATTGGCGGATCCTGGTCAAGGTATCAGACCTTCGTTCCCTCCAAAGCGAGGATCTTCATCTCTTCTCTTAATCATGCTGTGCACAATGTAAAAGCATCCGAGCTCAGTCACTTCGCCTTTCAGTCCGTGCTTGTGTGTCTCCAGGACGTTGAAATCGCGGATTAAATATATTTTGCATTATGGGCGCTTCTCAGATTATCGATTGACATAGCGGGTTATGCACTCCCGCTGGTATTAAAAAGATTGCTACAGCGGTAGTGGGTAGCAGCAAGGGTAACTGTTGAAGGATGAGGGTAGAAAGTTAATTGAAAACGACGTTTTTAAAATGTGCTCACTAGAGATATGTCTACTCTTGTGGATGGTTTCAGGGCGTCAGAAATCACAAAAAGGTCAAGCCTCAACTCGCCAGCGATTAAAAATAGAGGAATTCTCTAGAGTCTAATCAAATATAAGAATATAGGCCCTGTTACTCAAGTGCCCATCGTGAGACTAAGGAAGTATAAGAGTCAATTTGTCATGTTTCACCTCAGTAACCAAATTCCGGGATCAAAAAATTTCAAGTTTATCCTCGTCTTTTTCACCACCTCTATCCAAGAGATAGGTTTCGACTTTCCCTACTCGCAAAGTAAGCATTGCGTCATTTATTTAGACAATTTCAACATCAGCGATGTCCACACTCGTCACAGTTCCCGAGAACGTACAACCCGTATCACAATTCCCTGATTGATCAATCCCGCCCTGCATAACATTTGTCAGAATTCCTCCCTCTTTTATAACCACATCTTGTCCCGTGAGTACGACTTCCAACCCAGCTGCTTCCAGCGGATCTGCCAAGCTCAAATCCGGCGTGTTGCTTCCACGAATACTAGTAGCCATCATAAGCGGGAACCGATGCGTGACGCTTAATATGAAATTTGAATATTGGTTTCCCCCTGAGGTTGGAAAGGATTTTTTGAAGTTCCAAGCAGGAGCCTTACAGCTTGTCCACATGTTAAGTGCAGGATCAGCACCACCGCAATCCCAAGCTGTAGAGCATGATGTTCGCCAGACTTTGTCGTTTGTCCATGTTCCGGCCGTCAGGGGGCCAAGTGTTGTTACTGATGGGTTTAGCATTAAGAACGTGGAGGACGAAGAGCAGGGTTTTTGAACCGCGAGAGAACCGCCTGAGCGAAGAATTGTGGAGTAGATGTCAAGGGCTTTTGGTTGGAATGTTGAAGGGGCGGTAGTGAGGACGATTGGGGAAAGATTTGGGAGCCGTTGGCAACGAATTTGGCCGGTGTTGGTTGTGCTACATGTAAGGTTTGCAGGACTCAAGGAAGTGGTTGCTTGGATGATGTTTATTGTTGCTGGTACTGTCCTTTGAGGTTATCAGTATATATTACTTCTGGTCTGCTTAAAAATATAAGGGTTCGCTTACGAGTTGATCAGATCAACTTGCCCGATATGAAGAGAGAAATTCCCAGCGCTGGTATATGAGGATATCCGAAATCGAACCATTGGATCGGTGCATTTTTCCCATACATTTGGAACAGCTACCGTGTACCAATTCTTCGAACATGTAACTGTCTGAGATTCTCTGTCCAAATTAAAAGTTATTGAGCTTCCTGATAAAGCGGATGCATAACTTGTAGACGTGATGGTAGTAATATTCCACTCCAAAGGCTGTGCCCAGGAAGTGCTTGCCGCAAGAGAAAAAACAACCAAGTTTAAGAGCATTGATCGGAATGTGGTAGAAGGCATCGTTAGTGCTCCCCTTGATCAAAATCTGCAAATGAGGAAGTGTTTTTGAGTTGGAGGTGTTGTAAAGCCAATAAACTACTAATCTACCAGATTTAGCTCGTATAATTTTATGATTTTAGAGCTATACCAGCAGATCACATATTTGTTTGGGTGGATTTGACGAGTAAGATGATAGTGAAGAAAATTGGATGCATAATTTTTGTAGCTGCAGTGAAACCTGTGTCTTATCCCCATACAATAGGGAGAAACAAGCATTTATAAAAATCACATTAAAATCCTTGGCAGCAGGAAAGGAGGAGTTAGGGATGTTAATGACAAGGTCCAAAAGCCACAGCGGGGGAAATCTGTTTTATTGGTGAGAAATTGATGATGTTCACGGATAAATGCATCAATGACATTCTACGCTCTCCGAGTCAACACCCATTAAGGCAGCTTGCTTCCGCGCTCCTCATATAGGCAAGCCGTTAGAAAATTCGTTGGGGACTTTCTCAAAGAGCCGCTGTTAGTCGCTCAAAACCTTTAAGCTTCTCACAGAGGGCATCAAAATTATTTACAAAAAGATCACATGGTACTCTTGTAAATTGTTGCGAGACAACAGAGGTAAAAGGATTTGTAAAATTTACATTTGAGTAATTATTAAAATCGATTGATTTCGCTGTTTATTTTCAATTGTGAGAGACAGACTTAATCGTTAATTCAAATTGGTCGTTATCTCACAAATATCCTTCTCAGCTTCCTGACATAGATCCATGTCCTGCACCTGAAATACAATGGAAGAAATTTAAGAAACAGAGCTAGTTTCTCTCACAGAGATTATTTCCAACTTTAAAATTCCCCGTCATTCATCCTCTACAATCTATCAGATGACGGTTATGGACAATCTAGAAGTTGCGAAAATTAGTGATAGCACATGTACTAGGATTTGCTGTCTCCGCTGCAACTCATTGTAGCCTGTGTGTGCAAGCTCTCAGAACTCTCATCACCCACAACACGAAGTATATTAGGGTATAAACATAGTCAGTAGGTGCTATTAAATCATTTCCCCATTCATGAACTCGGTCAGTGTTTATACTGGGTCTGCGTGGATGATTTTGCTTCGCCCGAGTGACTGCTGAATGTCTGAACCGTCAAGATCCTGTTAGTTATAATTCGTCGCCAACAATTAATTGCTCTATCTCGTTAATATATTATACAGATACGAATAAGTGCCAAACAAGATGTGCTTTTCCCCGGATTGGCTTTGTTGATGTGCTGTCTCTATTAGGATGTTTTCTGCAATTGTGCCACATTATTAGAATTTGCGATTTCTGCAACCTCATCCGTCTCAATTTTGGCCTCCTTTTTATATTAAAAGTTACTAAAAGTAGAAATAGAACTTTTATTTGCCACTATTATAAAAAAAAAAAAATTTAATACTGCAAATATTTAGGGTATAAATATAGAATACATATTCCATATAACAATACCGCTAAAGTAAAATTGACCATGTGCAGGTTCTAAAATAAATATATGTCTTTGATCAAATAATCTCTTAGTATATATTCTCTTAGATATATAAATCGCTTATTATAGCTGTGTGGTAGTAACCTACTGAGACTACTGTATGAGATTTGGTCAAGTATTTTGGCGTTGAGGTGTTATTGGTGGTTGGTAAAGGTGGATTCAAAACCATGAAACAAATGGTTACGAACATATCCTTGCGTTGCAGTGAAAGTATCTTTGATTATACTTATCCATCATCTGAGGAACTTGTTAGTAATACTTGCTAGTAATTTAGAACTATAAATTCACAATATTTCCAATATTCCAGGTTTGAGTTTTCCTGAGCGCTGGAATTCCCTGCCCGCAAATTCCATCATCATGCAACTGATGGTCTTGGAATCCAGTCACAAACCATGCTCAGCACACAATATTTTCCTCAGGTGGATTTAATTTCCCGATATCAGTTCCATAGATACATGACCGCAGCCGAGCAATATAGTCGCTCTTCGGGACGGGCAATCTCACTTCATCTATAACTAATAAGCTAGCGACAGGCCTCGAAAACTGGAGCACATTCACAATAACAATACCGCTCCCTCTTTGGCGCCAGCCATTCAAGCGTAGAGTCACAACCGATGCCTTCTAGAAGTGTAAGGAGAACAGGTGGAGAGGGAAGATATAACGAGCATAATTTTTGTAATTGGTTGTAACTAAGAAATTTATATTACATAAAATATCCAAGTCCCATATGTGACGACTGTAAGAGGGCTTTGATACAATTGACTGGCACGAAAGAGCTGATGAGGTGGTCTTGGTTCCCAGTGGAGTAGCGACCACGGATGCTTATAGATTACGGCCCGGATACCTCGGCTTGAGAGCCATTATCCGAGATCGGTACTCCCGAACTATGCTCACTCCCCCGGTTGACATGAAGATCCCCAAAGGAGGAACCTCATGGGTCAAGTTCAACAGTACATTATCCAGTGAGGCCAGGTTAGGAAGGTGATATACAAAGTTTGAGAAAATCAACGAACGGTCTGACTCAACTTTAGTGTTCATGCGGGGCTAAAGGACTGGCCAACCATATACAACCGCAAGAGATATGCGCTGCGAGCGCATAAGTCTGAGTTTGTATAAAGTAACGAAGAGTATTGCAATGAAGCAAAGGAAACGAAGCATTACAGTCAGGAAATAATTTTGAATTGCAATAATTTACAAAATGACTCGCATTACAATTAGCGACTTGGGCTACACTCCCGGACAACTTCCAGCAGGGCCAAAGAACTCAATTCTTGATGTGAAAGGTATAAGATACTTGATATTTCTTGGAAGATGTGTGAATCCGATTGCTGAGAATCTGTAGGAGTCCATGTTGGCCAAGTTACGATTGGTGAAGATGGTGAAGATGTGCGCAAAGGCGTCACAGTAATTCTTCCTCGCAATCCTGATGATATCTATATTCCGTGCTATGCAGGAATGCATACCTTGAATGGAAATGGAGAAGTTAGCGGCTCTTATCAAATCAAGGATTGGGGATTTACCAACACAGTTTGTCTCCTCTCTGGTGCACTTGATCAATAATTGACATTTTATTAGCCAATCGCCTTGACTAACTCCTGCAGCTTTGGAATCGCTTTCCACTCAGTTTGGCAATGGACACTTCAACGTGCCAAAGAAAAGGGAACCAGTCTTGATGATTTGAGTCATAACTATGGTACTCCAATAGTTGGTGAGACAGCAGATTGGCATTTGAATGACGTATATCAATCTACGCTGAAGGAGGAGAATATCATGGAAGCATTTAAGAATGCTCTTACTCAAGAAGAAGTTCTTGAGGGCCAGCATGGAGGAGGTGCGGGAATGACTTGTCATATGTTCCCTGGTGGAACTGGTACAAGTTCGCGGCTAGTTAAGGAGAGCAAGGACAGCGAGAAAGAGTATTCCGTTGGCGTTCTAGTGCAAACAAATTACGGTCACAATTATGACTTGCAGATTGCTGGTATTCCGATCGGGAAGTTGTTGCTAAAGGAGCAGAGAGAGCCAGCAGCGAATGTTTCGACGGGCAAGGCGGATGATGGAAGTATAATCATTGTCCTTATGTGAGTACTTCTGTCCATGCTAAGAGGGGTGAGATTAACATAATGGCAGTACTGATGCACCTATGCTCCCACACCAACTCAATCGACTAGCTCGTCATTGTGCTGTCGGTTTAGCTCAAGTTGGTGGCCACGGAATTGGAAGAAACTTCTCCGGAGATATCATCCTGGCCCTCTCAACTGCAAACAAGACCAATGAGAGAGTCGCAGTTCCTCAAGTCATGGGAGTTGGACCTGTTGAAGTGAACCAGATTGAGATTCTCAAGAACGAAAGTGTGGATACAATGTTCCGAGCTGCTTCGGAAGCAACAGAAGAGGCAATTCTAAACTCGATGGTTGCTGGGAGAGATGGTAGAACTGGATACCAAGGCCTCCATTTACCAGGACTGCCGATTGATAGAGTGAGGGAGCTATTGGCGAAGCATAGGGTTATTATTTGAGGTCCTAGATCTAGATATTTATTTAGAGGGAAACATACTTGTTTTAGAGATATCGGAACAAGAGATCTCTTGTTCTAATATGAGCAGCTGCAAGATGTGTTGAGAACACAAGGGAACGGTACTCCCTGAACCCACGAGGAGAGTTGTCTAGAAGTGAAAAGAACGAACGATGTGGTTCAGTTCCCCAGGCTAACCATGAAGTGCCGAAAATAATGATTTTTTTTGTGAATGTATAATCCTGAGTGTAGGGTCTGTAGGAGAGAATATAAGAGATAATTCCTGGTTACGGAGTCATGAATTGAAAGTTGATATAAGAAATTGAAACAATGAAAGTTAGCTTGTGACGAGTAGGAGATTTTACTACCACATCACGTGAAGAGCTATTTTCACATGCTTTTCCACATGCGAATTTCCTTGACAAGGATTGGCCCCAGTCTCCCAACATTTCAGACCCTTTTTTAGACTCCCGATTTCTTATCGCTTTCAAACATCATAATTAATTCTTTGCCGCCTGCTCGTGATCCTTTATGCCTGCTTCGTTCCACATGCTATTCCTCTCTTTGTCCGTCTTTTCTTGACAATTATGCTTCTCACAGATTCATAATACTACTGCTCTGTGAGCTTCATTTCTCATTCATAACATTCTACAAGGTTCTTGCCATTGGATTGTGAGAATTGTTCTCTGTCATCCCACCTTTCTCTCCTTGGATATTCATCACACTTGTAGCTTTATCTTTCCACTATGGCACAATTGCGATCAAAGCATCCCACTCTCTCTGGAAACCGCCCCCTCTCCGCAGACTTCACCGCAGCTATGCCTCCCATAGAAGCTTCAATGCTCTTCTCGATTCTACCATCTGCAGTCCAGTCCCGGCTCCCTCGATTACCCTCCCTTCGTCGCTCGGTGAGCATGTACGGACTCTCAGCGAAGAAACGCTCAGTACATTCAGTGACGAGTTCTGGAAGCAGAACCCCAGACTCTGGATACGCATCCGCCATGATTCTAAGCAGGGCAGATGATATCTCAAGTGAAGATGAAATGTCGAGTTACTTTGGGGATGCAAGCTCTGCGGATGAAAATGTCTCCAGGCCTGGAACTAACACACCTGTGAATATCCAAATCATGGAATTAACAGAGGTGAGTACCGGAACAGGTATCTCTTGGAAGTTTGCAAATCAAGGTAGGCGAGCTCTTTCTTAAAGCAAAGCAATTCACGAATGTCTCATCTAGGTCTTAGCCTCTTGGGTGCTGCCGTTGACGAGTCTTCCACGATTTCGCAAGATCATCGACTTGGAAACCCAGGTTTCGCACGACAACTTTATATACATGCCCTTACCTATCTCCTCCAAGCGTTACCTTCCGACCTCACAACTGAAGAAAGACTGAGTGTTCGAAGTGCACTGCCAACAGGTGTGATAGAACCATTGCGCCTCGCAGTTACCACAGAACAAATCTCCACAAGCCAGACTAAAGAACCCCCATCAATCCTACACCGAACTCTCGCGACCACAATTATACAATTTTTCATATTACTTCAACTTATCCTGCCATATGTCAAATTCTTCTTACAAGCTGCATATAAATACGAACGGGAACACAAGATATCTGAGAAACTCCTTAGTCAAAGTATCGAAACTATGGACGGTATTGGTAAACGAGGAATTAGTTTGACAGGTGCTATATATGGCATGGGTGATGGCAAAGTAGGGCAAGCCATAACAGAGACAGCCGCATGGTTTGTTGAAGGTGTCACGGGAGGAATTCACGAAGGGGTTGGGGAAGGCATGGTGATTATGGGTGCTAGGAAAGCAAGCGGAGTTGAGAGGAGATAAATATCATACGCCTGCATCAGGCACAGCGACTAATGAATGACATGAATGGTATGAGTACACCGATGGGGTTATTTTGTTTATGATACCCAGGATAGTAAACGAGTTTCTGGATTTGTGAGCTTTAATTATGAAACCATACACCGTACATAGAATAGAGACAATAGACATTAAGCTTCTTTGAAAGCACAGAATTGCCAGGCGATATAGTGTCCTCGGATTCTGAACAAGGTTTGAATAACCTTGGTCGTTGAAGCCCTACATATTCCTAAGGGAGTTCGGAGAAAATTAACGATAGGGGTGTCACGTGGTGGCGCATTATTATCTTAGCGCGAAATGGAAAAAAAGTCCATATCATCTCTCTCAACTGCGAAGGACCAGCGCAACGGTGATTCCACACATTATCACCTCCGTTCATTGCCATTAATTGCGTATTATTCGAACTTGTTTTATTTAATTGTTTTATTCCCATTGGAGTGTATTCTCCGTGTTGAATATGTTCAACGCTTGCAGAAGAGGCCCGACCTCGATAAGTAGAGCTTTTCAAGGGGCTGCCGCAACAATTCGAATCCCATTAACAAAACCCTCCATCCTTTCGTCACTCGCGGTACGAAAGTCTGCTAATCCCAGCATTGAAGCAAGATGGCTACATGTATCGTCACGTTTGAGAAATTATGCTGCTGAGGCGAGAAGAGCCGAGGAGACTGGTGATGAAGGCAAAGAATTTAAAACCATCACCAAGTTCCAGGAGCTTCTCGATCACGACCTAGTACATCCAAATGTTGTACACTCCATTACCAAGGGGATGGGTCATCACACCATGACGGATGTTCAAACAATGACTATCAACCAAGGTTTACAAGGCACTGACATGTAAGTTACTGTACTGATATGGTCGTTTTCCTTTTCTAAACATACTGGCAGCATCGCACAAGCTCGTACCGGTACCGGAAAGACTCTTGGTTTCCTCATTCCAACGATTCAGAACATCCTCCGAAAAAATCCTGATCTTGCTGTTAAAAAGAGATATTCCCAAGCACGAGCCTCGGACATTCGAGCAATCATTATATCCCCTACTCGTGAATTGGCAGAACAGATCGCAGTAGAGGCACAGAAAATCACTGGTAATACGGACCTGCGAGTCCAATGTGCGGTCGGTGGTAACCATAAGGGTATGATGCTTTCCAGGACACGACGAGAAGGATGCCATGTACTGGTCGCTACTCCGGGTCGGTTGAACGATCTTCTCACAGATCCATACAGTGGCGTCAGAGCACCAAATTTGACAACATTGGTTTTGGACGAGGCGGATCGCCTTCTGGATGACGGCTTTTCGAAGGATATCGAGGCAATTGTTGATCTGCTTCCAAATCGAGAACACGTCGATCGCCAAACTCTCTTGTTCTCTGCTACTATGCCGAGAGAGGTTATGCACCTAGTCAGACGGACATTGAAACCCGACTTCCATTTCGTACAAACTGTCAAGGAAGGCGATCTTGCTACGCACGAAAAGGTTCCCCAGAAGGTCATCTCATGTAATGGTATTGAGAATTACATGCCTGCCCTCATGGAGCTTTGCAAAAAGAATATCGAACTAGCCAAGACAGGTGACGCGAGACCTTTCAAGGCAATTGTTTATTTTCAGTCAACTGCAAACGTCCAGCTCGCATATAGAATTTTCGACAATCTCGCTGAGCAAGGTGGTAGTAGATTCGCGAGATCACCTCTCAGCCCTGCAGACGTTTCCGAGATTCATGGCCAATTGTCACAAGCACAACGAACAAATACGACAGAACGATTCCGAAGAGCCAAGTCCGCAATCTTGTTCTCTACTGATGTTACTGCGAGAGGCATGGACTTCCCAAATGTTACCCATGTCATTCAGGTGGGTTTGCCATCTAACCGTGAACAATACGTCCACCGAATCGGTCGAACAGGAAGAGGAGACAAGACAGGAGAAGGATATCTGATCATGCACAAGGGCGAGTTGCGCGAGTCCCAGCGCATGCTTCGTGGTCTTCCCCTTGAGTTTGATGAAACAATAGAAACGGGTAAAGTTGATATGACCCAGGATGCGCAATTACCTGCCTCAGTTGCAGATACTTTGAGCAAGATTGGGGATGCCACGAAGATGGTTGACCGATCAACTAAGATGGCGGCTTTCATGGGAGCGCTGAGCAATATTAAGACAAACACTTCTGGTATGCAATCAATGTATAATTGGACTAAATTCGGCTGGGGCTGGGAGGAGCCGCCATACATCAGTCCAACCTTAGCAAAGAGATTGGGTGTAAGGGGTGCGAAATTAGGTGGCCCTGGCGGGCGAGATGGGGGCAGTGGATTCGGAGGTGATCGAGGAGGAAGAAGCTTTGAAGGCCGCGATGGTGGGCGAAGCGGTGGTTTTGGTGGCGAGGATCGACGGAGCGGAGGCTTCAGAAAAGATAGACGTGATAGAAGTTGGGTTGGAAGCGACAGTGGTAGAAGAAGTTTTGGGGACCGTAATAGGGGACGAGATGCTAATTTTGGTGGCGGCGATCGACGAAGCGGTGGTTTCAATGATAGAGGGGGAGACCGAGGGGGGCGAGGTGGTGGATTTGGCAACAACAGAGGTTCCGGGAGATCGTATGACAAGGGCCCGGACAGCTTCGACTTCTAGACGCGGATCACGACTATATATGGGAATAATAGGTGTATCATAGACGACTTGGACCTCTTTCTTTTTGTTGGTGGATATGTAAAAAAAGGAGCGAGGCATGTATGAGTAGTCTGATGGCGTTTCTGGGCCTTCTGACTTCGGTCCAATTGGGTAGGTACAGATCATTGCAGAGCGTTCTGGGGCAATCGGGACCAGGTTTTATACTGTACCTATCATGTTCTGTCTATTGACGGCCTAGGGTGGGACCTTGATGATAATTCAACTCTACTTTCTCAATTTAATTTTGTGTTTCTTCTCTTCTATTTGTATACCGTCAACTCAAGTCTATGCTGCGTTTTCGATCTTCAGGTACACATCCTCAAAAGCCATACACGGTGTCATGCCCAAATTGATTTAGCTACAGCAGTTCTAGTGATCTTTACTCTCGGCACCTCCCGAATCCCGGCAGAACATCCCACAACGGGGACGAAAGGCGAGGACATTGCCAACACTAACAATTCAGCCTCAATTCGACCCCATCTAGTTCCACGATCGTCATCTCTCATGATGAACACATCCAACCCGCCATCTAAATAAAAATCAGCACCTCGGCTTCACCCTTGCTCTATATTCCGATATTTAAGCATAGCTTAGTGGCTGTGACTACGCTACATATTTATCCTCATTTAGCCGCGTCGTCAATTCATCCATTCAGGTGTCTCTGTTGTCCTTTTCCTGGAGAAATGTTATTGCGGAGTGTTCTTGGTCTACTCCACATTGTCCACGACCACGTTCCCGACCCCGCTGTTTAGCCTCATCCACCACGAGAGTTTTGGTACCGACTTTTCTACTTGGTCAATTTCCCTTGGACGATTTCCAACTGATTTTTGGCTACCCCTCCTCGATAATGGAAACGATGCCCTATCTGGCATACGAAGCCACAATATCGGATACCGTCCACGATCTACCCCTCGAAATAACGCTTCTATAGCTATGATTCTGATTTACCCGGTCTTGGGACGAGATCCCCATTGGCAATTGAGCAGAAATGATGTGACCTCGTCGTTGGAATTGCGGGTTCATGCAGGTCCAGATTGCGGGTTCGTGTGCCATATGAGTTTAGATAGTCTTTTTCGGTGCCTTCGGGGGAGTGGAGCGAGAATTTATGAATGAACTTGGGATGAATTGTGGAGATTGACGGAAAAGTATATCTTCCTCCTTTCCCTCTCTCACCCTTCGTTTTTGTGTCACCTCTTCAATTGATGTACCATCAATCGCCTTGACCCAGCTTGTTGGCTTAGCTCGTCAAGATGCAACTCCTCCTCTCCCTCCTCGCTCTCCCCCTCGCAGCAGCTCAGCTTCACGAATTGGCTGTCAAAGCAGGGAAATTGTATTTTGGAACTGCGACTGATAGTCGGGATATTGGGTTCAAAAATGCAACTTACTTGAAGGTCCTGAATGATGTTAAGGAATTTGGACAGTTGACGCATTCAAATGGTCAAAAGGTACTAACTCCTTCTCAACAAGTTCCATTTGAAATAAAAAATATTAACGAGGAGGGATAGTGGTTTGCAACTGAGCCCTACCAAAACCAATTCAACTTCACCTACGGGGAAGAAGTTTCCTCCATCGCGAGAAAGAACAAACAGCTCCTGCGCTGCCACACCCTCGTCTGGCATTCTCAACTCGCTCCCTGGGTCGAAACGCCCGCCGTGCCATGGACCAAAGCCACACTCACCGCAGCGATGGTAAACCACATCACACAAGAAGCTCGACACTGGTCCGGCCAATGCTATGCATGGGATGTCCTAAACGAAGCTCTCAACGATGATGGCACACTCCGCAATACAACATTTCTTCAAGTCATTGGCCCGGAGTATATTAAGATTGCTTTCAGCACGGCCAGCAGGGCAGACCCGAAGGCGAAATTATATTATAATGATTATAATATCGAGAAGCCAGGAAATAAGAGCGCGGCTGTTAGGGAGTTAGTTAGGGGGTTGAAGAAGGACGGGATTAGGATTGACGGTGTGGGATTGCAGTCTCATTTTACGGTGGGGACGAGCCCAACGGTTGATCAGTTGATTTGGACAATGGAGGGGTATACGAAGTTGGGTGTTGAGGTTGCTTTGACTGAGTATGTTTCCCCTTCCATTTCATCTATACCATTCTCCATGCTAACAAGAGTGCTTTCTAGACTGGATATCCGCATCAAGGAGCCAGAAACAACCGCCAACCTCGCCCAACAATCCACCGACTACAAAGCTGCCATTTGCGCCTGTATGCAAGTCGATAAGTGTGTCGGGATCACCGTCTGGGATTTCTGGGATCCTGTCTCCTGGGTCCCAGGCGTCTTTGCTGGTTTTGGATCTCCAAGTTTGTGGTTTGGGAATTTCACAAAACACCCTGCGTACCAAGGCGTTGTGGAGGCATTGAAGAATGATACGAGCAAGGGACATGGGGGATGGGGGAGTCACGATGATGATGAGGAGGATGATGAGGAGGAGGAGGGCGGATGGGGGTGGTGGAAATGGTGGTAAGTAATGAGGAATATGTAGGCGGGTGTAGATAATGTGGGTCGCTATTGGTAAAAGCAAAAAGCATAAGAGTGATGAATTTAATGTATACAACACTTCTCCCTTCTATTTGTGTATAATCTCGCTTAAAGTTTGTAAAAATCAGGTAATCGTTGAAGTACAGTAGATATAAGGACAGGGGTATGAGAAGCAAGTTTGGTCGCATATTTAGAAGTGAACACAAACAATTGGAACAATATTAGACTCGCTCTTCTGTACCATATTTTGCTTATATTCATGTCATCTATGACGGCCTGTATGTTACACCAAAGTCCCCCCAGGTGGAAGAACATGGCCTTAAAAACGCCTCAGAAACTCCGGATATCTAACACAGTATAGTCTTTATGTTCATTATTCGTGTGTTGTCTTGATCTGTAGAGTGGAAGGGAGGGGTCTTGTTATTCGTTTGATTGATGTCACCGTTTTTAAGACCCCATCTTGAGAGCCGTGAAATGTACTCGAAAATCATCAATTCTTGCCGAATTGCTTCATGTGCCCATGACTGAACGAACATCCCAAACGAGAAGGCGCTCGTCCCAAGCAGTACTTGCGCACCATCCCTCAGCACCAAAGAGGCACCAATCGACACCTGTGACGAACTCGGTGTGGCGATCCATCTGTCCAAGTTGTCGCCCTTGAGAGGGAGCTGAAATTCCAGGATGAGGAAGTTGCTGGCCCATTGCCGATCCATCCGTCCAGACTCGGCAAGTCATATCATAGGAAGCACTGAGAAGGACGTCGCTGAGATGAGGACTCCAGGCAAGCTTACGAACAGCGTAACGATGACCATGAAGTTCAGCAACAGGCCCAGCTCTGGCATTTCGAATATCGATCGTGCGAATGATTTGATCAACGCCAGCCGTAGCAATGATACCATCTCGGTACTTATTCCAGTCATGAGTAAGGCACTCAGAAGGTGGGGCAGAAGGGCGAATAGCATTGGGCACTTGACCAGGTTGAGGAGGACCGCCATGAATTGGAATAAGTTGAACAAGGTGATTTGACGCCGACGCTGGTGTTCTCATATCGAAAATACGCAGGTGAGAGTCGGACGATACCGATGAAATAACCGAAGGAGAATGAGGCGAGAAGGCTGTGCTGTAGGTACAAGAATGGGTGGGTAGGGTAAGGAGAGATGCTGGGCGGTTTGGGTTCCACTACACCACGTCAGCCAAATATTCCTAGTATTCAAACCGAAGTTCAATCCACTCACAACTTTGACAGTACCATCCCACGAACTTGTGACAAATGTATCCTTGGTAATAAGATTGTAATGAACTGCATACACCTCCCGGCGATGCTCCTTCCAAACCTGTACCGGGTGATTGGGAACATTCGTATCGAAAAGTCGGACTGAGCCATCGCCACAACCCGCTACCAATTGATTCTCGTTGCTCTCGGACCAGGAAGTATCATATACGGAATCTTGAGTGTCATACCTGACAGAGTGATTAGTGGCGCGTTTCAACCCTCGACATGCAGAATAACAAACCACTTCTCGGCCTGGATGCCGTTGGGCGTCAAAGCCAATACATATAAACGTCCATTGCCCACCAACCCGAAGTTTTGACTAGCTGCCACCGATATGCGCGAATCAAGGAAAGGGGAGTACTTCACGGCATAGCCGCTGAACCCTTGGGTACGGAACTCCAGCATTGTGCTTGGAGTCAATGAAGTTCTTCGACACCCTGTTTATTGTTTGTTAGCGGAAGTTTAAAGGTATGCCAAAGCACATACAGTATATCAAAGAAACAGGAAAGGGATATTACGTACTAGGATACTTTGCATGCTAGAGATAGATCAATTGTGTCGATTCGCCTTGCTGGTATCTGTCAGATGAAATATCAACAACAGCCTCGGCTGAAAGGCTGACACAAGATTCCGATAACGTTCAAGGTTTGAGGCTTGTATCTCCACGTGATTTCGGGTAGCTAGCGTGTTTCTTGAACAACCCCTCCAAAAATGACACGAAGCTCTGCAATCGTCAGTTAAAAATCGAAAGACAACTCTGATGGTGGAATTTTAAATGGCTGTGTTGTGACATAAATTGGTAGCTAAATTCCCCAAAGATGGATTTATTTGTCTCTAGAAAGAAGAGAAAGCTCTCGGCTGCACCAAAAGTCAACAATTCAGAGTTCGAAGAGATCAGGGCCTCAAGCGCGTCGGATGATGAGTCGACTGATTTTAAGTTGGCAATGTTATCGTCACTACACCCAAATTTAGAGCAGCAAGTGCTTCTCGATGTATTGCTCGCGCATGAAGGTTCCGTAGAGAAGGCGTCAACTACGTTGTGTCTTCCTCAATCGCCACCAAGGAAGTCAGCTGCGACGGGATATCAGAGCTCACTCTCAAGCTTCGTAGCCTCAAATAGAGGTACAGAAGAAGGTACAAATGTTTCTCCGCGAAAGTTACTATCGAAGAAAGGAAAGACGCTTCATCTATTCTCGCCAGAAGATGTTGCAAAGCACACACCCTGCTCGATTGTTCACAATTTTCTGCCTGCCGAGGAGGCGAACGACTTGCTGAAGGAGCTTTTAGAAGAGGTGCCGACTTTTGAGAGGACAACCTTCAAGTTATTCGATAATGTAGTGTCAAGCCCGCATACGGCATGCTTCTATGTGGAGAGTATGGAAGAGATGGTCAAGCAGAAGACCGAGTACATTTATAATGGAGGGCTGTTAACGGTAGGGCAAGAAATTCCCAACGCTGGCCAAATCTGGCTGTTGGCATTATCAAAAGATTACGCCATATTATCCTTTTCGCTGCATTAACCCGACACTACTGACACTCTATAGGATGTTCGACAGCTTACTCCCGAGTTACGAAAAGCATCTTCAAAAGTAAGGGAAGCTGTCAACAAAGAAATTGCCATTCGGATCAAGGAATTTAATCCAGATGGCAAGAAACTCAAGTATCAATCTCCAAATGAATGGAGGCCAAATGCTGCTTTTGTGAATTGTTATGTTGGAGGCGCAGAAAGTGTAGGATATCATAGCGATCAGCTCACCTACCTCGGTCCTCGAGCCGTTATCGGCTCTATATCTTTAGGAGTAGCACGAGAGTTCCGAGTTCGCCGAATCATTCCGCAAGAAGAATCCACCCAAAAGGAGAAATCTATGGAAGAAGCCAATGCAGAAGGCCAAATTGCAATCCACCTTCCGCATAACTCTTTACTTGTCATGCATGCTGAAATGCAAGAGGAATGGAAGCACAGCATAGCCCCAGCACAAGCCATTGATCCGCATCCCATATCAGGAAACAAAAGAATCAACATCACATATCGAGACTACAAAGCTTCCCTGCATCCAAAATTTACGCCGAAATGCAAATGCAAAGTTCCAGCTGTATTGAGAGTTGTGCAACGAAAAAAGGAGAACTGGGGGAAGTACTTTTGGATGTGCCATGCTGGGAATGTGCCTGAGAAGGATGGGTGCACCTTCTTCCAGTGGGCACAATTTGATGATGATGGGGAACCAATTTGGAAGGCGCAATAGAGGACATGACGCTTTTGGTAACAAATCCTCATACACATTATGATAATCTGAAATACCCTAGTCCACGTAGCACAAATCCCGATATAACTAGGGGGCGTTTGTCTGTTACTGTCTCCAAGCACAGCTAAGAGCCCTTTCCATGTAGAGTTGCTCTCACTACCACACCTTCGTTCTACATTGTCTTCTCTTTTTGGATAACCACATATTTATGCAGACAGGCTTTCGAACGAGGACAGAGTTGCGAGAATAGCTACATACTGAAAGTTCATGTCTCCCTTTTGCCCTGGAGCCAACCTTGTATATCGGTGGAGGTTTAAGAGGCCAAGATCGGCACACTCCTTTCCAACGACTAATAAGACTGGACCTACATTTTTTCAATCTCTAATATCTTGATTTCGCCACCCTCACAATCAATCTTCACCGGAAGCTCCTCGAGGGGCTATTCACCAATCTTCTCTGGATGCTTCCTTAGGCTATTGCAGCCATGAGAATTAATATAATGCCCATGAATGCGATGACTTATGTGGTGGTATTATTCTTGAGAGCATGAATATTTTGGGGTGGGTTGTACGGCAATTGTTTATGGGTTCTTGGTGGTGGGTATTAAGGAGAGGGAGGTCGAGGGTTGGAGGGTTGGAGGCGAACTGTTAATTGAGGTATCAGTAAACGTGAAATAGTTCGATGGTGATACAAAATATTCATTTAACGAAAATGGTAGTTGATGTAAAGTAAAATCACAGTTCATCACGCAACAAGCAAAACACTCTCGATCGTAGAAGTGTGTTACATTCGTAATCGTGACCTTATAAACGACTCAAAGATGTGTGTTGGCGACCTAGCTTCCCTTATAACACACTTAATAAGAGGCGGGAAACCCGTTTTCGCCCATCGCACCCCCTCTTATCTTGAAACTTAAATTCTTGCATCAAACCTCTTGATATGTCCCTTGGCCATGGTCTCCTCATTCCAAACATACGTCACACTCTCCTGTTTCACGACCTCATTCGCCCACCCATAAAAGTTTGGTGCTTTACTCTCAAGTGAGCTCAGGAGACTCTTTGGGAAGAGCTCAGGATATTTGGCAAATGAAATCACTCTCAACACAAATGGGCCTGTGAGAACCTGTCCTCTCATTAGTACTCTCAACCTAAATTACACAACTGGAAATGAAAACAAACCTCAGCTAAAGTGAACTTTTCGGCTCCTCCAAAGTATGGTCCAGCACCCGCCAATAGTGGTTCAATCTCCTTCACAATTGCAGCAACTAATTTCTCACTCAGCTCCACCTTTTCAGCGCCAGAAGCCTTATAGATTGGGAAGACATGTGATTGGACTTTGCTGAACCAGGCATCAACAAAAAAGGCGATGCGCGCACGTTGGAGGGCACCACCGGCTTCGGTGGAGGTTTTGAGTAGGTGGGAGGGGTGGGCATCAGCGAGGAATTGGGCGACAATTCCTATGGTAGGTAGTTAGTAGTGTATATGATTTAATTGCAAGAAAAGGGACAGGGTATAAATAAAGGCGCATAAGGGAGGTGTGAAATATAAGAAAATGTTAAGATAATGCGAGAACCTCCTGGAAAATGAAAAGAATAGTAATTAAATCCTCTTACCCGATTCAGTAATTATTTCATCTCCATACCTCAAGCTCGGAACAAGCCCTCGAGGGTTGACCTTGAGGTACTCAGCTGTTCTGGGGACAGAGAGATCGATATGCTCTGTTTTGAACTCGAGGCCGAGTTCTTTGAGGGCGATTTGGGCGCGGTGGGCCCAGGGACATTGGTAGGATGTGTAGATAGTTATTTCTGGGGCAGCGTTTGAACCCATTTTAAGTTTTTTTTTGTTAGTGGTTGAGGTGGCTTGGTTGAGTGCTGTGGTGCTGGTGATGGTGGGGTTGAGCAAGTGGGAAGCGGGGCTGCAGTTTTGGCAAATGTATGATAACCTGGAGATTGTGGAGGGGGAGGAAAGTAATTCTCTTAAAAGAAGTTTCTGGCTAAAAAAAAAATATGGGAAACACGTAGATTTAAGAGCACGGCTGCTAGGCATAGTTGATTTATCATGCGTGCAATTGCTTGCGATGATGATGTGATAAGATGCATTTCTAAGCAGGTTTCGGAGTGTCGATTTATCTCCGAGATATTTCGAAGAGGTTACACCTTACCTATCAACCTCGCTTTTCTTACAGATTTGGTAATATTTGAACATTTGAAGTGATCAATATACTGGTATTGCTGGAAGACTGGTTGGTATTTGGGTTCTTGATGCTGACAAAATGTGCTTATGTTCTATTCCGAGAATGAAAGCAAATTTGGGCAATTGGGCAATGCGACAAGGCATTCAGATTCCGAGCCGCCCTGCAAAGGGATATGAGATTAAAAGCTATATCCTTCTCCTATGGTACCCTAGCTTAGGGCAATTTTGATGGTAAGAGATGAAAGACTTGCACGAAAAGGGGTTAAAGAATACACTATTAAATTTTATCCTAGTTCTCCATTAGTCACACTAAGCCTACTATAAGCAAAGATACTTCTTTCTTCAAAGTATTCTCAGTGTGAAAGCAACTGCCATCTTGAAATTAATTCAATAAATATAGGATAGTAGTGTTGAATGATGGTAACAGAAACGAAGGTCTGAAAAAGATAGAAATTCGTGGCTTTAGCTTTTGCTACAGCCACGTTGGAGTGCTTCTAATAATCAGCTATTAATATCCCCAATATACGTCGAAACAGGATGTTCTCTTCATCTATTGATAAAGCATAATGGATAGTCAGGATGTGATCTTGAAACCCTTGAAACAAATATGAAGATATATATATCGCACGCGAAAGGACCTCTGGTTTGACACGGGAAAATACTAGCAGTCTACTCCGGACAGATCGTTACAAAATGGTTGTTGTGCAACCCTCCTCGAGCCTTTCTTTACATCTTGGCTGTCTGGCACGACCCTCTAGACAGAAAATATGATCGATATTATTCTACTTGCGTACCGCTTACTTAATACAAGGTACCTCGTTCCCCTGCTGGTAATATGGGAGCTCTTAGGATCGCTGCTTGTGTTGCCAGGCTGCTCGGCCCGCAGGACAGACACTCGGCGGTATTGCCAAGATCCGCAGATTTCAAAGGCGTATTCAATTGATACTCAAAAACTCTCGATACTTCCATTTATAACTTTGACTATCTTTAAGCTAACCTGACCCAAATTCGACGGCTACTACTCACGGTTCAGGGGCGGGAGTTATGGGCACACCAGCAAATCGAGTTTGATTTTAGACTCCACAGATAATTAAAATCCCGCCGCAAAAATATAAAGATGTAGAATATATATGCACATTAATTCGAACCGGGACGCTGTTTGGGATTGATGCCTTCTTCAAGAAGCTGCGAGTAGTTGTGGAAGGAAATGACCTAAATGATTCTCGCAGCACGATTGCTGCACATGAATGTGGGCTGGCACTTAGCTTAACAGCTCTTCGATTGTAGATCTTGAATTGCGAGCTAACGAGAGAATGCCGAAGTATGTTCTACCTATCTGAGCCTCTCTGCCTAGATGAGGCTTCAGTTATTAGGAGACTAAGTTGAACTTTTTAAAGTAACACAATCGAGGTATATTCTTGTTATACAAGATCACTTGAAAGCTAAGAGGAGACTATCCAGGCACTATCCAGGCACTATCCAGGCACTATCCAACGCGGTATTAAGCTTAAGCCCACAAATCTCACAGCTTCATCAAATAAGGAGCATTATGGGCAAATGTGCTCGAAGTAACTCTTAGGGTAGTCACAGATCCCATAGATCCGTATTTACTGGTTTTTTCAATCAAGACGAGTCATCAAATATAGTTGCGTATATTTTTAATGCTATAATTGGTATTGAGGAAGTTTTCGAGTGTGGAATTTGCCTATACTGTTATCAACACTTCCAGGATTAGAATTAGAGGGTCTTCAGTATATACCATATGAACCAACACAAATTTAGTGACTACAAGATGAATGATAGCTTTTTTGATTGACTGTTATTTCATTCCCACCTTTCTAGATTTTATCAATAGATCTACCGGAATTGCACTCAAGCATTCCAAAGTAGAGCTTCAGGAAATGGAAAACGCTGGCCTTAACAGTGATTGAGTCAGTCATAGGAGGCGGGTTGAGCCAACGTACCTGATACTTGCTAGAACAGCTTGATCGCACTAAATTATGCGTGAAGCTTACAATAACCTATTCACTCGTTATAGCCCTACAGGAGTTCGCCTAGGGATTACATTCTGTCAGGAAGAGTTGCATCATCCAGAAGAAGTTTCCACTTGAATACACACTAAATACTATTGGCAAAACAACTTCACCGGTTGTATCAAATGGAGAAATGGTTAGTCTAGATATTTAGTAGGCCGGGAGCCAGATTTGCATGTCATGGCTCATGGATTCATCCCTTGTCATAGTCGTTTTGGTAGGAATTGAGTTTAACAAAAAGGTCCAACTTGATCAGCTTAGAAAGAGATATTTTCGCGAGTGCAGCTCTTTCAAGAGTTCTCCAGCCAAACATATTTAAGAAGCAGCTAAGCACACACTAAAGTGAATGTTTTTTTATAGTTTTAATATTCTTTGTACTGTACGGTCTGGGCCTTTGTTACTGATTGAGGATAAGGCCGCAGTTCTATCCCAGTCGAAACACTGGCAAAGCCAACAACGAATGAGACTCAGCGTATATTTTAAAATGAGAGGAGTACTCGACTTGGATCTCTAAAAAGATTGATTGTTCTCAATATGTAGGATTAAGGAAGCGGGTTAATATGTGGCTGCCAAGAAGTCTTGGTTGGTCACCCACTAATGTATTCTTTGTTTTCAAACAATTAGACTGACAGACACCAACGGCCCTGAATTCCGGTATAGATGCTGTGAACCCTGAAATACTGGGCCTCGGAAGATGACCTGAAATCTTAACCGGAGCAGCCACCAACGATCAAAGCCATTGATAGCAGGGATGACTTGGAAACTCATTCTGAAAAACAACCTAGGGGGTGGTTACATGCTTGCGAATTCATACAAATTCGGTCACGCTTTGGACTGAAGATGAACTCGGGTAAGGCCAAATCTGGAAAAGGCGACTCCTTGAATGGTAGAGATTGGTGGCTAAGTCATTATATAAAGATCACCAACGGAAATGAACCTGTGGTTACTATAGAGCTCGGTTCGGAACGAGAAAGGAGGCTGAGAACCATCACAATCCTATGGAGACTTGATCATCTCAGGTATCCTTAATCCCTATGCCACACTCGTATCGTTCCTGTCGCCTTTCCCAATAAATCTCCAGCCTGTGCTAAGCTGAGAGTGTTGATCCGGGCGTTCAAGACCTGATAGTTGGCGAAACGTGGCACATGCAGCGCCTCAATACTCTTGTGGAACACCTAAAGACCCCTAGAAAGGCGGTATGAATGTAATTCTGCAAGATATAGTATGTACATCGGCGCGTATGCGTAAAGCTCTTGCTGAGGCAAAATTTTGACAGAGGCCAGCGGTTTTGAAGTGGTTTAATACAACTAGCTGCAACTAAATACTTGAAGCTTGTCAATTCACAAAGTGATTTCACTCGATAGGGTAGTGAACATCACAAGTTTGACACGAGCCCTTCAGACCAAACTCGTTCACTCCTTAGCTGTAGAATACTCGCTTGATCTTCTTTTGTGTTTTTCACGGCTGACTCTCAAGTACTGTAAATTGAACTGATGACCAGATTTTAGTTGGGGTCGAGCCAGTGAAGAGGTGTTATCAACAGCCTCAATAGCCTGAAACGGATAATTTGTCGAAGTAGTAGTAGAGACCACAATTTCACCACCTCGGAATCCACAACCTTCCAAAAAGCATCTCACAAGAATTGGGGATGAACATAATGAAAATTCCTTCCAACTTGGTCTTTGCAGCACCATACCATTTCGTTGGTTAAAGACAATCACACAACATCCTTTACAGCAAGATGCTGAAATATCCGGACCAGTTTCGGCCCGCCAAGCTGACCAAATACGGAGTGTCATGGTGCACATGAAGTAACCTGCCCATACCTTCACAAAAACCCTCATCTCAATTCGGAATTCAGATTCAATGTTGCAGCAGTTTTCAACTCTCGAGCTGCATAATATGACAGATATGCCGATCATTTTAGATGACTGTGGTGTCAGCAAATCCTAAGGAGTACTCCTCCAGCTATTGAAAATATATTTTGCCGTAGTCGGCAAAAGGTATGTGGCTGGCATAATGTTTTAATTCGCAACGTAACACAAGCTACTTTGCAAGCAACGGAGCAATTGTTCAGTGGCGCAGGCATTGATTTCTACCACGTGCACAGTATTTACTTTCCGGCTCTAGGAAGTCGAATGTGCTAGCGAAATTGTTACGTTGCGATGAGGCTCATTCCCGGTTGGTGTTTGATTGTTTTTAGTACGATTGCGGATGGCAACCATCAATCTCTAACTTCCCCTCATTCTTGTAGATGGTACCTGTTGGTAACTCTTGGCCCTGAGCACTCCAACCTTGCTAGATGTCTTCATTTCTAAGAATGTTAGCAAGATCCTTCAACTTTGTCTGTACCTTATTCGATATTGCTTTTTTCCCTTCTTTTCCGCTGAGTATAGATCACTAGTAGGCACAAGTAACGTTTGCTCATTGTATCGTCAATACTTCTCCAAATCCATCGTACCTGCAGGCTCACCTGCTTGTTGGACGTTATACTTACTTCAAGGGGTTCAGGCAAAACAATTTCATCAGAATGAGGGGCAGATATTGGCTGCTCCAACCATGAATGCAAGCCAAATTGATGGTTGATTTCACAAACTCCAGGAGACCCATTTCTGGCAGAACCTCATTGCACTTTCAACCAAGGTACCTTACGTCATGCGAGACACAATTCCCCGATCCTAGGATCTTCATAATGGATCTCTCAGAAAAGTATAAATTCATACCAGGCCCCATTGTCTCGTTCTTAGTTCTCTACCCCATAGTCAATCACCAGAATTTACCTTCCAATCCTCTCACCAAACCTAACCAACCCATCAAACCTTCAAAATGGTCTCCACCACTACTCTCGTCTCCCTCATCGCTCCCCTCCTCCTCACCGCCCTCGCACCACTCACAACTGCCCAAGCAGCTCTCACCTGCGGCGCAACAGGCTGGGATCTTCTCGGCGCCACACCCGCCTTCTATGCTATCGCCAACCCGGCCACTGCTACGCCTGCTGCTTGCAAGAAGCTCTGCTCTACTCCAAACTTGCCAACTAAATGTGGGAGTTTTGCGGTTGGCAATGGAACATGTCTTTTGTATGCGGGAACCGTGGCTAGCACTTTGAATGCCAATCCCGCGAGCCAGTACGCGTATTATGATGCGGGGTGCCCTACTCCCGCTACTTTGGTTAAGATGGACTTCTCTGCATAGGAAGCCAAGGTTGAACTTTGGATGAAGATAAAGGGGTGTGTTTGAGAGGGAAAGCGGAATCCGGAAAATGGTTGATATGCATGATGAAAAGGGTGGAAATATGCTTTGAGAAAGAAAGAAAAAGATGGGTTACGAAAAGATTCAAGGGCTCTGCCAAATACACAATCATTGCCTTTACTTTCTTGCAATCATCATAAAATGGAACCAAATTTCCACTGATTTCATGTGAAACAGAACACACAACATCTCTCATTTTAAACTTTGCAGTTAAAATGCTCTGACTTTTCTTTCGTTGTACCGATATATGCCCCTCATGCCTCCTGTATTACACTGCAATACCTCACTCGCTCATGCTCACCAGCTTACCTCTTTCTCGTCGTGACTTAATTCGTGCCTCCCTGTGCTTTCTCTACCCAAAACCAAAAAAATATTTCAAGTACGACAATCTTAACAGGTTTATACTAGCACTAACCTTCTTTACTGGTGTTCACTCTAGTCTTTCCTTGAAAGCATATCTTTGGAGCGTGGGGAGACTTACTTCCTATGCGTCTTCTGTGGTCTAACACACGTCACAAGATTCCTACTGACTTAATTGGATCTCTCTCCGTTATTTTTATGTTATTCAATGAGTAGAAACCAGAGACACTTTTACACCATCCAAGCTTGCTAAGCTTAAGCCTAGTCTTTCCTTCCATTCGCTGCCCTTGAATTCTAAACTCTTGAACTCCTGCGCAAACCTCACAATAGTGTACCCCGCCTCAGTCAATGCAAATTGCTGTCCAAGACAGATCCGCGGTCCTCCATTGAAAGGGAGATATGCCCATCCAGGGCGTAATGTTTCCCATCTATCGGGCCTGAATTCCTTAGCATCGGCACCAAAAACGTCTATTCGACGATGCATTGCAAATGGTTGATAGAAAACTGCTGTCCCTGCTGCAACGAATATTGGGGAAGTGCCAGACGGGCCACCTCCTGTTGGTAGTATCGTCGGCCTGAGGGCAAAACGTGAGTTGGCAGGGATGACTGGGTAGAGACGAAGTGCTACAACCGCGCTATCAGAATAGTTTTTAAGGTCAGGTGAGAGTATCCGTACCTTCGTTCATTATGTACTTGACATACTTCAAGTTTTTCAAGGTCTCATACGTAGGTTTTACGCCTTGCAGAACGTCTACCTCATCCCTCAGCTTACTCCAAATGTCTGGTCTCTGGGCCAAAATATGAAACGTATTACTGAGCAGGCTTGCTGTAGTATCTCGACCCGCGAGTAGAATATTCAACACTTCAGTTCGTAACTGATCTTGATCAGGAGTCTTCTTCGCGAGCTCGTCAAGAAAGACGTATCGCTCTTTCTCACTTGACCCCTGCTTGAATTCAGGGTTTTGTTGGCTTTCTACCGCCTTTTGGACATATTTGTCAACGAATTCTTGTGTCATCTTGCAGGCATCATCAAACTTCTTGTTTCGAAACCATCGTCCGAGTTTCCCAAGTCGGTACCGTTTTACCATGAATGCTTGTGCATAATCAAATTGGGTAGCAAATCCCTGCCGTGAAGTATCGTTGTCGAGCAGAGAATTTACAGATTCACCAAACAGGAACTCAGTAGCACTGTCCATTGTTAGGTTAAAG
The DNA here is from genome assembly GCA_021365295.1 of Tricladium varicosporioides. NCBI lineage: Eukaryota > Fungi > Ascomycota > Leotiomycetes > Helotiales > Tricladiaceae > Tricladium > Tricladium varicosporioides. The sequence goes on along the minus strand of JAJTIW010000047.1, from coordinate 166,621 downwards.
AACAGTGGTTGAAGATCCACGATTGTTTTATCTTTTGGTAGTAAACCAATGAGTCTCGAGACATGGTGCTCCAGAGATTCAAGATCGGAGATTTGATCACGAGTGAAACAAGGGCGAATAAGTGCCTGATAAAGAGTCAGTATGTCGGTCTCTTGGAATCAGTGAGCTTTCCAAAGGACAACAAACCCTAGAATGTTCCCACCCCTTACCATCTGTCGTGAAAATCCCTCCATGTCCTAACAACGGTGCAAATGCATCATCACGTCCATCAGCAACTCCATAATCCTTAAAATTTGTAGCCAAAATAGCTTTCACATTTTCCGGCTCAATAGTGCAAATCCAGGGTTTTCCCAGAACAATGCAAGAAAATGTATCACCATAGCTTTCAAAACGTTGTTGAAAAGTAGATAGCCATGTGTAAGACTTGGATGCTTGGAATTGCTCTCGCAAGAGATGAAACCCGAGGATTCGTTCTGGCTGGGGGAGCTTGGGGGGGTCTTCACAGTTGTTGGCGGTAGAAATCTTGTGGTTTGTGAGCGAGGTTGAGATACGCTTGATAGTGTAGTAGGCGAGGAGAATGGAGACGGCACCGAGTGAATAAACAGCATATGCCATCGTAGCAAAATAGGTATACAAAATCTAGCGAAGCTAGATAGAGGAGGGAATGATAAAGGGTGATTGATTTCACACCAGAAATAAAAGACAGAATCCAGATAACAAGTGAGAATCACCCATACCTCAACTTTCATTGATACAAACAGGAAGGTTTACGCAACTGTCATAGTTGCGATTAGTGCGTGCATGGAAGGCTGAAGGGGCACTGATCGGAAGAGTGTTACGACTGCAATAATCACCCGAGGCAGGGCCACAGTGCTGCAAGAGAAGCTGCAGCCTGTGACCTGGAGGTTGTATTTTTGCTGAAGGATCATACGGTCCACGAATCGTCCTTGCGTAGTTATAAGGGAGAAATGAGAATGTGGCGTCTGCTTAATTCCGAACGACTGCATACATATTGGTGACCACGACGCAGTGGTGCAGTAGTTGTTAGATCACCACTAAGCTAGAGCCTCTCGGCAGATTCATTTAAGCTTTTGCCACGCTCATGGACAAGAACGAACCGCCTACTAGATTCAACGCCAGGATCATGATGGACGCCGTTACAGTGTAGCACTGGGGTGCTGAGGCGCTTTCTGGAAGCCCGAGAAAGGGACAGGGGTGATGGACGGGACGAAGCGAGCTGACCCCCCCTGATTTAACCAAGCGAGATATTGAGCCGATGGGTTCACCTAACAATCTGTAGGTCATTCAGCTACGCTGCTTGCTTGAAAGATCAACCGACAGATAAAATTTGTCCCAGAATTACCCAACAGGTGCTGTTACACCAACATATCGCTTCGGAAACGGAGCATAGCGAAGCCCCGTTAGGGCCGGACTCTCGTCCGAAACATGTAAACAAGAAATCTGTGAATTGCTTTGGCCTTGCGATAGAAATTTTGCGCTCTTCAAACTTGAATATTGCTCTTCATGAGCTCTAACGCCATGAGCACCACAACTACAGAAAAAGCGCAGTCAGCCACTGATCTTTTGTCTTTAAAAAATCTGGAATCGGATGTCGAAGTGCAGCCTCCAGACCAAGGGATACCGCCGCTAACTGAAGATCTCAACAAAAAGATTGCCTCTAATAACCCAACTTCCGACGACGATGCCGTTAGTAAAAAACTCAGTTTCGAACGAGGCCCAAAGTTTTGGGCGATTCTGGGTGCATTATCGGTTACTGGAATGCTATCAGCACTGGAGGGAACTGTGGTTTCGACAGCACTGCCAACGGTGGTTCATGACTTGGGTGGGGGTGATATGTATATTTGGGCAGTGAATGGATATTTCTTGCCGAGGTATGTTGCTTCATTTTTATATTGTTGCCATCACCACTTGTCCGTCCATATATGTACTAGATTCTGATTAAACACCAGCATGGTATTTCAGCCACTCTATGGGCAAGCAGCCAACATATTTGGACGGAGATATGTAATAATTCTGGCTGTTTCACTCTTTGCAGTAGGAAGTGCCATTTGCGGTTCTGCAGTAAATATGACAGCACTTATCGTCGGGCGAATCGTTCAAGGAGCTGGCGGGGGAGGCATTTCAACTCTTGTTAACCTCGTTATTTGTGACTTGGTACCTCTTCGTGAGAGAGGCGGCTATCTTGCAATGATCTACGGTGCACTCACTATTGGCAATGGGATTGGACCATTCATTGGTGGAATCATTGTTCAATCAACAACTTGGAGGTGGATATTCTACATGAATTTGCCAATTGCCGGATTCGCACTTGCACTTCTAGTGGCATTCTTGCAAGTTGGTTACCACAAAGAGCCCGTGCTAATGAAACTCAAACGTATCGACTACATTGGCCATTCAATTTTTGTCGCATCCGTGGTTGCAATTTTGCTGGCTCTCACATCAGCAGGAGTAAAATATGCTTGGTCTTCCTGGAATACGATCTTACCATTAGTACTTGGTTTCGCTGGTTTAGGTGCCTTCTTGGTTTATGAAGGATCAAAATTCTGTCTGGAACCTACAATGCCTCTCCGATTCTTCAAAAACAGAACTACTCTTGGCGCTTTCATTCTTGGATTCATGCACTCACTATTGACTATCTGGGTCATCTACTTCCTCCCCGTGTATTTTCAAGCAGTCCTTGGGTCTTCGCCTGCCAGATCAGGTGTACAACTTTTACCAACTGTTTTGATCCTCATTCCATTCGCAGCCATCAGCGGCAAACTCTTACAGAGAATTGGAAAATATCGGCTTCTTCACTTCCTTGGGTTTGCTCTTATGATCGTCGGATTTGGTGTATTCACGCTCCTGAATCAACATTCCTCAACGGCCGCTTGGGTTTGTTTCCAGGGTATCGAAGCAGCAGGTGCTGGATTTGTCGCTTCTAGCCTCTTGCCTGCTGCCCAAGCACCGCTCAACGAAAAAGATACTGCAACTGTGACTGGGACATTTTCCTTCATTAGGAGTTTTGGCATAAGTTTTGCTGTAACTATCCCTGGGACAATGTTCAACAACCGATTTGATCATTTCGCTGGGCGCATAAGCGATGATGGAGTAAGAAGTTTATTGGTGGGAGGCCATGCCTACGAGCATGCTACAAAATCATTCATCGGAGCATTCTCAAATCCTCTACATGATGAAATTGTTGGAGTGTATTCTGATAGTTTGAGATTTGTTTGGCAGGTTGCGATTGGGCTTGCCGGACTTGCATTTTTGGTGGTGTTTATGGAGAAGGATATTGAGCTAAGAAAGACATTGGATACGGAGTTTGGAATCAAGCAAGAGAAGACTGATGAACCTAAAGTGTAATTGAAGGACATGGTTTGTACTGTATCCAACTCTAGTTTCACAAACAATACACTTTGGGTTTAGTTTTTTGAGGGTCCCGGACAGAATTATTTTCCTCCATGGCCTTTTCTTTTAAACAGTTCGAATGTTCACCTTGCTCGATTAACTTTGTACAGCACTAAGTGCAGCACAAAATGACAAGACCCAAGCAGGAAGGTCAATAACCCACAAACGCCAGGCGTTCAACTTTCCAAACTCATCCATAGCCCCGAATATTCTCTTGCCTGCTTCATCACCACTTTCCTGCGCCTTAATTTCTCGACGCAAGTTTGTTGCCTGGCGATGAGGAACGAAGTGAAGAACTTTGAGAACAAAGCTCGCAATATATAGCAGTCTTACGTTTCCCGCTGTATCTTCGAAACTCAAGAATAAGTTGAGTAGTGATATGAAGAGATCAGATAGCATTGCGAAGGACATGATAAAGATTAGCCTATGGCCGAGAGAGCGAATTGTGGCAAGCATGAGAGGTGATCCACGTTGGGAAGGTGGCGTAACTCTGTAAAGACCAGTGAATAGAAGGTATTGATGACCCATTGCTATACAACTAATTCCATTTAGTTTGAAAACCCAGGTAATTGTTACAGGATGCCTTACAACGCCGATGATGTAGCAAGAGGAAGCACTCGGATCACCAAGAGCACTGTCTCTAGAGAGAGATGCGTGGAGAGCCCCATTTTCCCTACTTGTTTGGCGATTCTGGTGGGGATAGGCTATTTTTCGAAGAATTTGAAAGCTCAATATTGTCTGTCTGAATGATGAAGGGATAACTCCTGAGGTAATTTATGGGTTCACATCGTAGCCCCATCAACAATTGCCCGTTTTCAAGCCACCACCATGCGCCGTAATCAGATAACAGGTAATGTGAGCAGATTGATAAACGATGTGACCAAAACAAGCAAGTGTGCATAAACCCCTGTGTCGATCTAGTTAGTTCGACTCGCCCTGCATATAGGGCTTGCATGAAGATTATTCTTGCAAAACCATGCATGCAGTAAGAGATGCGGAAGAGAAGAAGAACCGGGGTCGATATGAGGAATTTATCAGCCTCTATATGTATCTCGACTGAGATGGCAGGAATTCGCTCCAAGTTAGATAATTTTCTACCAGAAGCAACCTCATAATCTCTAAAATCATCCCACTTTCGGCATCCTCCCTTAACAGTTCACAAATATGCCAGAATTCCACGCCCCACCTTTTCAAACTTCTGTGCAACAGGGCCAGAATGGAACCCTAGTCGTCAACCACCAAGCAGAAATCCCAGCACTTGAGCCTGACATGATCCTTGTCAAAAATGTTCAAGTTGCAATTAATCCTACCGATTTTAAAATGCCGGATAACTTCCCTACACCGCACACCACAGTTGGCTGTGACTTTGCTGGCATCATTGTCGATATTGGACCTACAGTCAATGAGACACGCAAGCTCAACAATAGGGGCATTCTTCAAATCGGTGATCGAGTTTGTGGCGGGGTTCACGGAAGCAATCCACTCAGACCACTTGTGGGGGCCTTTGCAGAATATGTTGTTGCATTTGGGGATTGTGTTCTCAAAATTCCTGATGGCCAAAGTTGGGCAGAAGCGGCGGCTATCGGGGGTGCTGTGCCTGGGACATTGGGCCTTGCATTGGTGAAAAGTTTAGGGCTTGAAATTGGCACCACGGAATTACCAGAGAAACCTACAAATGTGCTTGTATATGGTGGAAGTACTGCCAGCGGAACTATGGCTATTCAGCTTCTGAAAATGTAAGGCCATTTATTACCTTGTAAATACTCGTAAGCCAAGAGCTAACTTTCAAAATAGCTCTGGATATAGGGTCATCACTACTTGCTCCGCTCATAACTTTGATTTGGTCAAAGGTTTCGGAGCAGATAACGTTCTGGATTACCATTCCCCAACATGTGCAGCTGATATTAAAGCACTTACGCGTAACGGTCTGAAGTATGCTCTAGATACAATCACAAGCGCACAGTCACTTGCAATTTGTTACGCAGCTATTGGCCGAGCTGGAGGCAAGTACACGGGCCTCGAGATGATACCGGAAGAACTACTTGCCAATACAAGAAAGACAGTGAAGGCGGATTGGGTTCTTGGCATAAGTATGTCTGGTGAGAGAATTGCTTTGGAGGGTGCTTATCAGTGTGAAGCACGGCCTGAAAGGAGATTGTTCGGTGGGAGTTGGTTTGCTCAGCTACAGACTATGCTCAATGATGGCAGGCTACGCAGTCATCCACCAAAAGCTATGGCTGGTGGATTTGAGGGAATAATTAGCGGTGTTGATATTCTGAGAAGAAAGGGTGTGTCAGGGGAAAAGCTAGTGTATGCTATTAGCGAGGGAGGTCCCTGAACAAGGGGGAGGGGGGTAGGCTTACAGGCCTTCTTGTGGGGTGAATGAATCTGTTTAAAGGAAGCCACGTGTATGTGTGGCTTGTGATAAGAAATCTATAGTTATTGATCTCTTATTTGACTTTCCGTTGACTTTTCCCTCCTGGCATGCGGGTTTAGCCTGCCGTGCAAGGATATTTTAGCAACACACTACAACAAGCGGCCTGCCTCATGGAGCTTCGGAGATTTTAGTGGTGGTATGTGGCGTCTCCTAAAGCTTGAAATCGAATGATTTGAGGCGAAAGTTAAACTTAGGTGTTTGACCTGTGCCGAGCTCTTTGAGGAAAAGCTTATTTGGACATCTGCAGCTACTTCCTCTTTAGTATATTAAGGCTGATAGGTTGAGAATTGCGGAATGTTCTCGAAAACTTTGAAGGTCAGAGGAATCATGTATGTGGGATAAGCGCGGCTGGTGAAATCGGTTAAATGCGAGGGCGGGGAATGGCAAGTTGCCCCCCTGAAACGCCAACTGAATATCTCGGCAACTGACTAAGTGTAACGGTTCGGTACCACTGTGGTGGGATCTTCGTGCAAACGTTAGTATTACCCTTGTGGATACGACTCACTGCGACGAAGGGCCTACTTGATTAACTCTGCTGATAGAGATTAGATTACATGGCCTTTTGTTTGACTCGTTCTTCTCCTTCGTCGGGCATTGTTTAGTAACGCATCCCGAAATCCCGCTCCGAAAGGTCACAGTAATCACAGAAAGAAGAAGTGATTGGATAAGTATTCTAATCTTTAATGGGAGGGAAAATGCTTTGGTGAGAACTCTGTTGTTGATGCTTCCTCTCGGGTTTACTTCGTATTAAGTGATGTAACTGCCTGAAATAGAAGCCACAGGTAGAAATGTTTCCTGTGCATGTAACAAGGTATCCTCGCACCGAGACGGATGCGGCCCGTGTAATCCACGAGAAAGCCACGAGATAGCTCACGTGGATAGACCTTGTATATCTCAAGGAGGAAGGTTATTGTACATTTAGTGTTGTGTGATTAGCCAAAAGATTGCTAAAACCCTGGTTAGCCACGATACTACACATAATAAATATCTTATTTTAGAGTTTTAGGATGAGATAAATGAATTCTATCACGCCGGTTCGTACTCAACCTTGTCTTTTGATAGTAAGTATGCCTTGAAGGATCAAACGCTGGGAAAATACATAGGCCAATTCTATCAAGCTGACCCACATCAAACATTGCCCTGGATGATATGAGCTTGTAGGATTGAACGGAAGAAATTTCTGGAGATCAGCTTGACCACAAGGAAAAACTCTGGGGGGTAATGTAGGAACGTCATAGCTCAACAGTTCAAACCTGTCGATAACATATGTTTCTCGAACCCAGCCCTTGAATTCCCAAGTTTCTGTCTCCAGATCGAGGGAAATATTCAACATACTCGACATACTTTGTCCCTCTTCTTCAACCCAAGTTTCTCCAAGCCCCTCTGATCCACTCAAGCCATAGTAATGTCTCATGAACCTATCGCCATAATCGGCAGTGGTTGCCGCTTTCCAGGCGAGTCTAGTACCCCTTCCAAGTTATGGGATCTCCTCAAAGAGCCTCGAGATGTGCTCTCAAAGATTCCCAATGAAAGATTTAATCCTACAGGGTTTTATCACCCAGATGGCCTTCATCACGCAACGTCAAATGTCACGGAATCCTACTTTCTTTCCGAAAATCCACGTCTCTTTGATGCGCAATTCTTTGGGATCAAGCCTGTTGAAGCGAATGCGATTGATCCCCAACAAAGACTCTTGATTGAAACGGTTTACGAGTCTCTTGAGGCCGCTGGTATACCTATCGAATCTCTTAGCAAATCAAACACAGCTGTTTTTGTTGGATTGATGTGCGAGGATTACAGCATTCACCTACGACGAGACCCAGATATTACCCCGATTTATACTGCGACTGGAATAGCTCGCAGTATCATCTCGAATCGAATATCGTATTTCTTTGACTGGCATGGCCCGTCTGTAACAATGTAAACGATCTAGCTCAACCCCAAAATAAATCATCATGAAAGCTAATTTCTGCCTTCACAGAGATACAGCATGCTCCTCGAGTCTGGTAGCAGTTCACCAAGCCGTCCAGAGTCTTCGAACTGGGGAGTGTAGAGTTGCTGTCGCTGCTGGAGCAAATCTTATCCTCGCCCCTGAACTGTATATAGCCGAGAGCAAGTTAAAGATGCTTTCACCTGAAAGTCGCTCACGTATGTGGGATGCTGATGCTAATGGGTATGCTCGTGGCGAAGGCATTGCAAGCATTATCCTCAAGCGTCTGAGTGATGCTATTCGTGATGGAGATCATATTGAATGTGTGATTAGAGAAACTGGTATCAATCAGGATGGTCGAACTAAAGGAATCACCATGCCAAGCGCCTCGGCACAGACGAGTCTCATCCGCGATACCTACACTAAATCCGGGCTTGATCTCAACAACCCTCTTAACAAGTGTCAATATTTTGAAGCTCATGGCACTGGTACACCAGCGGGTGATCCACAAGAAGCTGAAGCTATCAGCAAGGCCTTCTTTGGACCAGAGGGCAAGAGCAGTGATCATAATGATATCCTCTATGTTGGCTCAGTTAAAACCGTCATCGGGCATACTGAAGGGACAGCTGGTCTTGCTGGTTTGCTCAAGGCGTCCCTCGCAATTCAACATGGCATTATCCCCCCAAATATGCATTTCCAGCAACTCAGCTCCTCTGTAGCACCTTTTTACAACAACCTGCAGATCCCATGTACCCCGATATTATGGCCTGAATTGGCTGACGGACAACCCCGCCGAGCAAGTGTCAATAGCTTTGGCTTTGGAGGCACAAATGCACATGCAATTCTCGAGAGTTACGAGTCCTCACAGAAGCTCATACTCGCTGATCCATCGGCATCTTTAGGTACGGTTTATACACCGTTCATCTTTTCGGCAGCCTCAGATCGCTCTCTGTCACTTACTTTAGAAAAGTTTGCTTCCTTCCTTACAGATAATACCGTGGGTCTTCGTGAGCTTAGTTATGCCCTCACACGAAGATCAAATTTCGCACTCAGGACATCAGTTTCCGCATCGTCAGTTGAAGGCCTCCGGACAGCAATTGCAACTAAGCTAGAGACCACTTCAAAAAAGGATGATGCAAGTTTAGGAGTTCGTTCTATTGCTGGTCGTCCATCAATCCTAGGTGTATTCACGGGCCAGGGAGCACAATGGGCAACCATGGGAAGGAGGTTGATTCAGGAATCTGAGTTCGTGCGAAGGATGATCGAAGATTTCGATGAAGTCTTAGCACGACTGCCAGGGGTAGACAGACCCGAGTGGTCAATAAAGGAAGAGCTGTTTGCTGAACCAACCAAGTCTCGACTCTCTGAGGCGGCTCTCTCTCAGCCTCTCTGCACCGCAATACAAATTGTACTTGTTGAGCTTTTGCGTGCCGCCGGTGTATCATTCAACGCTGTAGTGGGCCATTCGTCGGGTGAGATTGCTGCAGCCTTTGCGGCTGGTTTCATCAATGCTCATGATGCACTCAAAATTGCTTACTATCGTGGTCTATATGCAAAGCTCGCTGGGAATGCGAGTGGCATGAAAGGTTCCATGATGGCAGTTGGTACCTCTCTCGAAGATGCCACTGAAGTCTGTGAGCTCCCAGATTTCGAGGGACGCATTTCTGTTGCCGCAACCAACTCTCCATCAAGCGTGACGTTGTCTGGCGATTCTGATGCAATCCAAGAGGTTAAGATCATCTTTGAGGAGGAAAAGAAATTTGCGCGATTACTCAAGGTCGATACTGCCTACCACTCCCATCATATGCTGCCTTGTTCGGTACCATACACAAAGTCACTCGCAGCTTGCAATATCACTGTCAACCCAGATGGTGGTTCGTCTTGCGCTTGGTTCTCAAGTGTTCATGGTGGTAAACTTATGGTTGCCTCGGATGATTTAAAGGAGAACTATTGGAAGGACAACATGGTAAATCCCGTCATGTTTGCCCAGGCTGTTCGTTCTGCTGTCACCTATGGGGAGCAGAACTACGATATTGCCCTCGAGGTCGGACCCCATCCTGCGCTTCAAGGCCCGGCTCTTCAAACTATTCAAGATGTATCCAACCAACCAATTCCCTACTCTGGTCTTCTGAGTCGTGGAAAGGATGACATTGACTCCGTATCCAGTGCACTTGGCTTTCTATGGGTTTATGGCGGGGAGTCGGCTGTAGACTTCGATGCTTATGACCGAGTTGTCTCAGGCGCGCCCACGCCATCACTCCCAAAGAATCTCCCAAGTTATCCCTGGGATCATAATCGAGAGTATTGGGTTGATTCACGAGCCTCCAAAGTCTTCCGTTCGAGAAGTGCACCCATTCATGAGCTTCTGGGAACGCGATGTGTTGATACTACGGAAGAATTCTGCTGGCGTAACAATCTCCGACAGAAGGAAATTTCCTGGCTGTCAGGCCATGCACTCCAGGGCCAGACAGTGTTCCCTGCTGCAGCGTATATATCAACTGTACTTGAAGCCGCTAAGGTCATTGCAGACTCTCGAGAAGTGCAACTAATCGAGCTGCAAGACTTCATTATTGGCCGTGCAATATCATTTGAAGACGATGATATTGGCGTTGAAACGCGCTTCACCGTGACCATCCTTCCAAAATCTGGCCTAAATCCAGAGATAATTGAGGCCGATTTCAAATATCACTCTTCGAGTTCTCCTGAGGTTGAAACTATGGTCTTGAACGCAAGCGGGCGGCTGCAAATTATTCTTGGGAAATCATCGCCAACTACGCTTCCCCCAAGGTCCCCACAGGCTCCAAACATCGTCGAAGTAAACAGCGACCTCTTCTACTCTACACTTGATAATGTTGGCTATCAATATACCGGGCCCTTTCGAGCCCTTTCCTCAATGAAAAGAGCTCTCGGATTTGGGACTGCCAAAGTTGCCAATCCTCTTTCAAGTAGCGAACAGACCAGCTTCATACTTCACCCCGCTATGTTGGATGCTGCCATCCAATCAGTCTTCTTGGCTTTCTGCTGGCCCGGCGATGGTAGTCTCCGTGAGCTTCATGTACCCACGGCAATAAAACGAATCAGGGTAAATCCTTCGTTGTGTAAGCCGAATCTTTCAGGTGAAAGTTTCCTGCCACTAGATTCCGTAATGGCTAGCCACGAGTCCTCTACAATCCTGGGAGATGTCGATATTTATACAGAATTAGAGGATCTGCCCATGGTTCAAGTAGAAGGCATCAGTGTTGTGCCTTTTGCCTCTGCAGTTGCTGCGACTGATCGTCAACTCTTCTCTACTTGGACTTGGGGTGTAGAAAATCCCGATGGCGAGCTGGTAACAAATAATGACCGTGCCACAGCTGAGGAATTTGAGATTGCATCTATCACAGAGCAAACCGCGGTATACTTTTTGAAGGAACTTCGTGAAGTCATCACTCAAGAGGATATTGACCGTTCCGAGTGGCACCACAAGAAGCTCTTCCAATTTGCAGATCATGTCCTTGCTGGCGTTGCCAATGGAACCCAGCCATTTTCGAAGAAACACTGGCTTGAGAGTACACGAGAAGAGGTTTACAATCTCATGTCGAAGTAAGTAATTTTCACATGAAGGAATTCCATCCCATCAGTTAACTAAATTTCGCAGGTATCCCAATAGTGTAGAGATGAGACTTGTACGCGCCGTTGGTGAACACTTGGCTGATGCTGTCCGTGGCAAGACCAACATTCTAGAGCACCTTATGCATGATAACCTCCTTAATACGTTCTATGAGCAAGGTCATGGTATCATTGAGCACACAGAGTTTTGCGCCCGGATGGTTGAGCAAATCGTGCACCGATATCCCAAAATGAAGATGCTTGAGATTGGTAAATATAGCATCCAAATGATGATTTCTATGTTAACTTTCAATAGGTGCTGGCACTGGTGGAGCGACCAAACGTATTTTCAAGCGCATCGGCGAATCCTTTTCATCTTACACGTTTACGGACATCTCAACCGGGTTTTTTGAGAAGGCGCAGGAAATATTTCCTAGCAGTAAGATGATTTTCAAAGCCCTCGATTGCGAGAAAGACATTGCTAGCCAAGGATACGTCGAGCATTCTTATGATATTGTTGTGGCATCACTTGTCCTCCATGCTACTGAGTTTTTGGAGCAAACAATGACAAACGTTCGACGTCTTCTTAAGCCTGGGGGGTTCTTGGTTCTGCTCGAGCTTACCAGTGATGGGCCGATGCGATTAGGTTTCTGCATGAGTGGACTCTCCGGGTGGTGGTTAGGACACAAAGATGGTCGTTGTCTTTCTCCTCTGGCCACATCTGCTCAATGGCACTCAGTACTTTTGAAGACAGGATTCTCCGGAGTGGATGCAATCACACCCGAAGTGGATGTTTTTGCAAGACCTTGTTTCGTCATTGCGTCGCAAGCTGTTGATGATCGAGTTACTTCGCTTCGACAGCCGCTCCAATCTCCTATGACGGATATTGATATCGAAGAGCTTGTTATACTCGGAGGTACGAAATTAGAAACGATGCGACTTGCTGATCGAATATCACGTCTGTTGTCATCACGATGTGGACGTATAACCAGAGTTCGGACACTTTCGGAAAGCAACGGTGCTATCACTTCGAGAAGTCATGTTATTAGTATCACTGAGCTCGATGAACCAATTTTCAAATCAGTCTCTGAAGAAATGATAGAAGGATTCAAACAACTTCTAAATCACTCAAAAACGCTTCTTTGGGTCACTAGAGGATGCAGGGAAAGTAATCCTTATGCCAATATCACTGTGGGGTTTGGAAGGACCTTGGCTCTGGAGATGCCATTTGTGCGGACGCAATTCCTTGATCTCGACCCGATTGAGGGTATCAACCCTACAGTTATTTGCGAATCAGCCTTGAGACTGTGTTTCATTGATACGTGGGAAGAAAATGGGCTTCAAGATAGTTTACTATGGTCCGCTGAGCCGGAAGTTATTCACCAGGACGGCCGAATTCTTATCCCCAGATTGAGGCACTTGGATGAGGCGAACGAGCGATACAATTCTGGTCGTCGGACTATCAGCAAAGAAGTTGAGCTTGCCGCATCTCCCGTTACCCTCTACCGCTCTAACGATGCATACGGCCTCCGGAGATCCGTAGTTAAGGTGTCAACCAGCCCAACCATTTCCATTCAGGTCCAGAAGTCGCTCCTTGCCGCTATCAGAGTATCTTGGTCTAGTTACTCTTTCCTTATTCTTGGTATCAACAAAGCTACTGGAGAGCAAGTCATCGCTTTGTCAGACACCAACAGCTCAGTTGTAGAGGTTCTGGAGCCTCTTACAGCCTGCTGTAATACTCGACCAGGCGATGAAGGGCAGTTACTCCTATCCATTGCCCATGAGCTCTTGGCCAATCACCTTATTTCACTTTTGGGTTCAGGTAAAACCATTCTCGCTCACAACGTTGACTCACAACTTGCTGCTGCTCTACGACATGCTGCTTTTAGTCAAGGGAAATCACTAATGCTTTCAACATCACTGAAAGAGAACTCCACCTCTTCCCAAGCTTTCCTTCATCCCATGGCGTCGCAGCGCGAGATCAACAACTTAATTCCGAAGAACATTGGTGTATTTGTTGATCTGGGAAATGACCAATCTATTGCCTCGACTATCGCAAGTGTTCTACCTCAACACTGCAGTCGGATTATTAAATCAGATCTGTTTACTGCCGAGCCATCGGCCTTCACCAGCAACATCTTGGAGCTCTCGCAATTGCTTCAAGCAGTTTCTAAAGTGACCAAGAACTACGGAACGCCAGCCTCAGGAAACAAAACAATCGAGGAAGTGATCAACACCAAAACGGATCTCGATTCTTCCATGGTTGTAGACTGGACGGCTTGCCCTGTCTTACCTGTAGTGCTTCAGCCTATTGACTCAACAACAGTTTTCCGTGGTGATAAAACTTATGTCCTTTTCGGTCTCACCAGCGATCTTGCACAAACCCTTTGTCATTGGATGGTCCAGCATGGAGCTCGAAATGTCGCAATGACAAGTCGGAACCCAAAAATTGAACAGAAGTGGCTGAAACGTGTTGAGGCTTTAGGAGCAACTGTCAAGATTTTCTCCAAGTTTGTATCCCTGTTAAAAACCTCAATCAGCATCTGCTAATTAAACCCAGTGACATCTCCGATGAAGCCGCTGTTGAAACATTGTGCAAAACCATTGCAGACACCCTCCCACCAATCGCTGGCATTGCCAATGGAGCAATGGTCCTCGTTGACACTATGATAGGGGACTTAAGTGTTGATTCTCTAGAGAGAGTTTTGAAACCCAAAGTCAATGGCTCAGCACACTTGGAGAAGATCTTTGCAGACGCTGATCTAGACTTCTTTATATTTTTCTCTTCCATTGCCGCCATATACGGAAATGAAGGTCAGTCAAATTATGGAGCAGCTAATATGTTCATGACAAGTCTCGCGTACCAACGTAGGGCTCGCGGCCGTGCTGCATCGGTCATTCATATTGGGCCAATCACTGGGTCTGGCTACATCACCAGAGAGGCGAGTAATAATGTCTTAAGTTGGGTTCAAAACCATGGCCATTGTTTATTGTCTGAGAGAGATTTTGTTCAAGGCTTTGCAGAGGCCATTTTGACAGGTGACCCTCAATCCGGTCGCTGCCCAGAGATCGTGCTTGATGAAAGAGCTCCAATTGTCAATCTTGAGGGGAAGACACAGGAACTAGCTGATCCCAAGTTCCAACATGTGATCAAGCTTCCAGAAGCTACTGACAGCAAGCGGGACGGCATGGGTGCTTCGGTCCCAGTCAAGACTCGACTTCTCGCAGCTACAGCTCCAACAGAACTATATGATATCTTAAGGGGTTAGTATACCCAAATGCCTCTTGCATATAATTTTTGTAACGCTTTATAGATGCTTTCCTCCTCAAATTGCAAATTATTCTCCAGCTATCAGATGTTGATATCTCCCAACCCGATATTCTCGAACAAGGCGCCAACGAATTGGGAATGGATTCTTTAATTGCTGTCGATCTCCGAACCTGGTTCTTGAAAGAACTTGATGTTGATATGCCAGTACTCAAGATTCTCGGTGGCATGTCCGTTCGCGATTTATTGACTTTTGCTCTTGAGAAATTACCAGATAAACTCACATCAGCTCTACCATTCAAAATCGACAGCGTAGATGCCGGAAATTTTCAGTCGCCACTGAAATCAAGTACGGAAAAGGCTCCAGAGAGTCCCAGCTTATCCGACGTTGAGGACCGGAACAGTATGAGTACACCAGGACAACAAACACAGACCCCAAGTTCTTCAATTCCAACATCCAAGACTCCTTCGGTGAAGGACTTGGAGCTTCACTCACCACAGCCGGTTCTAGTCCGATCAGAGGTAATGTCTTTCGGTCAGGCTAGATTCTGGTCACTGATGTCTCTTCTTGAAGATCCAACTACCCTCAATATCGCCTGCCTAGTTCGAATGACTGGCAATGTCCGTATTGCAGACCTCGATCGAGCCGTTCAAGCAGTTTCACAGCAACACGAGGCCCTGAGAACATGCTTCTACGTCGACAACGACAACCACCAACTTAAACAAGGGGTTTTGCCAATCTCTTCGGTTAAACTTGAAACGAAACAAATCCACCCTGGGGAAGCCTCGGCGGAGTTTACCAGAATGAAGAAGCATGTGTTTAATATTAGAGGAGGAGAGACGATGAAGGTCCTGCTTTTAACTGAGCATGCAAAGTCCCACTACATCATCATCGCCTATCATCACATAGTCATGGATGGAGTCAGTCTTGAGATCTTCTTGGCCCATCTCCAAAAGGCCTATAACGGGAAATCCATTTCATCAGGAATTCTTCAATTTCCCGACTTTTCCCTCAGACAACGAAAAGAGTTCAATAGCGGAGGCATGAAAAGTGAGTTGAGCTTTTGGCGCAAGGAGTTTATTGATATCCCATCTCCATTGCCTTTGCTTCCATTTTCGAGCACCAAATCCCGGCGGCCATTGTTGCATTATGACTTCAATAGCGTCAACCGCAAGCTAGATGATGCTTTAGCTACCAGGATCAGAGGCGTATGTCGCAAACACAAAACAACGCCATTTCACTTCTTCTTGGCAACTTACAAAACACTCTTGTTCCGGATTCTTCGTTCCGATGACCTTTGTATTGGCATGGCAGATGCAAATCGCATCGACAGCGATGTGGCCAATAGCATTGGGTGTTACCTCAATCTTCTTCCACTACGATTCAAGACGACACCACAACAGAAGTTCGCAGATGCGCTGAAAGAGGCAAGATCAAAGTCATACTCGGCAATTGCAAACTCGCGGGTTCCCTTTGATGTCTTGTTGGAGGAGATACACGTTCCGAGATCAGCTTTACACAGCCCTCTCTTCCAGGCTTTCATCAACTATCGCCAGGGTGTCATTGAGAAGCGAATGTTTGGAGAGAGTCAAGCAGAGGCACAAGAGTATCTCATTGCCAAAACGTCATATGACTTCACACTCGATATCTTGGAAGATCCCAATGGATCATCCACCGTCGGTCTCATGTTGCAGAAGTCTTTGTATTCCGAGAAAGATGCAGACACTTTGGTTGATTGCTATGTGAAATTGTTAGATGAATTCTCGGGAAATCCGGAAATGGACATTGTTTCACCAGCATTGTACTCCAAAGTGGAGATGAAGAGAGCTATTGAGCTGGGTCGTGGTTAGTTCATTATCAACAATCATCTTATAGTCATCATGTGCCATCAACTAAGAAGATATAGGCTCCACAATTCATTCGAAATGGCCAGAGACTCTGGTTCACCGTGTAAGTGATATCGCGCAAACTTATGGAGACACCGAGGCACTGAAAGATCCTATCGGAGGCGTCCTTTCATATTCTAAAATGTGGGAGCGTGTCAATGCTATTGCAGATGCACTAAAATCCAGAAGCGTGCAGCCTGGGGAGGTTGTATCAATCTTTCAAGAGCCCACTGCGGATTGGGTCTGCTCAATGCTAGCTATCATGCATATCGGTGCAATCTACGCGCCACTAGATCTCCGGGTTTCGATCGAGCGGCTCAACAGCATTGCTCAAGATTGCAATCCTTCTGCAGTACTTATCCATGATGTCTCTCTGGCTCGATCTGAAAAGCTAGTAGCCCCTCATGCCAAATTCATCAATATCTCAACGATCAAGACTTCCAAATTGCTCAACCATCCAATTAAGGCCTCAAGTTTTGAAGCTGCAGCTATACTTTATACAAGCGGGTCTACTGGAGTTCCAAAGGGAATTATCCTAAAACACTCTTCACTCATAAACGAAATTGAGGATTCTGCTACGAAATTCGGTCTCAATCAGGATCGAGTCTTACAACAAAGTGCTCTCAGCTTCGACATGTCCATTTGGCAGACTTTCAACGCACTCGCCAACGGAGGTTCGCTCTTTGTGACATCGAAAGAAGCCCGACTTGACCCATCCGTTATTGCAAGCTTGGTTGTCTCCCAAAATATATCAGTTACCTGTGGCACCCCATCCGAGTATATTTCATGGATTCGTGCCGACGAATCTTCCTCTCTTCGGCAATCACGGTGGGAGAAAGCCATATTAGGTGGAGAACAAGTCACAGAAAATCATGTTCAAGCCGCGAGAGAACTCAAGAATCCTCAGCATCGCCTTTTCAATGGCTATGGTCCCACTGAAGTGACCATTATTAGCAATTCAAGCGAGGTGCTCTATCAGGATGCAACACATCAAACTCCCAGCATTGTGTTCGCTGGTCGTACATCTCGAAATTGCTCGGTGTACATTCTCGATGAAGATAAACATGTTCTGCCAATTGGCATACCTGGAGAAGTTTACATTGGCGGAGCTGGGGTTTCTGCCGGCTACCTTGGCAATACCTCTTTGACAAGCCAAAGCTTTCTCACTGATCCATTCGCTTCTCCCAGTCAAATCGCCAAAGGATGGAGAACAATGCACAAGACCGGAGATTGTGGAAGGTTGGGACAAGACGGGTCGCTTATTATCGAAGGTCGCATCACTGGTGATACACAGATCAAACTGAGGGGTATCAGGATTGATCTACAGGATATCGAGAATGTTATTCTACAGGCTTCGAAAGGGGTTCTTCTCGATACGGTTGTTGCTGTCCATGGCAAGTCTCAATTTCTCATTGCATACGTGGTCTTTTCTCCCACATATCCGTCAACATCACGAGATTCATTTACCGACCAACTCGCTGCTTCACTTCCTCTCCCACAATATATGTGCCCAGCAGGGGTCATCGCCATCGATTCGATGCCGCTAAGTGAGCATGGCAAGGTAAATCGTCTTTCGCTTGCCTCGCGTCCGCTCCCTCTATCAGTAGGAGTGAAGCATAGTGAAAGCGAGAGGGAGTGCAACCCGACAGAACTTCTTCTCAAACAAGTATGGGAAGAGGTGTTGTCAAAAGAAATTCTATCCCTTCACGATATTGGGCCCAAGGCAGATTTTTTCAATGTTGGTGGAAACTCGGCACTCCTTGTCCGTCTGCAGAAATCTATTCAGAAGACGTTTGGTGTTGTGCTTCCTCTCGTTCAACTCTTCGACACCACGACACTATCTGCCATGGCCACCAAAATTCAACGATCTGCCTCTGAGGGCTCAATTGACTGGGAGAAAGAGACACGCTTAGAGGTCTCGAAGAATTCCAACAAGATCACTGCGAAACCGGCTACTGCTCCCGCAGTAACAGCGGGAAAGATTGTCCTAATGACAGGTGCCACAGGAAATCTTGGAGGAGCAATCCTCAGAAATCTCGTTGCTAATCCTTCAATTTCAACTATCCACTGCACCGCAGTTCGCAATACCCACAGTCTGCTCGATATCTCACCCAAAATCAATATCCACTCAGGCGATCTTACATCTCCCAATCTCGGCCTCCAGAGTGATGAATTTGCCACCTTTGCATCAACAGTAGATCTCATCATTCACTCCGGTGCCCAACGTTCCTTCTGGGAATCTTACCACACCCTCAAGGTAACCAACTTCAACAGCACCAAGGAAATCGTTTCACTCGCTAGGAATCGTCAGATACCCATTCATTTTATTTCATCTGGAGGGGTTTTCAGCTTCGATTCGAACTCTCAAGTTGCTGAAACTTCTACCGGCAAATCAAACCCGCCGACAGATGGATCGAATGGCTATGTTGCGAGTAAGTGGGCAAGTGAGAAATACCTCGAGGCCGCAAGTAAACACCTCAATGTTCCTGTTTTCATCCATCGTCCACTTCAGGCCCGGGGCACCCTGTCAAACAAATCCCCACAGGAAGTCGTGGATGAGTTCCTCCGAGTTGCGAATCTCATGAACACTCTTCCAAGCCGGGATGCCTGGAGTGGAAGTTTTGATCTGATGACTCTCAATAGCATCTCCAGCCAAATCTCTTCAATCGCTCTGTCGAGAAAAGTACCGATGGGCGTGAGATATGTTAATTACGAAGCCGAAGTGAAAGTAGACGCGAGAGGACTTTTTGATGTCGTGGAGAAGGTTCTTGTGGACCAGGAGAGCAAGCTTATTAATGCGAAGAGGATTCCTGCTATTGAGTGGGTTGGAGAAGCAAAGAAGCAGGGATTAGGTTATTTCTTTGCGGCGCAGGATTTGGTGTTTAAGGTTGAGGGAAATAAGAGTGCCGAGGACCTTGTTTCAAGGCGGTAGATTAAAATCTTGTATAGACGAAGATTCAGTATATAAGGGTATATTTAGAGCTTTTTAAAATCATGATAAATACATTGGCATTCCCTTCTTTTAAATCCCTGCCGTGACAAATCAATGCAATAGTTTGCAGATCAAGCCTCATTTCCATGAATTTTCAAAACTGACAACCCGAAAATTCTCACTGTCCTTTCCCATGGGAATTGGAGGCTCATTCGCCGCAATAGTGTCGATCCGAAACTGTTTCCACACCTCGATGCCAAAGTCCTTACTCAGCGGTGGCAAAGGTTCTACCTGCTCCGGAAAATAACGTTCAACTTTCTGGAACTCAACAAATGATCTTGTCTCCACTGTCTGTACCTTTGTCGGTCGTTCATAGCTTGGGGCTTGACCACAATATTCCAGCATTAATGTGTCCAGAGTGGATTGCACGAGTTCCAGGTTCGAAAGATTCATACCCGGTGATACACCCTTCTGTTCCCATTTTGTACATATCCTTGAGCATTCGTTGACCATTT
The DNA here is from genome assembly GCA_021365295.1 of Tricladium varicosporioides. Lineage (NCBI taxonomy): Eukaryota > Fungi > Ascomycota > Leotiomycetes > Helotiales > Tricladiaceae > Tricladium > Tricladium varicosporioides. The sequence goes on along the minus strand of JAJTIW010000047.1, from coordinate 146,653 downwards.
CTGTCAGAGTCTGAAGAATATTGCTCTTAGTGGTGCCACCTTTCCGAATGTGAGCCTTCAGGTCAGCAAGTGATAGCATCAGATTCGAAATTCGCCATTCAAGAGAGGTAATGTTGATGAACTTTTCGGCATGCCGATTAAGGCTGATCAAATCCTCTGGAACATCGACGTTTCGCCTCAACGACCTTGATAAAATATTTGAACTCAGGTGTATAAACATCCGTAAGGAGACTGGATCTGAGAATTGCTCTTTCCCTCGAAGTTTGACTATCGCGAGAGCGCCCTCTAGGTGTTTTCCCTCTTTCTCCGTTACATATATATTATCTCGCTCTGTTCCAGCACCGTCTGTGATCTTCTCAAATAAATCCAGCAAGAGAACGGTCAGAAGAGTTGTGTTATCTTTTACAGTCTTCAGTTGCTTCAATGCATCATTTGTATATCTTAATGCAAAAGAATATAACTGTCTTGCTCGCCATAGGATCCTTGAATCAGCGAGGTTACAAGCTAGGTATGCAAATGAAACTGCGCGAAGGCTGGCAATGACATGTCTCTCTGCCGCGAGATCGAGCGGGTAAAACATCTTCATGTAAGAGAGGACGGGTGCTATTGGTGTATCGTAGCCGAAGACATGGTGGCCAATGAAGAGGCGCTTCGCTCGATGTTCTAGTGCAACTGATATACTAGGCGTAAGATAAAGGAGATTTTCGAAAGTTGTAATAGATCTGAGTCGATCTTCATCATAGCAATTCGGCTTGAGATAAAGTGTTACAGTGCGATTATCGGGAGGCAATAGCCGTGGTTTCTTGGTTGTAGCTTTGGAGACTGTTGAGGAAGTTTGGTCCCGAATAATGAGACTTGAGGGATTGTGATATCCTGGACATGTAAAGTTTGCGCGTATGCATTGGCCACAGGAGGGCGTTTTCTTGTCACACTAATTCGGGTCAAAGCAGGAACAAAAGGTATTTATGCTTGAAAGTCGGCAGACCAAGCAAGCTTACCTTGATATTCCGTGTCCTACACTGCCGGCATGATTTTGAAGGCTTGCCACAATACACCATGGCTTAAGTTTATAACCTTGAAACTATGGAGAAATAAGAAAATAACTCAGAGACGAAGGACACAAATTCATAACAATGAAATTACAACCTGAAGTTGGTGGCAGCGGAAAGTTCAAAGTGAAGTTGACAGCGGGATGAGAATGCATGAAATAAGTGGGGTTACCTAGCCACACCTAATCCTAAAGAAGTATGCAGCTGGTCGACGCCACACCTACCCCTTTTTAGATGATTCCCACGTGCACAGTTACTATCTAACATCACTTTTCAATTTCTACCCCGACGTTCCCTCAACACTCTCAAAATTCGATCTCCAGTCCTCAAAACTCAATACTGATTCAACCTCGCCGCCCCCGGCGGAAACCTACTCCCCGCAACCTCAAATCCACCCACAACTTTTTCCAGCTCCTCCATCTCAGTATCAGTTAACACTACATCACTACAGTTCTCCTCAACCCTCTCCTCACTTCTTCCTCCAGCAATTGGTAGGATAACTGGCATTCCTTTGCTGCCCGACTTCGTCCTAATCCACCCCAAAGCCAATTGCGCATTACTGACCCCCTTTTTCTTTGCCAGTACTGACAGAGCTTCAACAAGCTTGTAATTCTGTGAGAAGTTCTCCTCGGCGAAACGGGGGAACATATGTTTATGATAGTCACTCTCGGGCAAATCATCCCGTGATTTCAACGTTCCGGTAAGCATCCCCGCTCCAAGCGGTGTATGAGCAAGCAGAACAATATCATTCTCTGCACATGCCTCCGCGACACCATTCGAAAACACCTCGCGCGACCAGAGGCTGATTTCTGCTTCAATCATATCTATCTTCGCCACCTTTGCCGCTCGCCGAATAGTATCAGCAGAGACTTCAGAGAGTTGTATTCCGTTGATTTCGCCCTTCTTGACTAACTCGGCCAATGCACCGACGGTTATTTCAACGGGGACGTTTGGATCTACACGTGCGGGGCCAAAGATGTCGATATTCTTTGTACCGGCGAGGATGGAGTTGGCATTGGCGACTGCGCGTTGCATCCCCTCCGGCGAACAATCCATATCGAAGGTCTTCATGTTGGCGATTCCACTCTCTGTCTCTTCTGTCAGCTCTTTCCTTCTTCCCTCATTCTTCCAGATAAACTCACTAATACACAAAACAACTTTCTTCGCATCCTCAGGATACTTTTCAAAATATCTCTTCAGAATATGCAAGCTATTTGCCTCAGGAGTCCCATAGAAGTCTGCACCGTTCCATACTTTGTTCATTACTCATTAGCTATGCTCCTGTCCTGTCTTATTTAAAGGGACAGGGAAAGTACCATTTGCTCCCAGCTCTAAAGCCTTCTTCAAAACCTTGAAATATGTCTCATCTTGGGCAGCATCGAGGGGCTTAGCTGTGAGTCCTATTTTGCGTTTGTGTTAGCTCGAGTTAAAGATCGGTGAGTAAGAAACCGAAGGAGGAGGGAAGATGAGGAGGGAGGAAGCATACTCATGAGACCGAGCCCATTTGCCGTAATAGGCTTTCCTGTGAGAGCGTGTACTGCCATTTTGAAAGTGTTGAGTTGATTTTTGAGGTTCGTGAAATGATGTATAGCTTGAGGAGAAGACCTTATGAATTGAAGGATGTAAAACTATGAACTGAAGAATGCAAAAGAGGATACCCGCAGGTATAAATACAATTGTTCTATTTCATCACAGTATTACGAACTCTTAAGTCCGGTCTAAACCACGAGTCCGTTAACCTATAAAGTCTATCGCTGAACAGCATTCATCGACCAGCTGCATTCCCTTTTCAGTTTAGCTTGTTTTCGAAAAGCGGAGCGCAGAAGTACCTGGGACCACTCATCGTTCCTCTCGCCTCACTTCCTAAGGCCTCATTAATTCCTCCTCCTCTTAGCAGGCGATTCATTACTCTCCCTCCTTTACCTTTACGCTTACAACGGATCCTATTGGAGGTTTTCTCACAGCTGCGGACTTTGCACTTCTCCTCTTCGGAGCGGCCTTGCTCTTTACCTCCGTCCATCTCTTCTTTCCACAGACCTGAACCATATCACCACTATCACTATAACCAGCATCATTGCTTTCTTATCTATGTGAACCAAATATGCTCGCCAGTACTAAACCGTATAATAAGTCCCTACCCCCCCCTTTCGCCCACCCCCTCCTTTCGCCCACCTGAAATGGCCCGTGCACTACCCCAACCAACATTAAAAAAATTATATTATAAATCTACCACTATACAATCAGAGCCTATAGACGCTATACTAGCTTCATATAGATCATCTTGACCTTGTTCAACTCTCAGAACCCTACTAGCTTCTTCCTGTGCCTGCTGTATTGACTTAATATTGGCGAATTTTGAATTTGGGCTTGTCTGAACCTTTCTTCTTTTTTTAGGCTTAGTAGCTTCTAGCCTGGCTTCTAGAGTCTGTATTTTAAGCCTCTGGCTAGTTATCAAGGATTCCTGCTCCTCAAAACCCTTAGTAATCTTCCGAAACAGGAGCCTTTTGGTGTGGAAATCAGGGTCTTCTATGGCTTGAAAATCCAGGGCTTGATTTTTGACTTCATTCGACTTCCTAGGTGTACTCCAGGTAATATAAGACAGTTCTAGAGTCTGGATTGCCTTGCTTTGGCTTTCTGAAGACTGTTCTAGAGTCCTAGTCCTCTGATTACTATTCTCGAGTAGTAAACGGCTCATAAGTGGCTTGGCTACACTCCTAGGCCAGAGACCAGTTGCTTTCCAACTACTCTTTATATTACTACTAGATAAGGCCTTTGCACGAGCCTTCTGATAGCAAATAAGGAAGTTCTACTTCCCTAGAGGGCTTGAATTAGTAATATTAGATAGATAAGTCCGTGCACCCCCATTTGACACACCCCCCCATTTGACACACCTGAAAATGGCCCGTGCACTACCTAACTACCACCAACACTTAAAAATTAAATATCAACTATAAGTACATCTGAGCAAGTAGAAGCTATACTAGCCTCATATAGGTCATCTATAGCTTGTTCAGCCTCAGACACCCTATTAGCCTCCTCCTGTGCCTGTTGTATGGCCTGTATATTCGCGAACTTGGAATTTGGACTAGTCTCGACCCTTCTTCGCTTTTTAGGCTGTACAGCCTCTAGCCTAGTCTGTAGAGACTTAATTTGAAGCTCTTGGCTAGCTATTATAAACTCCTGCTCTTGAAAACCCTTAGTAATCTTACGAAACAGGAGCCTTTGAGTATGTAAATCAGGGTCTTCTAGCTGCTCGAAATCCTTGGCTTGATTTTTGACTTGTATAGACTTTCTAGGAGTACTCCAGGTAACCTGCGACGATTCTAAGGTCTGGCCTAGCCTACTCTAGCTTTCTAGAGACTGTCGTGGCATTCTAGTGTCCTGGTTACTATTTATAAGGAGAAGACGGCTCATAAGAGGCTTCGCTATATACCGAGGCCAAAGACTAGTTGCTATCTAGCTAGCCTTAATATTGCTAGAGGATAAGGTATTTTTACGAGCCTTCTAGTAACATCTAAGGAAGTTTTGCTTCCCTAGAGGGCTTGAATCAGTCAGAGTAGCTAGATATCCAACTTTTTTGCGGTAATAGCTTTTGAGAGGAGAGAAAATTAATAAATCAAGAGGCTAAAAGACGTGAGACATATATAATAACAGGTAAAGTAAGTATATATTGTTCTTATAACAAGTATATAGAAATTCGTCGGTTTCGTAGCTTTTGTGTCTATCTATAATTAATAGCCTAGGCTCTATAGTATAAGTCTGAGGTAGAAAGATCTTCTAAAGCTATTCTAGGCAAGTACTATCTGTTGTTTACTCTTTTGGAGTACTAGTAAATTGCCAGTCCTTAAATAAGCTAAGATCTTGTGGAAACCACTGTTGTTAAACTGTCATTCCTTTAAAAATAACAAGTGGAGTTAGGCAGACCCCTGTTGCTGAGACACACTCAATAAAGCTCGTCCAAGCTCGAGATCCAGGTTGTTTACTCTTGATTCCAAGGCGTTCAGAGCTTCCTACAACTAGTCTATTGACCCCTAGACCCTCCATAAGACCAGCTTCATCCATATTGTACCGGTTCTCTGGCTTAATAGCCTGGACTGCAGGAATATATAGTCGCTGGAACCAAGCCTTAATTATATCAGGAGTAGCTCCATTGACACGTTGAGAGTCGATAGTCTTTTGTCTTTTAGTTCTAAGAACTGGATTTCGCCTTAGGAAGGCCTGTAGCCAGTGTTTTCCTACTGGAATAGTGTCTCCTTTAAGCTGTAATAGGCGAGAAGCAAATTCCTTGATTTGAGCGTGTGTTAATGGGTGCCCTAGGGACTCCTGGGCTAATATCCAGTCTGCCATATGGTCCTCCTGAACCTTAGATAGCCTCTGCTGGTCTTGAGCAGCCTGGGTATGAGACTCTGTTCCACGAAGCCTATTCTTTATTGTACTATAAGGTGGACCCCACTTTTGGCTTGCCGCTCGTAGAGATATACCATTTACAACGTCTACAATTGCTAATTGTAAGTCGTCTTCTGTGTATCGACGCATATTTGGTAATAGAACTTGGAATTTAAAAATCTAAGGATTTTAATTAGGTTTAGATTTTAATTTTTAAGGTGTTGTGGAAAGAGCGGTGTGTGCACGGGCCATTTTCAGGTGTGTCAAATGGGGGGGTGTGTCAAATGGGGGTGCACGGACTTATCCAACCTCCTTTCTATAGTAACTTTTCAAGGGAGAGAAAATAGATAGATCAAGAGGCTGCAGGACGTGAGATGTATGCGGAGGCAAATAAAGTAAGTAAACCTTATTAATATAACAGATATACATAAATTCTGTAGTTTCGTGACTTCCGTGGCCGTCCATAATAAGGAGTCTAGGCTCTGTAGTATAAGTCTGAGGCAGGAACGTCTTCTGGAGCCATTCTAGAGTAGTATTATCTGTTGTCCACCCATTAGGAGTAGCAGTAAACTGCTAGCCCTTATATTGACTTAGATTTTCTGGAAACCACTGTTGCTGGACTGATTTTCCCTTGAAAATAACAAGTAAGTCAAGCGCTACCCCTGTTGCAGACACACACTCAATAAAAGAGGTCTATGCCTTAGAACCAGGCTGTTTTCTTTGGATACCACGACGTTCTGAGCTCCCTACAACTAGGCTATTCACTTCTAGGCCCTCTATAATACCAGCTTCATCTATATTATAACGATGTTGTGGTTTGATAGCCTGGACCTCTGGAATATGTAGTCTTTGGAACCAGGACTGTATTATATCAGATGTAGCTCCATTTACTCTAGTAGAGTCTATAGACTTGTGCCTTTTAGTCTTAAGAACTGGATTCCTCTTTAGGAAGGCCTGGAGCCAATGTTTTCCTACTAAATTAGAGTCCCCTTTATGGCTAGCAGGCGATTCGCAAATTCCTTGATTTGCGTATGTGTTAATGGGTACTCTAGGGCTTCCTGAGTAAGGATCCAGTCCGTTAAGTGGTTCTCCTGGACCTTAGACAGTCTCTGTAGACCCTCAGCACCCTGAGTACGAGACTCTGTTCCTAATAACCTGCTTTTAAGTGTACTATAAGGAACACCCCATTTTCGGCTTGCCGTCCGTACGCCCTGGCCGTTTCTGACAGCCTGAATAGCCATAGCCACGTCGTCTTCTGTATATTGAGCCATCACTAGTATAAGAACTAAAAACCAAAAGAACTAAGGATTAGAATTAGGTTTGATTTTAGTTTTTTCAAGTGTGGTGCCAAGAGTGGGGTGTGCACGGACCATTGTTAGGTGGGCGAAAGGAGGGGGTGGGCGAAAGGGGGGGGTAGGGACTTATCACAAGGAAAGAGCCACCGGCGATTATGAGGCGCTTCAACACGCCATTACCACGATTAAAAGTTGCTGGTGCGTTAGCCATATCAACACCCTCCTCTTCAATCTTCAGCTAGACTTCCAGGCCAAATTTTGAAAAAATCCATAAATCCGCTTAGTTCAAGTTTCTCTTAGGATATATAAATAGTCCTCCAAGGGCACGGTTAAGGCAACCACAGAGAGGATCTATATCTATGGCTCTCCATTCGAGAACAATACCGCTACATATCCTTGAAAAATAGCCAAAATATTCGGGATCCAACCTTGCAACATGCAGGGCAAATCTACAAAATTTAAGTTCGTATTGCGCGAGACGGCTACGGGCATGGAAAATAAACACCCCTTACTATCTATCTGAACAATCTAATTCTGGATGGTGAAGAGGTGTAGGGAGAGACAGAGTAAACAGTTGATTTGGGTTAAACACAGGATTTCCCAATATTTTATACAAGGGAAACGGCACTCTCTTCTCCCAAGACATTTCCAATCCTCCATCATTTAGCCCTTATATTCAGTGAGGCCGCATGAAAGAGTCCTCTAGGGAAACAGTAGGCCAAGATGGCCTACTGAAAAATACCAGCAGCTGAGAGGCCCTTTGTGGCTCCTCGATGTAAAGGCTAGCTTAGTTCAAGTCTATGTATCATATTGTCAAATGCTTCTTAATTCATTGTAAGTCCCCGCAAGAGCGTGAGTAGTTCTAAGTTATCTGCTATATAAGATAGGTAGAGAAAATGGACGAAGGGAAGAGGAGCAAGAGCGAAGCGCGGATGATTGGGAGGTTATGCAACACTAGGACTTCGGATAATATCAGAGGGGGCCGTGGTGACATATATCAAAGGAGTGAGACGGAGGCCCTTCTGTCTCTGGATAAAAGATCTTACTAGCGAAGAACTAACTAGGAGAAATTATCTTATATTGAAAATGTATATTGACAAGTAAATGTTTAAAACTGACTTGCAGGAAGGACCTATGTATTCTGAGTGGTGATCGCAAACATCAAACAGATTCCCACTTTGCGCCTAATGCTATGCATGCACCTTGCTGCTTGCTATGCAATTTCAAATCGTTCAACGTCGTAGCTTCCATGTTGCCAAGCCTTGGCTCTTTCTTTCGAGTTGTGTTGATCCCATGCTCTCCACTTATTATATCAATTTCGTATTCGTTGCACCAACCCAATCCCCATGAGGACATATCCTCCTCTTCACGCCAAAGTCATGCCCACTCAATATCCAGGTGGTGCATAACCACCGTAACTGGAGACAGGACCAAAAGCCGTCGCTGGTCTTCTCGGAACTCCCATCGGTGGAGCACGATCTCTGTCCCTTTCCCGCCTACCAATACTTCTCCGTCCCCCCCTGTCCCTCTCCCTTTCTCTTTCCCTTTCAATGTCCCTTTCCCTTTCCCTGTCCCTCTCTACAACTGGTTCTCTCATCCTAACTTTTCTACCACCAGCATTCCCTACACCACCCAATGCACTCAACGGAGGATCTCTCACACCCGGTTCTTCATCCCCGGGAAGGTTTAGGTCGACTAATCCGTAGAAGTATTCCAAGACCTCAGGGTACCTTTGCACAGATGCCTTCCAGTCTTCGTCGATCCCACGCTTGAGTTCAGCATCGGCAGCTTGGAGTTCGGTTGGATGTGGTCGAGCATTGTAATAGTACAGAGCGCGCTCATTGATACTTCGAATCTGCTGTGCATGATAGTCTTTGCGTCGAGTGGTGAGCATGCTGAAGTATGAAAGGATGTAGTCTTGTGCGTGACCTCGGACCCAAGTCCTACCAACAGTTAGCATAGCAATTGGGTAATAGGATCCCCGAGGGCAGGTGAAAGACATACCTTATGTCATTGAATACAGAGGTCATCATCTTCTGCTCGGCCTGCCGAACAGCGATATCAAGTCCCTTAGCTTCACACTCACATTGTGCAAGTGCCGGCTGGCTGCAGATAGCACAATCTGGGTCCATGATTTTGACCGGTTTCTGGGACCTGCTGTGCTTGATCAACATGACTTCGGGACGAAGATGTGGCATTTGTGTAAAGACTACATGGAAGTAGTAACAACAATGACCTAGAAACGGGTCATGACGGCGGGTATCAAAAGGAAGGAAGGGAGGTTAGGAGGAGAGCATGTTTTTATAGAGTATGCAATCCATAGGGGAGCCCATGATCGAGGGGGGTGATAAACAACGGTGTAGGAGAGATACCATGGGGAAAGGGAGGACGTGGGAAGTGTGGGGGAAGAATATCACCCACCTCTTGACGGAGCAGATGTCGAGATCACGCTATACTCGAAGATTGGGAGCGGCAGACTGCTCTTGTCTGCAGATCGTACATATAAAAGGAGGGAGGAATGCGACAGGAGGTTCAGGTACCTCCGAGGAAGGGGTTGAAGAGAGTTGTCAAGCAGAAGAGAAGCTACTCGTATGTACAAGAGCGTTCAAGGAAGAGGCTTGAGGGCATTCAGACCGCAACAACGAGATTGTGCATACAATATGTCGTTGCAGCAAGCTTTTGGCTCTGTTGGGCCTAGGTGGAGACACGGGGCAGCACTGGGAGGGAAGGACTTCTGCAGCAGAGGCTGGACGGCCAGCAGAGACACGCTGGGCTCTTTTGTTGTCGTGGCTCGAATGCTTTGCATCGCGTGCACGGAGGGGCATGCGGGTGCCGGCTGGTGTAGCATATCATGAGATCCGGTTGGCAGGGCTGCTGTCCAGCTCTGCGACCTTCCTCTGGGTCTCTGCTAAAACCCGTTGCTCGCCATGATGTACCCAATGGCACCAAGGTCCTCACCCCGGCGCCCCATGAGAGGTGCAGAATGCATCAGTAGGTGCAGCAGAGACAGAGACCGGCGAGACAGGCGAGACAGGGAGATTGAGGTCGTGTCTACACCGCTTCGTAGTAGCAAATGGGAAGAAATCAAGAGACTGGCACTCTGGGGTATGCAGTGCAGTGTGCGATCCTGCTGACGGGAGGCGATACTGGATCTTTGATGAATCGCAGTCCGGTATAACACGAATCATGGTAGTAACATGATGTTGCATCGATTATTGGAGTACGCATCGAGGATCTCAAGTGCTGTGTAACGATGTGATCTGAAGTTGAAGAAAAATGGAGAGTTGAGGCCTGGAGAAATGTTGTGCAGGGCACTACGGTGACCGGCAGACCCTGTAGCGAAGAGAATATCAAAGCATCGGAAAATAAATGCAGGCTTCAGCATGTAAGATCGAGATCTCTACCTGTCAAAGGATCATGCCTCCAAGATGTCCAACTCTTTCAGGCACCCTCACACCGTTCCTGTATCCTTTCCTCTTCTCCAATGCAGCTAAAAGAGCTTCACAGCCTCTCTTTTGTCAGCTGCAATGCCGTCATGGAAGCACAACATCTGATATCTCACAGCCAAAGTACATAGAAGGCAGCCATCTGAATCCTCCTCCGAATGAGTACTCACGAAGTGTCTTTACGGATAAAGCGATAGTGACAGTGCATGCGGGTTCAGGGGGACATGGCTGTATCTCGTTTCTGCGGGAGAAATATATTGAAAAAGGACCACCAAATGGAGGGAATGGTGGTAGTGGCGGAAATATCTACATACAGGCAGTGCGCGGAGAGACGAGCCTACACAAACTCGGTCGGCGCAATGTATTGAAGGCAGGACGAGGGAAGAACGGCCAAGGCAAAACACGAGGGGGGGAGAGAGGTGAAGATGTCGTTATCATGGTCCCAGTTGGCACCGTCGTCCACGAAATCGAACGCCTAGACCCGGTAGCAATCGAAGAACAGAGGCAAAAACTAGAGGCTGGAAAGGCCGATGGGGAAGATATGCAAGGCCCGTGGAAATGGGATCGCGAGAAGTGGCTGTTGTATCCTGCGGTCACGAAAGAAGATATTGCCACTGCAGAGTTTCCAAAATTACCAAAAGCGAGGAGATCCGCGCTGGCAATGACACAAGTCAAAGCCCCTATAGCGTTAGATTTGAGTGTTCCAATGGATCGACCCGTCTTGCTGGCTGCTGGAGCTGTTGGAGGACTTGGAAACCCCCACTTCGTCACGAAATCAACCCCACGACCGAAGTTTGCTTCGAAAGGAGAAGAGGGAATGATGATTACTTTGGAACTTGAATTGAAACTTTTGGCTGATGTTGGGCTCGTTGGACTACCAAACGCTGGGAAGAGCACCTTGTTGCGGGCCATGAGCAAGAGCAGGGCAAGAGTTGGAGACTGGGCATTCACTACATTGCAACCCAACGTTGGGACCGTGGTACTGGACGACCATAGCGGACGACCGAAATCACAAGCATTCTACGAAACCGGCGAACCAAGAACAAACTACACCATCGCAGACATCCCTGGGCTCGTTGAAGACGCACATCTCGACCGTGGCCTAGGAATCAGTTTCCTCCGGCATGTAGAACGAGCTCGGATCCTCGCCTTCGTAATCGATCTCAACGCCGGCGACGCTGTACGAGCCTTGAAAGCCCTTTGGAAGGAAGTCGGCGAATACGAGCGCATGAAGATACAAGAAGAGAAAGAAAAAGCAGACCCAATCGTGGAATGGAGTCCCTTCCGCTCTACAAAGGATGCTTTACAAAACAAGCCAGAAACCATTATCATCAACCCCACCGGTCCAACCCTTGATAATCCCTTAGCACCAGAATTACCAAGTATTGCTGGAAAGCCTTGGTTTGTGGTCGCAACGAAGGCGGATTTACCCGGGACAAGGGAGAACTTCCTAGCTTTGAAGGAGTATTTGGAGGAGGTTGGGAGAGGGGAATGTGAGCATCCAAGTGGGCAGAATAAGGTGTGGGAGAAGAATGTTGAGGCGATTCCTGTTAGCGCTATTAATGGGCATGGCACTGAAAAAATCACGGATTGGGTTGTTGGGCTACTCGACAATTGAGGGTGTGTAAGAGATGAAATGTACAAATACTAGATCTATTCTCACGAAGCAGGGTTCAATCAGCTCCTCCGGCCGCGAGTACCTCTCGGGCTACAAGTTAACGAACCGGAGACGATATAGCTAGAAACACACCCCCTTCTCTCCACACCTTAAATTTTAATGTCGTTCTTTTCTTCTCCTCTCCCATCCCTTCTTCATTCCTCCCCAGTCAACAATACTAAACGAATATATCTCTCCAACCCCCTTCTCTCCTCCAAAACCACTGCATCTTGCTCATTAATCACTATCAAGGAAAGCTATCGGATAAGACTATATGAGTCTTGCTTCCGGTTTGCCAACCCTCTCTTCTCTACCGGCCTTATGTAGTACACTTCAAGTCCGGTGTTCAGTATCAAAGCCTACTGTTTGCGATGTAGATAATGTGCCTTAACGTCTATATATCCAATTGAGATTCTTATGCAATTCGATTATGACTAGCACTACTTGCTCCGGCAATGCCAGTTTCCTAGAACATGTAATGTCTAAGAAAATACTGTTCAGTATGATGAGATCCCATGTATTTGCTAGTTGTGTTTTTCAATAAGGGACCTCTAGGATATTGACCGTGTAAAGACTTCAGCCATTTCTCTTTCCAAGCCCATCGCATAATACATCAGTGCCAATTCAAGCCAAACGACTAAACGCGAGCTCAAGGAGAGCTCGCTGTTAAATACCTTTTCTACTTTACCATAGAGGTCACAAAATATTAGCGACAGGGCGTCTTCAAGCGAATTCAGCTTGCTAGAGGCAAGTTGACTATATAAAGATGAGTGGCTTTGTTACTCCTGAAGCACCGTATAGATAGGATCGTTGCCTTATATTCTGATAGCTGATAATTGCGCTTTCAAGAGCCTGATATTAGCGAAAAAGCCTGAGGTGTTTTCAAGACCTGCTCAGTTTTGATTACACTTGAAAGCATCTAGAAATTTTGAGATAGCTCAAAAAAACTTACCGTGTAGGGCAAAAGTAAAAGAAAGGGGAGCACTGTCCAAAATTGACCCTACAAAGAGTTCCTTGCGGTTATTTATACGCGCCGAAAGGAGCTGGGTGGACGGAATCCGTCCAACATTGCCGAGACTAGGTTGTTCTTTGCCGAGCCCCTTAGCACAATTCTATGCCCAAAGTCTCAAGTAGGCCTCTATCAATTTACAACCCATCATAGTCCTAACTGACGAGTGTCTAGCAAAATCAAACGAATTATGCAAGAGAAATTCCAAAATGGGGCATTTCGTAGGCTATCTCAAGCAGCTCCAAATTCATATAAAACCGCCAAAAGCTTGAAATCAAGCACAAAGCCTCGTCACTGCTAAAAGTCTACCAGGTTGTGGTACTAAGATACAACATACTAGAAATGGTCACTCTTGAAGAGCAAGACAAAAAATCTGCTTGCTTCCTTTCCTCGGCACCAACAACCTACAGGTCCTAGATAGCAGGTCGAGATGCGGAATTTTATAGCACGGCGTTCATCTAGCTTGTGAACTGGTTTGCAAATGACTACCTAAAATAAGAAGCTCACAGGCTATGCCATTACCTATGAACGAGCTAATTCCGCTGATTTGCTTACAGGGTTGTCATAGCAAGGAACTCTATGGTATTAAGTTTAGACAAAGTTATAAAGTCGATTGATGATATTCTATGGCTAGTAGCGTAATTTCTTGAAGATCAACCCTAACTTAAAGTTCTCTGAGAGTAATTGACAAGCATTTTGAGCTGGGCAAAGAATTTATTGATGAAGAATTTAATTTAGACATGGAATGAGTTTCACAGATTTATAAAATCCTTCAAATAAATCATTCCCCTTTGAAGCATTCCTTGGCATCCATCCTGGTAAAGCAATCCCGGTGGATGAGCTTATAAGGCTAGGTAGTGGTGGGGCTCTTCGTTGAGTGAGTTGAGTGGGTTTATATGTCAGGCCTGGAAACAAGATATCATCATGTTTGTATTTTACACTGGAGTAATGACACATGATAAACTTTACCAGGGCATTACTATGGCCAAGATTGATCAAAGGGTAAAAGCTTACTTGCCAAAAGGAGACGAGGCCAATTTTTCCAATGTTGCTCTTAACAACCAGAAGCAAAGCAAAATCTCAATATGTTACTATTTTTCATTGTGAAACACCATGGCCTGTGTCTAGAGCTTTTAACTTCTCTGGCTCTACAAAGCCCCACTCCAAGTATCCCTGTCAATGGAAAACTATACACTTGTTACAATTATATTTAATAGATTAAAGAGGTTTTTAAACAGCGCACAAGAAGCTTGCGTAATAGTAAACTCGGTACTGGAACCAGTGACGTTCTCCACGCTGAAATAGTTGACTAATCAATATTAAAATAGAAGCATCTAGTTCCCATGCTATTACCTCAAACATTGTTCATGTCCCACGAACATGCGGAATTCGAGAAAATAGGCAGAGGCATGACATAAAGTCCGCTTTTATGAGGGTTTCTGCATACGCTCCGCCTACGAGCTAGATTTGGAAGATATATTCACGCTGGAGTTTGGAAATATTCCTTCACACTGGCTATGGGATGTAGCTCGAGCTGTGCGAAAATTTCTCAGGCTGATGATCTGCTTGGTCTCACGGCTGCCTTTTGTATAGCAGGAGTGGGTGAGTAATATCCATACTATAAAATATCGATTGGATGAATAGGTATTTGGTTTCAGGGATGCTTTATAAACCATCATTGATTGTTTACGATCGGATAGCTGAGATATTGCCCAGCAGGATGACTTTGTGGATCTCGCTGTTGCATTTAAATATTCAATTTGTCTAGCTAGGCGAGAGAATAATACGAAGAAAATACGAAGACCTTATTATTGGGCGGGATCCGTTCTATGCAGTGCCTAGTGTTTTCATATATTACAAGTTAGGGAGAAGGACACCTGGCAAAATTGCTTCTTTAGATTTTTCTATTGCAAAGAGTCTAATAGATTACTTTTTAATCTCCTTAGCCCGAAACACACCTCCCTATCTTAATCACAGATCAAAATCCTGCCTCCTGCTCTTGTTATCTATCCCAGTCAGTTCGCCGCCCGACATCACTTGGTCGGGCTGAACTGTTTTCCACGAGTCTACTGTTAGATATTTTCAATGATAATTTTCCATTCTATGTACGGTGAGAAGTGTCATATATATAGGCGACGTAGGACTCGGGTCTCCTGAAACACATATCAGTAGTAGGTTTATATTCTCTGAGCAGCTGAACCTTCGGAGTCACCGATTTGATTCTAGACTCATATATCCAGCAACCACATATGTCGGAGGACACACCACCCTATCGCCGAATGGACACACATGGATTCTCTATCATGAAGAATACTTCAGTGTAGTCTTCATTCACCGGACTTGTGCATCTCGCCCAGACACGTTCATTTGGTCTATGCATGGAGTATTAATCCAAAGAGAAGGGCTTTGGTGGTGGTGTAAGGGTGTATGCCACTGATGCGCAAGTCTACTTTCGAGGTTCTCCCTGATAAAGAACCTTTTTTGGTTGAGTATTATTGGCAATTCCTTGGAGATATCTCTCCAAACATACGATAATACCAGATACATAACATGCTTTTGGTTGGAATCTCTCAGGTTGTATTGGAAAATGCTACACTGCTAGGCTTAGAGCTGAACATGATCTCAAATATGAGTAGTTGGATGTCTCTTTCTGGATTTGGGAGGGTGTCATATTTGTAGTCACAAGTTCACAAAACTCATTGTGGACATGTTCGCTAAAAAAGAGCACTGGTTCTGATATTGCTGTTGTGGTAACGAGGGAGGGTGAGCGAATAGTATAGCATTATCGTCGTGCTAACTACTACACAATATATCTCTTTCGGGTTCACATCGTGCATTTCTTCGAAGCCAACGATATTTGGATTTAGAGATATCAATTCTTCTACCACTACGCTAGCCTCCAAGCCTAGCCTAGCCTTCCGACGGACCGACTAGATAACGCATCAAAAGCTGATGCTAAACTGTCCAAAGTATTTTCGTTGCCCCATTCCTCCCCACTCTTCCCAGGAAAAGCAAAGCAGTCTTTTCTTAGTAAAATACAGGCAAGAATATGCAACCATGCCCTTGGTTCAAGGGCTCCATTCCCTATGCGATGCCAAAATGAAAGTCGAGGCCGGACGGAACTTTTTGAAGTGAAATTTATGTCGAGGTAGAGTAGGTCAAGGGATGAGGCTCGACGAGGTATGTAATTTAGAAGGTACGAGAGATGAGATGTGCGAGATGAGATGAGAGGTACGGGATTGGAAACAGTTCAAGATCCGGTGAGAGATAATAAGACGGCAGCATGTAATGATGGGAAAGGTGTCTATTCCTTGTCCTCGAGAGAAGCGTTCTTGAGGTCAGCGGCGACATCAGCGGCAGCATTCTTCAGGAGTTCAACTTCGTTGGCAACGGATCCGCCCTCCTCGACGCCGGCAGTAGCCTTGGTCTCTCCATGGCCATGGCCGTTAGTGGCAGGTGCGGTTCCATCCTCCTCAGCCTCGAGACGTTCAAGTTCTTTCTTGGCCTTCGCGATGTTCTGATAGCCAGTTAATATGATACTCCCCTCAAGTTAGTAACTCCAAACATACCTTCTGGGTCTGTGCCTCTTGGTCAGCTTTCCAGTGGTCCAGCTTAGCCATGACCTTCTCGCGAACGCCCGGGATATCAGCAGCGCTCATTGGAGGGTCAATTCCCATAGCACTGCAGTCTTCCATGACAGCAGGAGGGCAGTTGTACTTTCCTGGAGCTGGGGCAGCAGGAGACTCGGCCTTGGCGGCATTCTTCTTGTTCTTCTTTCCCTTCTTACCTTTAGTGCCAGCAAAGTAGTCTTCCTCCTCTTTTCGAACAACCTTGACGCCCTTGATTCCAGAGTCATCAACCGTTCGCTGGGCCTGAGCTGTGAATTGCGATGGTGCCTGGAGTGGAGCCTTCTCAGCAGAGTACGATGGGTCTAAGAAGCGGAGTAGGGTTTCAGCACGTCGGATTTCGTCCAAGTATGCCTTTTCGCTGGCCTCAGAAAGGACTTGCTGAGCACGTTCTCGCTTCTTCTCCATGGCATATTTCTCCTGCTCTTGCTTTCTTCGTTGCATAGCGACTTTACGAGCGGTTTGCTCATAGTCTTTGACCTTGCGGAGTTGCTCATAGTAGTCATCCTTGCACTTTCGCAAGGTAGCCCATGATTCTTGCTGCGCGTTGTACAGCTTGGTTCGCTCATCGTAGAGGGATTGGATGTTCTTGTGAGCCTCGTCTTGCTCAGCCTTGATGGCGTCCAACTCAGTTTGGTAAGTGTTATATTCCTCGCTGAGAGCCTTGGACTCTGGGTCATCGAGAGTGTCCCGGAGTGCCTTGAGGTCGGCCTTCTTCTTGTCAATGGTCTTCTGAGAGTCGTCGAATCCGGCAAATTGCTTGCGCTGCTTTCTTAAGTTCGAGATCTCTGAGATGGCCTTCTTCTCGTCGACCAATTTCATCATTCCGCTGTCGACTTGCTTTTCATATTGGGCAATTTGTCGATCTAGGTCCTCGACACTTTTGAAGGAAACCTTTCCGCGGGCATTCTTTTGCGCGTTGATATCAGCCTTGATGCTCTCGTCTAGTTTCTTGATCTTGTCAAAAGTTTGTGTGCGTTGCCCTTTGCCAGCACCTTGCTTTTCCCGAATTGCCTTTAATTTGGCAATGAGTTCGCCTCGTCGCTTCGCAGATGGCGAATCTTTGGCGCCTTTTGCAAGTTCGATTTTGCCCTTGACGGATTGCTATAGAGAATTAGTATATAATTGCTTGTGCAAACAGCGGTGGGAATTGATAATAAGAATCCCCCTTACCATGCTGGCCAGGTTGCTCTCATGGGATTTCTCAAGCTTCTTGAGCTCAGCCTTGTAAGTCTCCTCATCAGGCTTTTCTGGCTTCTCAATCTTCTTACTCTTGTCAGTCGCACTGCTGTCGCCGATGGCCGCAGAAGTAGTGGCAACGTCAGCCATGATTGCAATTAAGAAAAACCGTAGATGTGTACAATGAAGATATGATCGGGGAGGATCGATTGTCCGTCGAAGATGGACAGAGAAGGTCGACGGAGTGCACCAAAATAAGTAAATATCTTGTGTGTGGGAGAAGTGTTGTAGAAATTGACTGTCGAGAACACATTACTTGACAGAAAATCTAGTACGGCTGCCGGCGCAACCAATTGTGCAGTTTCGCGACTAAACTTTTTGAAAGCCTCATCCACACGACTTTGTTATCTTTGCGCCTACAACCTACATCCTTTGTCCACATCACGACGTCGCATTTCGGGGTGTCTTCAACTTATCTGTTACGTGTCATCTCCCTAACGAAAGAACAGCTCAGCAACATGTCGTCAGAGGAGGATCGTGTAGCGAAACAGAGGGACGCTGCAGACAGGGAGGCAGCTAAACTATGGCGCGCATGGAGAACAGTCAAGCAGATGGTTCAAGATCGAGGATATCAGCTGTCTGATGCAGAGGTCAATATCAATTTGAGGGATTTCATTTCGGAATATACCCAGGGCGGCACTGTTGAGTAGGTGATCCCTCAATTCTCACATATGCTTTGGTCCACCGGTACATATGCTAACATATGTCATGCGAATAGTCGTGGCAGAATGAAGTTCTCTGCTATTCCTAGTGACAAGATGATGGAGCAATATTCAACCCCTCCAACTGATCGCGAACCAAACCCTCCCCCACCAGATATTGGCATGATTTGGGTTGAATTTCTCAATGATACCTCTGTAGGTATCAAACAGATGCGTAACTTCGCCCAACATCTCTCCTCGAATAATTTCCATACCGGTATTCTCATTACAAGTGTCAATATCACACCTGCTGCCTTGAAGATTATTCCCGCTGTGGCCTCGGAGACCCGAATTGAGACTTTCTTAGATACAGATCTGCTTGTCAACATCACCCATCACGAACTGGTTCCGAAACACGTCCTTTTGAGCAAGAAGGAAAAGACTGCTCTTTTGACAAGATATCGTTTAAAGGATACTCAGCTTCCCAGAATCCAGGTTGGAGATCCAGTTGCAAGATACTTTGGTTTACGAAGAGGTCAGGTTGTGAAGATTATCAGAAAGTCCGAGACCGCCGGAAGATATGCTAGTTACAGACTATGCGTGTAAGAAAGATGAGGTTTGGTTACGAAATTTGGAGTTTCCTGGAGTTTATTTGGGAAATAAAAGCATGGATGGCGTCAAGGAGGTAGATTGAGTTGGCGGATTCCAGAATGCCTGTATCAAAATGCGGCTCTGCGGCAGCTTTACCATAGTACGAGAAGAAATTGCACAGATTGATGTCAGCTCGGTCGGTTCCGAGATATTTTGAGCCTCGGTATGCTTGGTTTTACTAGAGATTGAGGTAGTTCCTCCCCACAATTGGTTCCACTTTTGAGTCAGATTTGATAAGATGAGCATGCAAGTTTCCATGGTCGAGGTCTGCTTGCTAACACAAACTTCATGGGCAAATTCAATAAAAACCCAACAGAGAGGTCTTGACCAAAGGTCTTTGCTCTAATTCTTATTTGCTACTTCTGTGTTTAAATATTGTTGCTAGCATTACACACCCTATTTTTGTCAAAATTCATGGGAAATTAGTGTGAGATCTGTCACGGCAAACATAAGTAAACGTTCAAATTTTCCGCCAAACCATCAACGGATATTGCAAGGCAAACTTTTTCACGGCAGTATATGCACGTTCCTTGTTGCCATTCCTGACCGTGGCCCTGGGCTGAAAACTAAACCTCGGAATGACATAGTGCGGCTGCAACGGATCAACAGTGGATCACTACTTGGTCCTCGGCAGGCTCGCAGGCTCTCTACTAAAGCAGCATAGATAGCTTCTCGGCCTTTCTGTTGAGGAAGATAACGAAAATTATAGTGAAATATGGAGGCATCACTGCATCATGTCAAAGAGTGGACTTCTATATATAACATGTAGGTATCTATCTCACCTCTACTTTTCTTTTCAGTAGTTGTCTTCTATGCTTTCCCGAAATCTCGTACGACAAATTCGTGTTACTGGGCATCCTTTCTAATTTATATTCTCCCTGTCCTGCTCAACCTGCGCAAACAAAGCAGTAATTATGTTCGATCTACATCCTCATCCTTCTAGACCTCTCAAACGCACGAAATCAAGTCGGCAATTCTTACTTGGAAAAGACAGGGGCCTCCCTCCAGAACTAGATGGTAAACGCGAGGACTACCTTGTTGAACTCACAGGCGAAGATGATCCCGTCAACGCGAAATCGTGGACAACAGGAAGGAAATTGAAGAATGCTGCGGTCCTCGGGTTTGATACACTAGTTGCGTCATGGGGTTCCTCAGTCTATTCAGCAGCAATTGAACCAGTAACGATAGAGTTCGGAGTTGGTAGAGTCGTTGCACTTCTCGGCCTTACGCTCTATATCTGTGGCTTTGCTACAGGGCCTCTTGCTTTCGGACCGTTATCAGAATTATACGGGAGGAAAATGCCAATCATTATTGCATGTGGAATATTTACTTGCTTCATGTTCGCCGCAGCAACAGCAAAGGACTTCCAAACCCTCATGCTCACCCGCTTCTTTGCTGGGGTCTTCGCTTCCTGTCCGTTAGCAGTCGTAGGCGGCGCATTCTCAGATATGTTCGGCAATGAAACCCGTGGAATAGCAATCGCAGCCTTCTCCTCCCTTGTCTTCATCGGCCCCTTCATCTCCCCTATTGTCGGAGCATTCATCACAGAGTCGTACCTAGGATGGCGCTGGACGGAGTATATCACAGGTATTATGGGTGCGCTAGCGTTCACACTCGATATCATCTTCCTCGAAGAAACATACATGAAGACGCTCCTTCGCCATCGAGCAGGATACATCAGAGTGGAGACGCAAAACTTTGCCATCCATCATGTTTCCGAGGAGGAAATCGTCGATTTCTCAGATCTCGTTCATAGACATCTGCTTATTCCTCTCAAGCTCCTCTTTCGTGAGCCGATCGTCTTCCTCATTACCATCTACACTGCTTTTATCTACGGAATTCTATACCTCTTTCTTGAAGCATACCCTATCGTCTTCGCTGAGAAACGCGGAATCCCCCAAACCCTTTCCACCCTCCCCTATATCGGCCTCATCCTAGGCGTCCTCATCGGCTGCGGAATCGTCATTGCTTTCGAGCCGCGCTACAACCGCAAACTCAAAGCTAATAACAATATCCCCGTTCCTGAACAACGTCTGCTCCCTATGATGGTTGGTGCAGTTTTGTTCCCTGTTGGGTTGTTTTGGTTTGCATGGAGTGGGAATTATGGGAGTGTGCATTGGATTGTGCCGACGTTGAGTGGGTTGCTTACTGGGGCGGGGATTATGACGATCTTTTTGCAAGCGCTAAATTATTTGATTGATGCTTATTTGATGGTTGCTGCGAGTACCATCGCTGCGAATACCTTCTTGCGCTCGTTCTTTGGAGCGGGGTTCCGTAAGTTGTTATCCTATCTTCCTCTTGGCAACTGCTGACTTAACAATAGCACTTTTCGCAACTCAAATGTTCCACAACTTAGGAGTCCAATGGGCGGGTTCTCTCTTGGGCTTCTTGGCGGTAGCTTTCATGCCTATTCCTTTCCTATTTTATATTTATGGCGAACGGCTACGAAAGATGAGCAGCTACGCACCAACAGACTTTGGCAAGAAACCAACTCATAGTGATGAGGAGAATCAGGAAGAAATCGGAGATGCTGGAGAGGAGACTGCCGTGGAGGGTGAGGAGATAGAGGAGGAGAGGAAAAGGAGCAAGGAGAGCGATGAAGAGACAAGCAGTTGATATGATAAATCGTGCTTATAGATTCCTCGCGCCACAGTAGACAGCGTTGCTACGTAACATATCATATATAGACACACTTAATAGAATTAGACTTAATGTTTTCTTGAAGCTAAGCGTTTACGGAATGCTTGATAAATTAATGTGTTTGGATTTTTGCAGAAGAATGAAGCTTGTCTTACGGTGGAAATCATTTAGGGATCGTGGCGCAATATTCTAGGTGTTTGCAATCACCACTGATGTCTCACGAATATCCCATTGCATTTTAACTTTCTCTATTTTAATGCACTGATATTCGTTCACGTACATATATCTAACCTGTATTTTGATTACCCGTACAAATAATTAGTGAGTTGGTGCTTTACGGTGTAACCTGTTCGCAACTAATGAATATTTTCATAAGACAAGGGAATGCTTAACCATTGGATGCGTGAAGCACTAAGCCTTCAATACCTTCTTCAATAAAGCTTCCGGCTTTAGAGGAGCTAGAGTTTGTACTATGCAAATATTCAACTTTCAGCGAGGCTGTTCCTCACTTCGTCCAGGTATGTACATATACCGCCGTTAAATGTGAATCTTTACGTCTTTGGGTTATCAACAATATACCGGCAGCCTCCCACTCTGATAAAGACTGGTCCAAGCATCCCGGCACTCAACAGGACATTGCTGATCATTGCCAGTAGAAGTTTTGACAAAAGTGAGGAATATAATCAGGCACAAGTTGCATTTAAGGTAGAAGTGCTTACAATAGGCGAAGTGCAAGAGCAGAGATGCTAAAATGACGAAGTTTATAGTCCAAAAACCGGGCATCGAAAATTGGCATCTGGCAAAGTCACCAACGTATCTGTCCCGCTTCTTTTCTATTATCACCACGACATAGCGTAGTATAGTATTAAGTAGGAAAGGTTTTCAGTACCTTGGCTAGGAACCTTGCGAACCCCAGGGCCGACCTCGATGAGTTTCCGGTCTTCGCAGAGATCAATGCACGGATCTAATGGGTTAACGAACCAATGTGAAAGATCCAACCAACGAAGCCGAGAACATGGGCGAAAAACCCCTAGGAAGAATCAAGGGATGCAGATGAAATTGGCAAATATTTTTACTACCTTTCCTGAAACCTAGCTTTCGCTTCAAGGCCAATTTTGCTGCTTGTTAGAGCTTTGAGCTTGATGCGCCTCACCTCAAAGGCTAATATGCAGTAACACTAGGAATCGTAGAGACCCACGTTGTCTCGAAGTAGAATATCATACCGGGTATGAACTAAATCGACCAGATAAGTATTTTTGCATCAGAGGGGGCAAGAAGCAAGTAGCAAGTCTCAGAGAAGGTCAAGCGGGTTGAGTGTTACTCTAAGGAGGGGCAAAATATCTCAGCGCCTTGGCTAATAAAGAAAGTTAAAGTGTTGATGTTACATCATAGGTTGAAGGAGAGGGTATGTGAACTATCATAATCTAGAAGAAGGGCAAAGCTCGAAGATGCATTGACTGTTCGGCATTGGGAAGCAAAGATATTTGAAGACCATAATAAATAGAGCGTAAGCGTAAGCGTAGCTAGTGGTGCACTGATTGATTATTGGGCCCACGTAATGCGTAACTGATAGGGTCCGCTCTTCGTTGTTGATGAATTGTTTGCTATTTAAAAACCCATGGTATCTTTCTCTCTCTAATAGGAGATGAAATAGTAACTTGGTAAAAAAGCTATCAGTGCACACTGAAAATATTCCCTCGAATTGCAATTCCTTTCGGACTGAGCGCAATCATCTATCTTTCCCTTTCAACTTTCCATTTTCGTCGTCTTCTATGTTGGCCACACGCATATATTCTCGTCGTATTCTCCACCATCATATCAGAGTCGACATTAGGAGGGTGCACGTTAGGATCATATTTGTGGTGATTATTTCAAGCATCATCTTGCGATCCAGGTCATCGACCGCAATCCGCCCGATGAGTATCCTGCTGCAAGTCAAACAGGCCCGCGATCGTCGTGACATTGTCTCCGCATCGCACACCGTTGTATCTTGCGACATGTCGTGATACTTCTTGGTGTTGGCATCATTGAACGCCTGAGACACCCTCAATGGCGCACTGAAACGGTCGCTTTGACTCGGTTCCCTCGGAGATCCCCAACACCATCTAAAACCCATCAGATCATTCTCGCAGCTGGATGAGTCGAAAGCGCTTCAAAAAAGTCGTACAATCGCAATGCATCAAAAAGTCGCATCGTAATCCTGCTCCTTCAAGTCCCACAAGCAGCGATCTCCCTCGGTGGCGCTTCATCTCCCTGTTTTCGGAAGGGTAAGAATCGCTTCCATCCCTCTTTTTTTGCGTCCTCACCCCCCTTGAAATAGTCCACCCTACAAACCGGACAATCATGACGCTCAAGTAAATACCAACTGGTCAGACAACTCGCATGGAATGAATGGTGACATCTCTTCAACGTCAGCACCTCGCCGGCTTGCAAGCGATCGAGAATGTTAATTGCTGACGACGCCGTTTGCGATGTTGGACTCCTTGGATTCTCACTACCCTGGTAAAATAATTCATTCAGGCAAATCGCGCTGACGGGTAAATTAGCCTCGGAGTTTGAGGTTAAGGAAGAGAGATGGGGGCGGAATACCATTCAGAGTCCTGACTCTGGCAGCTTGATTTCCGATCGCCGTTTTCTTCTGATGCTGAGGATATGGTGACAGTGTCAAGTTTCTTGCGGGCGTCAAGGCGTTGCTTGGGTGGAGCGAACATTCTTCTGCGACGGCGGCGACGGATGATGAGTCCATAGATTCTGTGAGCAGGTGAGCAAAGTAAAATTTGATGCGATAAGGATCAAATACATACATTGGTATGAATGTGAGGAGACACACGAAGACGGCGAGGCCGGCGATAGCTTCAGTGCTGATGCCACTCTTCTGGAGCTTCTCAGCATCAGTCAGGTGATGCTCTGTCCTCCTAAAGAAAGCGGAGAAAGCCATCACGGCGATGACAGTTGTGCGAGCCCGTCAGTATGGGGCTAGCGGGAATATATGCGTTTGAGAATCGGAGGTACCGTCAGGTAGGTAAGAGAGATAGCGGCAGCACACATGGCACGATATTTTTCCCTTCGAGGTTCTGAGGTGTGCTCCACGTTTTATCAAAAGTCGTGGTTTGAGCCCAGAATGTGGTGTCACGTTGGCATTCCTTGGGTCTTGGCTCTTTTGTCTTGTTTGAGTCTTGGAAACCCCTTGGCAAAGCTCGACAGGAATTACTGGCTCGGCTGGTATGCCCACCGACTTGGCGAGAGGCTTGGTCATCTTGACAAGAAATGAGAGCAACCAAAGACAACGAAGAAAGGGCAAAGTGTAAAGCGAAAGAGAGTATGCTTTTTCGGCATCAAATAGAATGTTGAATTGGTCGATTTCGGGAGTTCAGCGTAGTACACGGTGCGGGTATTGAGTGACGGTTCTAAGTGCCCCTCCCCCTATTTCCTTAGCGAAGACTTAGCAGACCAGTGCCGAGCCTCTAATACGGGCTACTCGGCATTTGGCGAGATCTGATTGGTAGGCCGCGTACTCACAATCAGTCTTCGCCTCGCCAAGACTTGGCCCATAAATTTCAAATGCTTGGAACCACAGCATCGCCACGCCAAGTGTTGGAGATTACTGTTTTCGTAACTCCAAAACATTCTGCCATGGCTCCGCATCAAGTGTGACTGGTGCGAGGTGCAGCAAAAAGAACCTTAGATTTTCTTGCAGCTGTTACTAACTCTTGGTGAACTGATAAAAGTTCTTGGGAGCAGAGATTGGCAGTGAAAATGCTTGTTCGATATCAGTCACCGATTCTGCAGAGACTTGGAAAGGCATGGCAAACCTTAGGATGTATATAGATAACGTCCCATGTATTTCTTGTCAAGTTTCATATCGTCATCTTCCAAGCCGGAAAAAATTGCACGTGTTACAAACTCTCTACCCCTCGTATTAATTCAAACTTTACGAACGACTGTCAATATGTCCAAGAAAAGGGATGTAGCCGAGCCTGATAATCATGTGTCTGGCCAAGCAAACAAACCAGTCAGCAGACCTGCGCATTGCCTTACTCACGATGAAGTCGTACTTCAGATGAAAGGAAATGCGGAGAATGGTCTTACAGCAGCTGAAGCGAAAGCTCGATTTGAGGAATATGGGCCAAACGAGATTGGTGATGAAGGAGGTGTTCAACCTTTCAAGATTTTCGTTCGGCAAGTTGCAAATGCAATGACTCTAGTTATGCGCACCATACTCATTAGTTTTTGTGAAATCCAGCTGATCCAATTCACTAGGTGCTCATTCTTGCTATGGCGGTCAGTTTTGGGATCAAGTCATGGATTGAAGGAGGTGTGATCACCGCTGTGATTTTTCTCAATATTATCGTTGGCTTTGTTCAGGAGCTAAAGGCGGAGAAGACTATGAGTTCTCTCCGATCACTTAGTTCCCCAACAGCCTTCGCAATTCGAGAAGGCCGAGCTATCTCTGTCCCTACCCGAGAAATAGTGCCAGGCGATATGGTCGAAATCAAAACAGGTGATACGGTTCCAGCAGACATCAGGTGTGTTTGAAACGACAGCGTTGACTTGCGGATGCTAATGTTTTCCAGACTGATTGAGGCAGTAAACTTCGAAACGGATGAAGCTCTTCTCACTGGAGAGGCTGTTCCCGTTAGGAAAGAAGCTGATGATATCTTTGATGAAGAAACTGGGCCGGGCGATCGTCTCAACGTAAGCTTTAGTTCTTCGTCTGTAACCAAAGGTCGCGCTCGTGGCGTTGTATTCGCCACTGGCATGTATACTGAAATCGGGACCATTGCCGCAGCTTTGCGAAAGAAGAATTCCAAAGTTCGTCCTGTCAAGCGTAACGCAGAAGGTAAGGCCAAGCCGCATCGCTATGCTCAAGCATATGCCTTGACTGGTTCCGATGCTGTTGGTCGATTTCTCGGAGTCAACATCGGTACTCCACTTCAGAAGAAGCTGTCGAGACTCGCTATTCTTCTCTTTTGGATTGCTGTTGTGTGCGCAATTATTGTATTAGCCGCCAATAAATTCTCGGATGAGCAGGAAGTCATCATCTATGCGGTAGCAACTGGTCTTTCTATGATACCTGCATCACTGATTGTTGTTTTGACCATCACCATGGCCGCCGGAACTAAACGAATGGTCAAGAGAAATGTCATCGTGAGAAACTTACGAAGTCTCGAGGCACTGGGCGCTGTCACAGGTAATTCTCCGTCCGAAGACGTTAGAAGGAGACTGACACGGAATGTAGATATTTGCTCCGACAAAACTGGAACACTGACTCAAGGGAAGATGGTTGTCAAAAGAATGTGGATCCCTGCCAAGGGTACTTATTCTATTGGGCAATCCAACAATCCGTTCGATCCTACTGATGGTGAAATATTTCACTCTCAACAACCCCCAAAAGATATCAATTTTGAGGATGAGGAGAAGTCAAAGTGTATTGCACCTCAAGAAGCTCTAGAGAAGAGTTTGGCGTTGCAATCCTACATGTGGATTGCATCGTTGGCAAATCTTGCGACCGTCCATCAAAATGACAACGGCGAATGGACCGCCCGAGGAGATCCAACTGAAATAGCTATCCAGGTTCTGGCGTCACGCTTCGATTGGAATCGAGAACGTTTCACTGCTGGTCAATCTGCTACTTGGAAACAAATTGCGGAATTCCCATTTGATTCCCATGTTAAGAAAATGTCCGTCATTTTTGAGGAGGTTCAATCTGGAACAACCCATGTTTTCACGAAGGGAGCTGTCGAAAGGGTCATCTCTTCATGTGAGTCCTTGTATACAAGTGATGAGATGAGAGATGCCGTTCTAATGACAGATGAAATCCGTAACGATATTCTGGACAATATGGAGGCTTTGGCGTCCCTTGGTCTTCGAGTCCTTGCACTTGCAAGTCGCAAGTATGAGGACGAAATTGATATGAAAGACAAGGATGTACTCAATCGAGTCGATGTCGAGCAAAACTTGATCTTCAGAGGTCTGATTGGTTTGTACGATCCTCCACGTATCGAGTCTGCTCCATCAGTAGCTCAGTGTCACAGAGCGGGTATTAAGGTGCACATGCTTACGGGAGATCACCCTGGAACTGCGAGAGCGATTGCTTTGGATGTTGGCATTCTCCCGGCTCGAATGAACGAGCTCAGCAAAGACGTGACTGACGCAATGGTTATGACAGCTCATGATTTTGACAAGTTGTC
This sequence comes from Tricladium varicosporioides, assembly GCA_021365295.1. Classification (NCBI taxonomy): domain Eukaryota; kingdom Fungi; phylum Ascomycota; class Leotiomycetes; order Helotiales; family Tricladiaceae; genus Tricladium; species Tricladium varicosporioides. The sequence goes on along the minus strand of JAJTIW010000047.1, from coordinate 118,823 downwards.
CGATGATGAGATCGACAGATTGCCGGTTCTGCCGCTCGTGGTTGCGCGCTGCGCTCCAAATACAAAGGTTCGAATGATTGAGGCTTTGCATCGACGAAAGAAATTCATTGCAATGGTGTGTACTCCCCTCAAGCTCTTAAATCGTACTGACTTATTTCAGACCGGTGATGGTGTCAACGATTCCCCTTCCTTAAAGCGTGCTGATGTTGGCATTGCTATGGGTCAAGCTGGTTCTGATGTAGCCAAGGATGCTTCAGATATTATTTTGACTGATGACAATTTCGCCAGCATCATCAATGCTATTGAAGAGGGACGCCGCATGTTTGACAACATTCAAAAGTTCATCTTGCATGTGTTAGCTGAGAACATTGCCCAGGCTTTTACCCTCCTCATCGGTCTCGCTTTCAAGGATAGTCGGGGGCTTTCCGTGTTCCCCCTAGCTCCTGTTGAAGTCTTGTGGATCATCATGATCACCTCGGGTATGCCAGATATGGGTCTTGGATTTGAGGATGCTCAACCAGGCATTATGTCCAGACCGCCCCAATCGTTGAAGCGCGGAGTTTTCACAATTGAGGTTATGCTTGATATGATTGTATATGGGGTTTGGACTGCTGGGCTGTGCTTGTCTTCCTTCGTCTTGGTATTATACGGCTTTGGAGATGGAGATATTGGAAACGACTGCAACAATAGCTATGAGGATTCAAATGGTATAGCAGTCTGTGATACTGTTTTCCGGGCTCGTGCAACTTGCTTTGCATGCCTGACGTGGTTTGCACTCTTCTTGGCATGGGAAATGGTGGACATGCGACGGAGCTTCTTCCGCATGCAACCAGGAAGTAAGAGATACTTCACGCAATGGGCAATCGATGTCTGGAGCAACCAATTCTTATTCTGGGCTATCATAGCTGGGTTTGTGACCATCTTCCCAACTCTTTATATCCCGGTCATCAACCATATTGTCTTCAAGCATGCGGCAATTACTTGGGAATGGGGTATTGTCTTTGTTGAGGCTATCTTGTTCTTCGTTGGCATCGAGGGTTGGAAGTTCGCAAAGAGAGTTTATCTCCGCCACCATGAGGGAAAGGGTATTAAGTCGGACGTCGGCATGGAGCAAGCTGTGTCTGCAGACTCACGAGAATGACAGATGCTATAGTGGGGTTTGCAGGGAGCATAACGAGAGGGATGGCTAGTGGTGTCTAGGAGGCGTTAGGCGTATAAATTAACAGTTTAAAATAACGGTAAGTTCTTGGAAACAACGGTTAGCAAGTATATATATAGATAGAATATAGAAACAAATAGTACTCCCCAAAACTAGGTAGCTTTAATTGAGAAATTAGTTAACATCTAGGACGCGAAGACTTGGAATGAGCGATGAAATTGCGCCTTTGGTATAATTCATCCATAATATAACTAAAGGTCAAGTACAAGGACGGGGAGGAATTCAAGGTTGTTGACATTGTGAAGTGGTACATGTTGAGAACAGCAGTGAATGAATGCGAAGTAGGCCGCAGTTTACCCGGGTCAGGGTTTATCCGTTCTGTCGCGTCACGTCTGCTGTCGCGACTTACCCGTTTGCACTCAAACTAAGCATTACTACCACGCCAATTCCACACCACAACACCACAACCCTACCATAACCGCTTGATAGTGTTTCCTCTCCCCTAGGTCCTGAAACAAACCTTCGAGAGGTACTCGGCTTCCTTTCGACTTCATGAAGGCAGCCACACAATAACCTGCAACTAGACGAGAACGCGTCCCGCAGGTGTCGCCGCTAAAGAACGGCTTTAAGAACTTTTTTTCACACAATCAAGACGTAGATTTCTTGTAATTGTTGAATAAGGACTTGATCCGAGCTTGGACACGCCAAATATTCTAAAGACATGTATTTACCACGGTCTCTCATCTCGACTTTATACCTACACCTCCAACGAACACAACATCCACAATCCCCACCAGTTCTGATACTGGTCGCCCTCGAACCAGATGCGCTCTGTGGTTGCCGGATTCTTACACGACTCCTCAAACGCGACTACATAGCACATAAGATACAGCCAATTGCAGGATATGGCGACTTGGAAAAGGTTGGGCAGAATGTGGTCAGGCCGATGATGGAAAGCCAAGGAGGAAGTGGAGGTGTGGTTGTTTGTTTAGGAGTGGGAGGCATGGTTGATCTTGGAGGTCTACTGGGAATCGACAATGACGAAGACGAGGTCAATTTCGGTGGAGTCGAGGTCTGGGTAATTGATGCACGAAGACCTTGGAACCTAGGGAATATTTTTGGCGGAACCCCAAGGTTGCCAGCAGTCGAAGGAGAGGAAGCTCCGAAACTCCAGGGTGTGGAAGGTGGAAAGATACTGCAGAACTACAAACCTGGGAAAGGAGGAATAATTGTCTTTGACGATGGGGATATTGAAGAGGACCTTGACAAAGAACGAGATGCGTACCTGGCTTTAATGGATATGCCAGAAATCGATGATAACGAGAGCGACGGAGGTGAAACGGAAAGTGAGGATGAGGCGGAGGACACACAACCCCGACCTGGTCAAAAACGAAAATCTTGGTCGGACCGTGAGGAAGAGGAGAGTAGTGATGATGAAGAGAGACCGCACCAAAGACGAAAGAGTAATTCGGTATGTATATCCAAATATCCTTGAAAATATCACTCACTTCTTGTAGTCAAGCCCAATACTAGACTCACCATCGCGTCCTCGGCAGCGCGGTTTACTTTCACTTTCAGGTCCACCAGATGTTGTAGCAGGATCTCGATCGGTATCCCCTAGCCCAGCTCAAGCTCCAAAAGCACCTTCTGCGCGAACACTACGGCACCGACTGCGGAAATTACGATTGAAGAACGAAACCGTGCTGCAAGAATACTACGGTCTCGGCGCATCATATTCAGAGCCCATATCTTCTATGATGTATTCGCTTGCTTCAGAACTTGGCCGTGAAGATAATGACTTTCTATGGATGGCAATCGTGGGTGTGACATCAATGGAACTCTACGGGCGATCATCGGTTGGTGTAGCGGTATCGTCTCAAAAGTCAACCTCTCAATCTGGCTGGTTGGGAACGAGAGGATCCCGAATACGGCAGCTCCTGCGAGACGAAGTACGGCGTTTGAACCCTCCCGAATTGACGGACACAAGCTTCAACGTAAATCGAAATCTGCTACCAGAAAATAGTGGAATAATACCAACAACAGCTCAAGGCCCACAAGACAACAGCATACGCCTCTCTCCCGAACCGAAATTCCTACTAATTCGACATTGGAGTTTATATGACAGTATGCTTCATTCACCATATCTTTCTGCACGATTACATATATGGTCAGATAGTGGGCGAAAACGACTGCACAAACTACTAGCAAAAATTGGTGTCAGCTTAGTACAATGCAAGCAGAACTATACCCATATGGATATGGATTTGAAGAGAGATCTCCGAACAAAACTGCTGAAATACTCGGAAATATATGGCCTTGATGACTTGGTACCTTCCGCAGATACTGATGGCAGAGATAGAGGCGGAACAAAGGAAGGATGGGGCTTTGTCAAGAGTTGGGGCTGGCGAGCAACACTGAGTGCTCAAGATGTTGGAGTTGTCGTGGGAGCAATTCTTGAAGTTGGAAATGAAGCTGTGAACTCTTTGCAGGGCGGCAACTTTGATCGCAGTCGAGAAGGTAGAGAATTGACAGACGAAGATGGCGCCCTAGAAGGCGAAGAATGGGTTGGGAGATTTTGGGATGCCTATGACTCATTGGAAAAGTAAGCATTCTTTTGTAAGTTATGTATTCTTGTTAACAAATCCCTAGAATCGACAAACTCAAGGCGGCACTCCCCACGGCTCAGCATCTCCATCGAGCTATCCTTCGAACAGGCACCTCATTGATTGAGAAACGACAAATTAGACATCTTCGAGCATTTCGAATGGCTATTGTGAAAGAAGGCCCTGACGTTGCATTGTTTACACATCCTGCTGCACTCACAAAACTTGCATTATGGGTTGGCGAAGCAATTGCAGAGCAGGAGAAAGAGAGCAAAGGTAAACTTAGCCATGGAGGTAGGGGAACGCCACTTGTTGTTGCTGGGCTCAACGAGAATCGAGGAGTATATGTGATTGTTGGCACTGGTGGTGGTGGTGGTGCGGCGGGCTTTGGTGACAAGACGGCTGCCAAAGAAAAGAAGGAGAAGCGCGAGGCGAAAGCTAAAGCTCGGGAATTGAAGAAGAAAAATAAAGAAATTATCAAACAGCAGAAGAGGGAAGCTCGAAGAAAAGCTGCTGGAGATGACGAAGAGGATGAAGAGGATGAAACGGAGTCGGAGGGATCTGAATCTGAATCTGACGACGATGAAGAAGAAGGGGATGACGAGGCTTCCAAAGCAAAAGGGTTCGGAAGAAATAAGTTCGGTAATGCATTTCAAGAGGTGGTAGAGGAGACAAATGCCAGAGTCCGAATTGACAGTTTTGAGCATTGCGTGGTAGAAGTAAAGAAAGAGGACCTGGCTGGATTTCTTGAGAGCTTGAGCATGAAAGGGGTTGTTGGCTAAGCACACAACATATGGGATGTAGATATGTGTTCACGACAGGTACTTTTCGGGTTGGGATGGCTTTTTTGGGGGGTTGCATTATTAGGTTGCATGGAGTATGGGAAATATCTATCACCTGTGTGCAGGTTCCAATGAATAATTATCTGAAACCACAACCCTAGGAATGACAATGGCTTTTATTCCAAGCAAGTGTGCAATATATTATGAGAAAAGAGGCGAGGTAGAGTTCTTCTCTTATGCTTGCAATTACTTTCTCCTCGGTAACTGAGGTACGGATTGACTTCCGATCCCCACTAACGACCCCGCATTGTTCTCCATCTTTCCCAAGCAGCAAATGACAAACAGTGACACCTTAGATGTAGATCAGTTGAAAGGTAAACCAATTCCGAGCAGCAGCTTATCTCTCAATTTTTATTATTATTTCATTTTCATACCCCCTTATTCCTACTTTACGCTTTCAATTTGTTCTAGGTGGTCCCCAAGCTCATATAGCATTTACAATGCCTTTTAAATCTACTCAACCAGACATAAATCGCAAGTTCTTCTTGTCCTCTCCACTAACTAAAATTGACACTCTCCCTAGCACCTAACCTTCCTCTCTGGACCTGGCTCTTTAATTCCCCTTCATCCCCTCTCGCCAATAATCCCTCGTCTACAATAGCAGGTTTCACCGACGCCTCCACCACTGCCCGTATCTCCTACTCCGTCCTCAAGACCCATCCCATACACCTCTCTACTGCCCTAACCAAACACTTCAATCTCCAACGCGGTGACACTGTCGCACTTTTCTCCCACAACACAATATGGTATCCCTGCGCTATGTTTGCTGTTCTTCGTGTTGGTGGAGTAGTAAGTGGTGCTAGCCCTGCGTATGGAGTGGAGGAAATGGCATATGCGTTGAGCAAGGCAAAGGCAAGGTTTTTGTTCACAGTTAAAGAGAGGTTGGAAGTTGCTGTTGAGGCTGCTAAACAAGCAGGACTGAAGAAGGAGAATGTGTTTATTCTCGAGGGCAAGGAGGATGGCTTTAAGAATATGCAGGATTTACTTGAGATGGGGATGGGAGAGAAGGAGCAAGTTTTTGAATTGGTGTTGAGGGATGGGGAGAGTAATAGGGAGTTGTGTGGATTTTTGAGCTTTAGTTCTGGAACGACGGGGTTGCCGAAAGCTGTGAGTCCTTTCTATTTACGATAATGGCTTGGGATTGAAATTGACAGAGAGAAACAGGTCATGATCTCCCACCGCAATGTAATAGCCCAATGCCTCCAGATCCAACACATCACCCCATCCACACATAAAAAGATCCTCGCCGTCCTCCCCTCCTTCCACATAACCGGCCTCGTTCACGTCCTCCACCTCCCTCTTCTCCTCAATGCAGAAGTCTACTTCCTCCCTTCCTTCACCATGCAATCCATGTTCGACACGGTCGCAAAATATCAGATCAGCGAACTACTACTCGTTCCTCCGATCCTTATCCGCATGGTGAGAGACCCGATTGTTAAGGATTATGATTTAAGCTGCGTGCAAAGGTTTAGTAGTGGTGCGGCACCGTTGAGCGCGGAAATCATCCAGTTACTTGAGAAGACGTTCCCTGGAACGGGTTTCAAGCAGGGGTATGGAATGACGGAAAGCTGTTCGTGTATTACGGCTCATCCCCCAGAAAAATATGCATACGAGCATGCGCATAAAGTTGGTATGATTTGTGCGAGTACTGAAATTAAGATTATGAGTGACGAGGGGAAAGAATTAGGCATTGGGGAGCCGGGGGAACTTTGGGCGAGGGGCCCGCAGATTACCATGGGTTACTTGGAAAATGAGGAGGCAACAAGGAGTAGCTTTGATATTGGTGGTGAAGGGTGGCTGAGGACTGGGGATCAGGCTGTTGTGGGTAAGGACGGGATGGTTACTATCACTGACCGGATCAAGGAGATGATTAAGGTCAAGGGAATTGGAGTTGCGCCTGCAGAGCTTGAGGATTTGCTATTGGGGCATAAAGACGTAGAAGATTGCGCTGTTTTGGGGATTTCAGATGATTACAGCGGGGAGAGACCGAAGGCCTTTGTGGTCTTGAAGGGTGGAAAGAAGGGAGATATTAAGAGTGGGAAAGACTTGCTTACTTACGTAAAAGAGAAGAAGGTTCGCCATAAATGGTTGACTGAGGTAGAGTTTATTGATGCCGTTCCGAAGAGTGCAAGCGGGAAGATTTTGAGAAGGGTTTTGAGGGATAAATCTAAGAAGGGAGAGAAGGGAGTCGTTGTGAAGGATGAGAAGGGGGTCGGCGCGAAGCTATAGATATTGACAAACTTTTAGAGATAAAATGAAGCGCGAACCCAAAGGTCCCTAACAAAAACATCCCTTTAGTAAATTCGTAAGTCAGTCTGGAAAAGGTACTGATTCCTATTTTGATGAATTACATATTGTTTTAATCACAAATATTGTACGCTAAGCCACTTCCTCTTATTTTCACTACAACACCCTGATCTCATGCACAAACACACAAGGTTGTCGATCGAAGCGCATTATGTATCAAGTAGCATTTGACCATTTGCCTGCATCTTATACACTAAGAATCCATTTCTGCATTTCATACTCGGTACCGGCTTTGGTGTTGGCTTAGTCTTCCATTCTTCAAATTCTTTCCTCTGTTCAATATATTCTGCAAGTACGTTTGCCTGTAATATTCCAACATTCGAAGCTAAGAGTCTTAGTCGTCTTATGACCCACTGGCGGACTGTCTCTGTTGCCAAATCCATCACTCCCACGAGGTACAATGGCCAAAGGATAAAGTACCCCTGGGACCCTTCCAGCAGAGTTGTAGCTTGCTTCCCTATTGCGTTCCTTGTATGCTGTGGTACACTTGCGAGGATATCTGCTTGAAGCTGTAGCATAATCGCCACTGAGCTCTCATTTTGAGCAGTGATCTCCCTCTCCGTAAATACTGGATTCAAGGCCTTTGCACCAGCAAGAACCTGATCTCGGATTGTTTCGTGAAGCAGTATTCTGCATGTCCGCATCCCGTTCCAAATTTGCGATGTCCAATGATTCTGGTATTGGTGATAGAAACCATTCCATATTAGCTCGGGGTTTTCGCTTGTATAAACTGCATTGAAGCTGAATTCCTCTGATAATGCTTCATATATCTCGATGAAGCGACGATCGAGCACTAATGCAGCCTCCACGATCGCTCGAGGCCCTAAAATCTCGCAGTTCCGGACTGCTGCTCTAAAAATAGTATAGTCAATGATGACTTCTGAGATTTGCCAGGCTGGCTTTGCTGGATCCATGAATTTGCTCGCCTTTTCTCGCAATTCAAGAATTTCTGCTGGTATTGCCACAGTACGCTGGACACTGCTTAGCATCAGATTTGACATGACTTGAAGGAACATTCGTTGTCCAGCAACAGTGTTGAACTGTTCAGCTCCACGAAGCTTCACTAACGCTGTGGCTCCTTCAATATGTTTTGTCCAAGCGCCGAGTGAAGCCCCATCAACACCCGTAATCGTTTCAAATATGCTTAATATCATGACAGTGAAAAGTGTGCTGTCCTTCCTGACATCAGTAGGTGATTTTAATGCAGCATTTGTCAAGCGAAGAGCAGCTATATAGTCTTTTCGTGATTGTACCACCATTTCAGGGGAGTGTGTTACATGTGAGAGACTTGCGAGGCCGACTGCACTCATACTGGCAAGGAGATAATCTTCTGAACTCGTTTGGCTACAGAGGGTTCCGAGGAGGTCGAAATTTCGAAGAAATAAGGAAGAATTTGTGTAAAAGTATCCCTGTGCGCGCTCGTGTATTGTTGGAGGAAGTGCATAGAGAGCAGGTGGTAACATCGAACTCGCAAAGCCTCCAATGTATTGGTCAGGGTAGTGGAATGAGAATTTGGCTAACTCTCTTTCTAGGTTTTGTGTGTCACTATCATCCTTCGGGAGTAAATGAGATATGGTTGATGACGGGGATGCGGCTGATGAAGTGGATGGCGTCCCAGGGTTGGAAGATGCTTTCGCTTTCTTTGATTTTGCTCGAGCTTTTGCCTTTTCAATGACTGCATTGCTTTCATTCCGGAACATAAGATCTAATTGGTTGCGATAGCCAGGGCAAACTCGCTTGGCTCGTACACATTGGCTGCAGGATGGAGTGAGGCGATCACACTAAGTTTGTTAGGCCTTGATCACAGCAAAGAGGATACTAGAAGGAGAAGATTGCCGGTTGCTAGGCCGATGGTACATAACAGACCTTTTGTGGTGGAGCGGGGAGCTACTTACTCGAGTTTTTCTGTCCCTGCAAGCTTGGCAGCCAGTTGATGGCTTACCGCAATACACCATAGTGAGCAACACTTGAGCTTTTTATAGAAATTACCCAATTAATTGGTGCAAACGTAAATATATGAGGGTTTTGAAGTTCGAAGGGGAACCTTCTATAAGTCTCTGATCCCGGACATATGTCCTTTCGTTGTCTTGATTCCCTTAAGGCAGAAATTGGGTTTGAGCAGGAAGCTTGAGGCTGAGTGTTAAAGTATACGCAACGAGGGCTATGTGAACCAGGAAGTGATTTGAGGAACTGTAAAGCTATGATTGGTAATGCGGGCTGCTCATTGCCCTTCAGTTTGCGATGAGATGTTGATCGATTTCGAGTATCTTCAGCCATGTATGGACGATCCACCGGGAGGTTAGAATGATGGGCATTAAGCTAGTCTTATTAGAGATAACAGCTCGCAGCGCCAATGATTTTGTGGGTCGCGTCACTGTTGTGAGGCAGTGCTGCTTTTCAGACAAGGGAGGATGACGACGCTATAAGCTGTGGACTTCTAGGTTGAAGACCCCAAAGTTCGTCAGTTAGCGCATGAAATTTCCGGCATTGTGTTAGACACGGGAAGAATCTGTAGATAAGGTTTTCGGATGAGCATAGCTTTCCTCATGGAAGATGAGAAGAGTTATCTATTCAGCGAATGGGAACTGTGATATCGTACCAACATCACGTGATTATAGTACCGTCATCGTGGCTCAGCCCTACGCATGTGAAATTAATTTCGTGGTTGTGGATTGTACGATCAAAGTTAATTGAGACGTTGATGCTGTCTGCTAGGAGAGAGGATCCCATCGTAGAATGGCCAATGAAATGTGATTTTTGGCTGGAGCACTTCAAAGGTTCAGGCGCTTTTCAGATCAAGTCCCTCCTCCGAACCATTGAACCAGAAGCTTACACTAAAGCTTGGACTCAGGCTTCTGACATAGTGCCACCAACCCAACGGAATGTATAGGCAATCTCCTTCTTTTAGAATGCATTCAACATATTCTGCTTTCGAGAATAGCGGAAACATTTTGCGTGCTTCATCTCGATCTTCAGCGTCCCCGTCCCAGCCTTCCAGGAGACCAACATCGAGGGTACTGGTGTTGCTCATATCTACACCTCCATTCTCAATAGCTCGAGCATACAGTTTCTCACTTTCTCGTGGTGCATAAAGTCGGACGTATTTCTTTCCTACGACCTGCGCAAGTATATTATGGTATGGATCGGTATGCAGAGGACTGATAGTTCCAGCAGGCCCGAACCAGGCGTTCAATAAGGGCTCACCTAGTTGTGGTAATGCTGCATGCTCTGCAGCTTGGGGTGAGGATTTGTGGGGTGGGGAACAAGAGGCATAACAGAAGTCTGGTATAGCAATATCGTTTCTGAGAGATGGAATCTGAGAGAAGAGGTTGTGTTGCGCGAGATATCCTATTGTAGAGCCGGAAGGTTTGGGGTCCTCCGACATATATACCTCTAGAAATTCTTTCAGCGACACAATTTTCTGACTCCAGCCATCATCAACATAGCTCCTTCCGAGCTCTATTGGTACTAGTCGTCGACCACCAATTGTTCTTGACATGAGATATGAAGGACAGCTCCAAGGCCGTTCATTCCGGGCAGGCCAATGTTCAAGACAACTTTCCACGATGAGTGGTCCTGGTCCGAGCTCTGGATCCTTTGGACACAACATGTGGTCTTCGAATTTCGAGAGGGATAGGCTTGGAACTTTCAGTACTGGCTTCGAGATCGGTGGCACAAAGGTGCAAAGAGTCGAAAATCGGTCACGTTTCTGTCTCTTGTTGTGTCGAGTTTCCACTTCTTCGGGAGTGGTTTTACTTGAGAAAAGCTTTTCAGATTTATTGTCGATCTTCTGTAAGATGTCAAATGCTCGATTGAGTGACTCCATTTTGTCATTCGAGGGTGGGCCAGCCATGATCAGAGCCATATCAATTGTCTGTACTATCTCATCAATGGATGCTCCATCTGTTCTCTGCAGAAATGCCGAATCCACGGTCACTTTTGGAGCCTTCAATTGTCCCCAGGCTTTCGCAGCGAGGGCTGAGACCTTCAGCAAACTTGCATAACGATAGAGCTCCCTCCAACACGCTGGAACTTCCTTGAAAGGAAAGGCATAAAATTTCTCCTTGGCAAGCGATCGAAGATCATCGAGGCGTTGAATAACGAGATCATGGACTAGACTTTGATCTTTGATACCTTTACATAATGTCAAAAGGAGTCCAAGAATGGCAGGCCCACATGACTTGACGTTACTTTCATCAACTGGGGGTAGGATATGATTAGAATCGAGAGAGAATTGAAATACTCCAGGATCGCAAAAGGAGCCTAGACACAATTGAATCAATTCCTCTTCATAACTTCGTGGAGGAGGATCCTCTTGATCGTCATCATGTGGCATTGCAGCCTCGATCTGCGATTTGATTTGAGTCACAGAGCTACTTTTGTAGCCGCCAATGCTATAGAGTTCACGTGAATGAACAGGACTAAGTTTTCTGTATAGACCAAGGCGTGGTTGTAGAAATTGAGGAGGTGGATGGAAGTTAGATATTTTGATCGCGAAATTTTGTTTGAAGGTGTATTGGGATGGCGCTAGTGGTTGACCCGAGATTTAGGCTTCTTTAGGTAAGTCCGAAAATGGGGTACAGAAACTCTTGTAACTGCTGTGTTAGATCCGAATATAATTCTCACACACTTTGCAGTTGATACCGTATAGCACGATGATAGACGTTCTATATTATCATGAAACAAAGACTTTCTTCTACACAGTGTATGCATTTCTCAGCGCAGCGATGGTATCCTGCACATACTCTTTTCCCTTTTCAAGCTCACCATCCCAGTGTCCAAAAGGATGCCCAACACCCTCATAAACTTTGAGAGTACTTGGAGTTCCAGCCTTTTTCAGGACCTCATGATATGCAATTCCTTCTGAAGTCAGAGTATCAACACCAGCTATGTGGAGAGAAGCCGGTGCGAGGTTAGCATGGGATGAGGCTAGAATTGGTGATGCTCGCCAGTCCTGGGTTATATTTTTTCGAGCATCTGGATTTGAGATCAGCAGTCAACCAAGTAAGAAAGAAGCAGCACTTGGGCACTAACCTATATCAGTGCCAAGCCAGAGTTGGTAGAACCACCTCAAACGATCCAGTGGCAGACATGGTGCAAATTCGTTCTTGATATAACTTTCATACGGGACATCTGGATCAGCAGGACCTTCCAGGGGTATGAATCTCGTATCCACGGCTGGAACAACAAGGAGTTGAAGTACCAACTTTGGCATATTGGGGTCATCTCGTTGCATCAAAGCAAGACCTGCTGCAATGTGTCCGCCCGCTGAAAGCCCGCCCACTGACACCCGGGAAGAATCAATTCCCAGCTCGCTTGCCTTCGAAAAAGTCCATTCTAGAGCCGCCCAAGAATCTGTCAAGGGAATTGGATGTGGAAACTCAGGTGCCAACCTGTAATCAACATTCACGATGATGCAGCCAAGAGCTTGACAGATCTGTCGACACCAGGATTCATCAGTTTTTAAATTGCCAATCACAAAACCTCCTCCATGGTAGTTAACATGAGCTGGAAGTTTTCCATTTTTATTTTTCAAGCCACTCTTGGAGATCGCATCTTCAGTCGGGAAGAAGACTTGGACATCGATTTGCCCATCTGGATCTGGTACAGTAACTTTGTATATCCTGATATTCCCGACTTCAGGATATGGTCCAGGACATATTTGGAAGGTATATTTGGACCTGTCTTTATTGTACTCTTCGTATGAGACTTGATTTGCTTGAACCCGTGGGGCTATTGTCTTGTGAGTCAAACATACATCAATACCTAGAAGCGGACAAAGAAATATATCAAGAATATACCTTGGTACTTGGTGAAGATTTCTGCAAATTGAGGATCTAGTCTGTCCACCACTGAAGGATGTAGAGCATTTGGAAGAGGAGTTTTTTCACCCATGACGATATTCACAACTTTGAAATTATTGGGGTTTCAAAGAATTCTGAGATTTTGTTAGGTGGAGCTTCTAAAAATGCCACAGAGCATAATTTTGCGGTACTTGTTGCGTGTACACCATTTCTAAGATAAAAATTGATGCTCATGTGTGTTACCTGGATGGAGTTCCTTAAGAGTGGGGGACTCCGCTCAGGACATCAGACCAACACCACACGTTTGTGCAGCTTTAGGCAAGCTTTTAGGCTTGCGGTTTCCCCTATCAATCTGCAGCTAATTATCTGACATCCCACCCTTAAAACTTAATGAAGCAATGTTCCCCGCAGTTCTTGGGAAACGTTGCGCCTTGGTATCTTTCTTACTTTGCGTTATCAAATCAGATTTGTTCAGTTGACATTAATATTTCTAGGGTTCTCAGAGGACAAATAGTATTTCTGGACGTTGCATGCTTTTCATGGTATCTCTTTCACACCATCAAGTGGACCCTTGCCTCATCATGGATGTGGCAACCAATATGGACCCCTTGATAGTCCAACCGCACAATTGACCGGCGATAACGATCGACAGTTCGCCGGGCAAGTATTAAAGCATGGATTTCATTCAAATAAAGCATTTCTAAGGTCCTAGAACTTCTTGTCACCCCAATTTTGCTTCTCGGAAGGAAAATTCATGATCGGCTCTCATCATGACTTCCTCGAACGAATTCTCTTTGAAGATGCAGGATAGACAATATGTGACTGACCAGAAGCATGGTTTAAGCTCGGAATCTGATGTCGAACGGATTTCTATTGATGCCTACACTGTTGATAGGCAGCTGGAGAAGCGATTGCTTTGGAAATTCGACCTTTATATCCTTCCGATGTTATCTGTCATGTACCTGTTCAAGTAAGTTACGGAACGGAGACTATTGAGAATATACTTATGAAACGCAGCTCAATCGATAAATCTAATCTCGGAAATGCAAAGACGGATGGACTTACGACAGATCTTCACTTCAAAAGCAATCAATACAACATCCTATTATCCATTTTCTATGTTCCTCTAGTCCTCACGGGTCCTCCGATGAATATGCTCACGAAGAGATTCGGTGCAAAGTTCGTCCTTCCAATTGCAATGATGATTTTTGGTGGCATGGCAATGCTGAGTGCTGCTTGCACGAATTTTGGAGGCATCGTAACGACGAGGTGGTTTCTCGGAATGGCAGAGTCTGGATTTTATCCTGGTGTCATTTATTATTTGACGACTTTTTACAAGAGAAACGAACTTGCAGGGAGACTGAGTATCTTTTATGCTGCAAGCGAAGTTGCTGGAGCCTTTACAGGATTGATTGCCTTTGGTGTGTTTCAAATCAAGTCGACGCTCAACGGTTGGCAATATCTTTTCTTGATTGAAGGTAAATTGTCATCAAACCTTGAGAAGGCCTTCTCTGACTTTGAATAGGTGGCCTTACTGTGCTTGGCGGTATTGTTGCGATCATCATTCTTCCAAAATCCGCGGCAACTGCTTATTTCTTGGATGAAGAGGAGAAGACATTGGCATACCACCGTATTGCCGCAAATTCCTCCACGGGTAAGTACACCAACCTTACACCCCTCGAGAAATCAATGACTGACTTGAAACTAGTTGTCGACTCGAAATTCTCTTTCCGCCAAGCAATTAGAGTATTCAAACGAGATCGCTTATGGCCAGTATATATGATAATTGGCTTCTGTACTGGAGTTCCTCTCTTTTCAGTCTCTAATTTCCTTCCCCAAATCGTTGCCAGACTTGGATACAGCACAGTTAAGACAAACCTCTATACCGTTGCTCCCAATGTCGTGGGTGCGTTTTGTGTCGTTTATGTCGCTTTTTCGTCTGACCATTTTGGCGACCGATCGATTCATCTTGCATCAACTCTTGCGACGACAGCAGCTGGATTTGTAGTTCTAGCTTGCATCGATGTAACAAAGCACCTCGGCGTGGGATATTTTGCTTGCTTCATGCTTTGTGCAGGAGGATTCATTACTTCACCTCTTCTCGCTACATGGTACAATAACAACACGCCAGATGAAAATCAACGGGCCATTCTTACACCTGTCATGGTCGCGACAGCAAACTCCATGGGCCTCGTAGCTGCGAATATTTTTACGGAGAAGAGCGCCCCAAGATATGAAATGGCAAGTATTATTTGTGCTTGTTTTGGGTTTGCTGGCTCGGCACTTGCCTTGGCCTTGGGTTTTTGGATGAAATGGGATAACTCAAGAAGGAACAAATCTCAGGGCGTGGATTTGAAAGCTGGAGATGTTCCAACGACTGAGTTGAAAGATGGACAGAAGTCGGAAGGGTGGAGGTGGATGGGTGGCGTTCCATAAAGACGCAAGAGGATTTTATATGTACGAGAGTTTCTAGGGGAATATACTTAAGTCTTATAAAGAAATAAATGATATCCGCTTTTGTATGATTTTATTAAAATAACTTTCGAGTTATCCCGAAACTGCGGATTCAGGGGCTTACATGAGAGAGAAATCCCACGCCAAGCATGGCGCAAAACAGCCCCCACCGTATCCACAAATAATGTACAGGAAATGCTTAAAGTCACCCTGTTTCTCCCTATCAGACAGTTTCACTCTTGCTCTCACCGTTTTACATATATCTTAAATAACATAGCCTTCAATATTTATTACGCTTTGTGTACAGCCGGATAAATTTAGGATGGTGTCAATCAAGCAAGTCACGAATTTCACGAATGATGCTGGTGAGAATATCCCACTTTACTTTAACCTTTCTCATGCCATTTTTGTATGATTTGGGTACAGAAAGAATGAACGATTTCATATCATGATGTGAATCTATAAATCTGCATTGCTTCTTCTTCTTTCTTTCTTCTAGAAATTGCTCTCAAGATATAGGTTGACAAGTATCTTTAGCTGGCCTTGAGAAAGTCCTTCGTCTTTTCCAATCACTGGCCCAAATCGCGGCAGACTCCAATCAACCACAAGCGCAAGCATTTAACCAATTTCGAAGACAATTGGCTATTGGTAGGTGCTTTCCACTTTGATAAGACATGTTAAGAACATCCCTTGACCTTTCTAGGAAGGAGATACTTCAGATTTCTGAAATTTTATGACGCGTTCTTAATTGCTTGGACAGTCTTCATTTCGCAGAGCGATGGTAGTGGTAAAGCATCGAGAATTGTGAGAGTTATAGATTCGATAAGGTGGGCATGCCTTGGGACGTATTTGCTTCTTGAAGCGACTACCATCGTTCGTATTCATTCAACCTGACCTAAGATTTCACTGACGGGAGCTAGCTCGACGCAATGGGCGTATATAATGTCACTTGGGCCAAAGTTATGTTTCTGGAAGCAAATAAGTTTTGGTTCTACAGCCTGAGCTTGGGGATCTCGTTGAGTCTGGTACAGCTCTGGAGTTTGTACACCGAGTCCCCGATATCTGGAAAGACAGGTAACGAGAAGAGGAGGAAAGAGGAAAAGAAGACATTTAAGTCTGAAAAGGTGAAATGGGAAATGGAGAGGAACAAGGTTGTGAGAAAGTTGGCATTGGATAGCTTTGATCTGTTCATTCCTGGATATACAACAAGGTGGTTGGGGATATCTTCAGCCAATGTCGGATATTGTAGTGTGATGAGCACGATATTGGGAAGTGTAGATATCTGGGAGCGAGTCCAGAGACCTTGATGAAACTAGACATTCCACTAAATGTAATTCTGAAGCCCTACTTACTCTTCTGTATCTACACTCTTGTCCCACCAAAATTTGCATTCCTTCTCAACCCATTCACTCCCTCTCATCTCGGCTACTATGCCTTGGTTGCTCCCTCCCGCTCTTTCATCATTACCCATTCCAAAAGTCATCACTTTCCTCCCATTTGTTCCTCCGTAACTTTTCCACTCTGGTCTGTCTCCGAATCTTCCTTTCACAGTATTTGGATCCCCAGTTGTGATAAAACTTGTGACTGCCTCGTGATAAACACCACTGATATCTCTCTGGGTCTTCCCAAGCTTTGTGATGCTTTCCTGGAATGACTGATAGTACATATTGTCTCCATGATTCGCACCTCCGAGAACTGTTGAATTGACGGCCCAGTGGAAGACCCAAACAGGAGCGCTTTCCTGGCTGGCCGCGACGATCTCGCCAGTTTGTCTGACTGGGCAAACGTATGCGTAATGTGCGTAAGCTTGTTCTAGTCTTTTGAATTGTTTCTGAATTTTGAGAGCTGAAAGATCGCGAGTATCAAGGTACTTTGAGTCTGGGGCAAGGAGAGGATCTGGGTACAATTCGTTGATTTTATTCAGGTCAGATATGGAGAAGTGTGGAAGCAGAACATGGAAGAAATCTGTGAAGCCATTAGATGTATCGATATTTCTTGGGACATAGAATGTCCCTTCATTGGTTGCATGACCAGTCATGATTGGGACATTGTTCCATTTTCCAGTCTTCCAAGCATCTATTGGTCGTTGATGAATAATTTCGCCATCAATGACAGGTTGGAAGGCCCAACGGAGAGAAGGATTATATTTGTCGAAGACTTTTGTTTGGGCTTTTGTAATTACGGAAGACGGTCGCTCGCGAAGACAAGACATTGTTGATTCTTTCCGAACACCAGAGCAACCTGTTTCCTCAAGGAAGAGTTTGAATTGATCTTCATGGACGGAGGCATCAGGTGGATGAACAGCTCGCGAGGTTGGTGCTCCGGATTCGAGAATGGCTTTGTGAAAAAGTGGTTTAAAGCCTTTTTTAAAGTTGAGGAGATGGTGTCCGATCTATGACAGGAGTCAGTTTTGATTCTGCTGATTTTGGCATCTATAGAGGTGCCCTACAGAATGAGCTCCGGCTGACAACCCAAAAATTGTCACGTCATCTGGATCGCCTCCAAATGCCTCAATGTTATCCTGAATCCACTGGAGTAGAAAGACTTGATCATGAAGACCAATATTCACAATATTTTCCTCGAAAGTGAGAGAAGATGGTAAGAAGCCTAGTGATCCAATCCTGTAATTGAAGCTCACTCCAATGAATGGCTTTTCTGACCAAGCAACCATCGAACCAGTGTTGTGCATCATAGCTTTGATAATTTAGTTCAAGCGTCCTTGGAAATAGGGTATGACTTACAGCTTCCCCTATTGAAAGCCCCACCATGAATGTAAACCGCAACGGGAATTTTCTTTCCGTTTTTTAGAGGCCTTTGTCGAAAAATGTTGACACTCATGCAGTCTTCACTACTGTGGCTGCTTTTTCCAGAAAGCAATTGCTTTCCTGGGCAACTGGATGTTGCGATTAGCTCACTTGTTACCACAGTCTCCTGAGAGACCTACATGGGACCATATTTCTTCGCGTCGAAGGTGTCATTTGAAGATGGGAGCGAAACTGCACGTCGAAATCGACGATCCCCAGTGGGTGCTTGAGAGTATGGGAACCCGAGGAATGCCTCAATAGGAGCAGGAAAGTTCTCATTGAGAAGTGTGCCGATTATTAATCCCTGCTGAAGCTTGATCTGAGGTTCTACTATTGAGTTGGAAGTCCATAATGAAAAATACAATGAAGTAACATCCTGAAAAATGGAAGAATAGAAGATCAAGAAGGAGATGAGTGGCACAACACCAAGTAGGAAAAGCTGGGTTATTGGTGGCATGGTCACGGAAAGCAACATGGCAAAATGAAGCAAAATTCGAAATCAAATGAACAGTTGAAGTTGTAGTATTAACACCCCACCTTTGAGACCAGATTTCAGTGGGTTAGTTCCGAAACAGATAGCAGGGATAAAAAATACTCCACTACGGCAGACTGAGAGTTGCCCGAAGGGTGATAATTAGCCCGGAGTAATGTGGGTATGATCGTGAAGATAATCAGTTCGGAAAAGCCGAGTGACCGGTTGCGGGGAAATCAGAGTATAGACCGTCTCCCACGACTTTGAGAGGTTGCATCGTCACTTGTGTTCTAGCGACAAACCTCACGAAATCTAAAGAAGTACTACCATCAATATTTATCTAATTACATAGAGTGCTAGTCTGTTGATCCAAGAAACAGATGCGATTTTTATGGTTTTCGGCATCTTGTAATGCCTCTCACACCATGTTGCAATATTGTATAACATTTGGAACTCAGGGCATTCTTAGCTTTTAAATGCTTCGTCACCAACTGAACTTGACACTTTCTAAAAGGGATATCTTTAATATGGTCTGGTAAGGTCCCTATGTCATAAGTAACCTTGTTTCAGCTATTAGCAAAAGAGGTTAAGGATGCTAGGACTTCTATAAGAAAATTAATGTATTTATTAGGGGAGTGCTTGCTTATCGTTTTGATCTCCTGATAGAAGCTGAACTGTAAGATGGTAAATCTTTTTTGGGAAGATACTAATTTGATTCTTCTAAAACGTAATATGGTTAAAGCCGTCGCTATAACAATAATTCATGTGCAAAGTGGTAGGTTTTGGGTCGTTTTATGGACTTTATTTTATCATTATTATTTATTATTTTTTTATTTTTAGAAAAGTGAAACGCAAGTATTAGATGAGGCGGAAGGTTGAAATCTCCGTCTTCGCGTGGCACATTTTCCATTGACTCAATGAGCGGGTCTGAAAATTTAGCTCGTGGAGATTGCATCATACCGAAGTGGAACTTCTCCTGGCTGAGATGGAGTTGGAGAACGAGCCTGTCGTTCAGATCGTGTCTTGTTGCTTTAATGATATTTGAATATAGTGATTAGCATTGTGGCTAAGGTGCAGTGTTTGACTACCTATCTTTAGTCTCTATGGCAAGTGCATGATGTATTGCATTTCTAGGCCAGGCTACGTTCTGCTCTCATGTGTTGAATATTTAGAAGATTACTGAGAATCCCATGAGACCGATTTTCAACGGAACCCATAGCCAGGTGTTTGCAGGCGCAGCATTCCGGCTCTCATATACCAATATTTGAGAGAGTTTGGGGAGAGCATTTTGTCGATTCTCAAGCGTGGAGAATATAACTGGTTATAAGCAGATACCCCACTCTTATCTATATATGCCGACCATTGAAAGAATTTTGCAAAAATCAATGATCGAGTCTCGGGCATGAGATATATAATTACTCGTATGCTCATATGTTAGTCTTTAAGAGACTTGGATAAAGCGAATACAGTTGAAACGGTGAACATTGGAGCAGATGCCCGGATCCCAAGTTAATTAAGGTAAATAGCTTAGTGAGATCACGTTCTTGGCTTTATCACTTTTGAATTTTGTGTAATGCTCCCCTTTTAGGCAAAAAGGGCCAGCCTGCTCTAGAAATATGTTTCTACTTAAAATCATAGATAAATAAGTACTAGAATGATTATTTTTCTATTTGAATTACCTAAGATATAATAAATCAAATCTAATACTTTCATTATCCAATACCCATATAGATCATAGGGCGAAATTGTAGGAGTTGCCATTGACGGTTTTCATTTGAGTTAAATGCGGCATATTGAAACTTGGTTATTCACGCAAGTGGTCACCATTTAAGTGTACTTGATAATGCGCCCCCCCCCCCCCCCCAAACATGCTTAGATTTCTGACATTAGATCAGAACTATCAATATTTAAAGGTCCACGCTCCATCTTTAATATTATAGAGCAATTTCTAGAGAGATTCGGTGAAAACCTCATGAGTGCTAATATCTGTGACGGGATTCTAAGTTCGATCAAGTTACTCTAGGCGGCTTTGAAGCAAGTATCGAACTAGTAATTAGTGCTTATCAAGGGAAGCCGTACTCAATTTCTGCAATAATTAAATGTAAGATCGAATTTTAATTTTTACATGTACTTCTAAAATTTTACTATCTACTCACACTAAACCCCCTATCCGCCAATAATCCATTCCCTTCAGAGATAGCACCAATAGATCCTCCTTCTCCTTCCACCCGTCTCCAAAAAACTTCTTCTTCGCATCTACCTTCGAGATTTTTCCATTTAAGCTAATGGGTATATCCTCTCCCTCTTTCAACCAATACAACACCGTCGGCTGCTTGAACAGAAACAAACCCGTTTGGTCAGTCAGATCCTGACGCAGGGTATCGAAATCAGGTTGTGTAAAACCAGGTTTGAGCTTTAGGATTGCGGCGGCTCGCTCTTTGTATTCGTCGTCGTCAACCGGGAGAACAACTGCAGCGCTAATGTAGGGGAGAGTGTGTAGTGCCGTCTCGATCTCCATGGTGTGGAGGGTGAACCCCCAGAAGTGCAATACTGTAAGTGTGTTAAAATATATATTGTTTGTTTGAATGGAGATGAGGAGTGCACACCATCGATGCTGGCTCGACCATGGAGGGTATAGCAATCTCCAACTTTCGAGGCACAGTCCCCAGTCTTGAAGAAGCCGTCGGAGTCGAAAGCCTTTTCGGTTACGGTGGGGTCAGTGGAAATGTATCTGTCATGTTTTGTTAGCTTTGTTCATGTTTTGCCTCGAATTCATGGCTACCTTGAAAACATAGTAGGAGCCTTGAGTCTCATCTCTCCATCCACGATTTTGGCCTCAACTCCCGGTACAGGGGGTCCAATACAACACTAACAACGATTAGTGGATATCCCTGCACAAATTCCTACCTGAAATCTTACCATGTCCTCGTAGACTGGATTCTCCCATCCCATGCTACAAATCAGCGTCATTTCTGTCGATCCATACAAATTCAACAATGGCTTCCCACGCCGTAGTTCCGTCCATCGTGCCTGGGTAAACGGTGGTAGAAGGGATCCTGAGACACCGGCGACTCTCACCGCAGTCATGCCATGAATATAGCGCTCTTTTTCAGCAGGGGGGAGACCAGCAATGTGTTCATCAAAGTAAATTGCGAGTCTGTCGTAGCCTGTTGCGGCTATGTCGAAAATACTGACATCTCCTTTGCTGACACGTTCCCAGAACCACTTTTCATTGAACACACCAACACAGACTTCTCTGTATTTCATGATGTTAGAATCCCATTTTCCCGCGTTTGTGGCTTCAAGAAAAGTACTCATTTACGTGCGACCTGGGAGTAGATGCGTTGAACTTACAAGCAGGCACCTGACATCAAGGTGGGGATGATACCAAAAATTCCTCCCATCCAATTGCCAGGTTTTTGATTAAGCACTACATCATCTTCTGTCAATTTCCAAGTCTGTATCCGCTCCCGTGCGGACGCGAGAAGAGCTTGGTAAGTGTGCACAACACCTTTCTGATTCCCCGACGTGCCTGAGGTGAAAAATAATGAGCCAGTTCGAGTTGGTATTGGCTCAGAAGTTGTTTCTATTTTGTAGTCACGAAGTGTTATAGTCTCTGGATAGGAGGTCTCGATTTGCACAATCGGAATTTGAGGTACATCGTTGCCGGCTTCAGCGCATAGAGCTCGAATGGCGTCGACTTTCTCGGTGAAGGACGAGGCATAGAGAAGAGCAATTGGTTTTGCGAGCTTAAAGAACCGAATCATCTCTTCGGGCCTAATGACCACAGCTGGAATTTACCTTAGCTGAAATCCATGTTCTAGTGATATGAAGAAATACTTACATTGGGGTGAGTGAGCAGCGCCTAGAGAGAATATGGCGAGCATCGAAACCACGTACTCCCATCCTGGCGGGGCAAGCAAGAAAATAAACCTATCCTCGCTATCATTTCCAGAATACTGCAAGATACTGCTTTGCAATTTGGCGCGGAGTAGAGAAACGCTATGAAGCAATTGCCCGGCTGTGGCTGTTACCCCGGATGAATGATCTCGGAGGATAATTTTGTTTGGACTTCGAACCGCACGCTCTGTGAGCTCGAGGAAGGGAGATATTTGAGGAAGAAGTTGCATCTTGAAATAGTGATTTCAATAGAGAAGGTGATGGGAAGATAGGACACCCTTAGGTGATGTGACCCTTTTAGCCACACTGAATACTCTACTTGAGAAAGACAGACATTCTTAGGTGATATAACTCTTTTAGCCACACCGACTACTCTTCTTCAATATCATTGAAATAGTAGAATAATGAAGCTCTTGCTTTGAGACAGCAGTTACACGTGTCAGCAGATGCGAAATATTGCTTTTGATTTGCGATCAAATGTCTTGAAGATCGTCCCCCGTCCAGCCTAGCCCGCGCGGGTGCATGGATTGCAGCCACCATGCAACGGGAACCACCGAGGGAACTAGTTTCACAAATGTTCAACATTTGAAAGCTAGACTCGGGAACTTTAAGTTACATTCAATGGAGAGTATGGATTCATGGATGAACGTTGCAATACCGTATGCGCGCTGAAAAAATCTGCCTCCCACCGCATTTTTGTGGACTTGAAGACTTGTTTCGGCGAGACACTGCGCTTTAAGCCTTTGTTGCACAGGTAAACCTTGGCTAGTTTACTCAGACGTAACTACACCGCTGATATTCTGAGTGTGTGACTGGAAAAACTATTGTTTCAACAGTCTCTCATGAGAAAACAAAACAGAGTTCTTTGATATTCCACAAGAACAAAGTAGCTTTCCCAACAAAAGAGATGTCTTAAATGCCTCTCCCTTACTCGAACGAAATCCTCGTAATAAATTTCATAAGCCCGCTTACTTTTGTCCCATTAGGAAGTGCATCGGGCTACAACGCTGTCCTTCCACCACAAGTTATCCCAGAGGACATGTCTCAAATTAGTCAATTGCAGAGATATGCGCATCAGTTCCACAATGTATTGCAATGGCTCACTAGTTTCAACAAAAATGATGTCTTAAGGTGGCAAGATGGGCGTTTAATCTTGAACATGTCTTACAATCTGTCTTGTGTACCTTGTAAGCCACATCAGATAATCGCAGTATTACTGCCACCATTGGACAATTGCATAATTCCCTCCACGGCTCGTTGGAGCATAATATTGGCGGGCTTTCACTATTACTCGGCCAGATAAGTTTAAGGATATTTTACCCTACAGGTGCTTAGTATAGGTAAAAATATGCAAGTTGCCCTGTTTGGGTATCAATATCGAAGATAGTAAGAATTTAATTCTTTTTATAGAGTAGGAAGAACGCTTTCATGAGTACTACCTAGATCCGATCTTCCGGTGCCAGATTTGGGCGGTTGCCCCGCGGCGGGAGGCGTATAAGAAAACCTTGAATATGGCGCACGATGGAACAAATCTTACTGCCTCATTGGTAAGATTGGAAAGACAAGAAGCAACTGACTTAAAACAGAGGAAAAGTTCTATTGTATGACGTGTTTTCTTAGTAGCCAAGACAGTACTAATTAGCTCAGTGATCTACTTTACTAAAGATACTTGTATATAATTCTGCAAGAAAGCTGTTACCAACAGCGTCAGCCTAGGAGTAGAAGAAAGTTCTATATCCCAGATCAACAGAAAGCAAGATGGCAGGACTTCGACCCGCTGATATCGAATCCCTTGAGGCTTTCAAGAATATCTCGCCTGACTCGGGATGCCCAACTTTTGTTCATCCCCTCTTCAATCCTAAGATCGCAGCCCACTCACCGCCAGACCCCCCTTACAAGGAGATCACCCCCCCAAAGGATCGAGGAAGCTTTGCTGATCCGGAAAAGAAGGCATTGTTTGCTGTCGCCACGCCAGTGGACCTGACCGAAAGCATTGGTATTTCGGCACTGATGGCCTAGCATAGGCTGTAATCTGTCTTCTCATATTTTTACTGACAGTTAGTCTAGGCACTGAGCTAAAGAATGTTCAACTTAGTCAGTTAACTAACCAACAATTGGATGAGCTAGCTGCACTGGTCAATGAGCGTGGTGTCGTCTTCTTTCGGGAGCAAGACTTGACAACTGAAAGGCAGGTTGAGATCTTTGAGCATTTCGGGATACTGGACAAACACCCGACGCAGAAGGTTCTTTCCCCGGACACTATCGAGTTTAAGAAAAAAAACTTTTTCTGATAGATTCTAGGATACAAAATATTTTGTAGTACGAGGGAGTAATGCGGATTGGCGCACGCTATTGAGCTATACCCCATGGCCACTCCCAGATTTCCATTCCGATACGAGCTTTGAGATTAACCGTATACCCTCTGGCTGAACCTATATTCAAACATATTCCTGACATGATATAGCCCCCAGTTACTCTATGCTGCGTATGGAAGAGCACCCCGAGGTTGGCGGAGATACAGCATGGGTCTCTCAGTACGGCACTTACGACGAGTTGAGTCCCCAAATTCAAAAGTTGTTGGAGAGTTTGCATTGCGTCCATACCTCACGCTTGCAGTACGACACCACAATTGTGAGCAGGTTTTCCATTGCCATTTACCCCATCCCGAGCTTGGTTTATATGAACTTGCGTGCTTCTGCCTCCACATTATTCACAGCCGAGCCACGACCACAAGTCATCTGCATGATCAAATTTGCAGGTTGATAGTTGACACTTCGTTCTTAGGACTACTTTGGTGACCAACCTAACCGCGCACCAATCGATACACATCATCCCGCCGTTCGCACACATCCTGTTACCGGTCTGAAAGCTCTCACATACAACATTAGTTATGTGACAGGATTTGCAGAGCTGAAGAAGGCAGAATCAGATGCCCTAATGCAATTCCTAAACTATCACATACACAGTGCAGACGACCACTATGTCAGATGGAAATGGGCACCCGGAAGCATTGCTCTGTGGGATAACGTAAGTCTGCCGAGGAAATAAATTGAAATAAAGTTGATAAACATGCAGAGGGCAACTCTTCACCGAATCATTCCAGGAAACTACACCTCAGGCACAAGGCGTGGAATAAGAACCACCATCTTTGGTGAAAAACGTAAGCTTGAACAGCGAGTTGGTGCAGAACTTAGCTAACGTAAACTAGCGTTCTATGATCCAAAGAGTGAAGGTCGCATACAGAGAGCTGAGAGACTTGCTCGAGAAAAGGAAGGGGGAAACGTAAATGGCACCAAAAGTTCAGGGGAAGCAAATCATCCTGGCTCATAAGCCTTCTCCAGATAAGAGCGAACAGAGTATTCCAAGTTCGCTAATTGGATGTTTTTGTTTGGGGGGGGGAGAATAGGGATCGAGATATCATAGCAGTCAATTCGATTTGTCCATCATTTAGCACTTAAATTATTCTCCTCACCGCTAGGACAGTGACGTAACATAATTCAGTTTGAAGTCGGGATAAATCACTCTTGATGTTTAACATATCTCCTCTGCGATGAGTAACATGATAACAGTTAATGTGAGATAACTAAGAAGTAATTGGAACGATAACAATACGCAGTAGATTTCTATTATTTTCAGTCATACCAACTATACATATTTGGACTACACCCGTGAACATTGTGCACTAGAATAATTTTCCCTTACCCCAGTTTTCATAATTTTTTGCTCTCGTACCTAGAGAGCACATTTCCCCTGTATAGCCACATAAGAATGCATTTAAAGTGGTTTTTTAATTCCAACGTTTTTCGGTTGTAGAAACCATGGGAATGAGAGCAACAACTTGGGTCAAAAGCAAGATACCTAGTACACGTTAGGTGCATAGTTACTGATGAGATAAGAGAAGTTAATATTGAATGACATACCTGGCACAACCCAGAAACTACTCAGATAACCCTGTACGGCCAAGGCTCTCACTTCGGCGGGTAGATGAGCCACAACAGAGGAGTCTGACATAATACCCTTGATGATCTGTGGATGTAATAATGATTAGTGACATTGACTTTCCGAAATATGATAATGTTCAGGACTTGCCTTTTTATAATCAGGGATCCCTATTAGCACTTTATACAGCGTAGCCTGAAATTGTTGCTGGAAAATACTGGAACTGGTACTAATTCCCACAGCAATACCGATTTGTTGGCTCATGTAATATAGGCTAATAGCTGTTGCTACGTGTTGTTTAGGAACACAGGTACAAAGCCCGATGAATTGTGCGGAAAGGATGATTCCTGGGAATAGGCCGGAGAGGAAGACAGTTAGCGCCTCCCAAGTACCTGAAGCAAGGCCAAGCTGTTAGTTATATTCTAGAAGATATTGGCGAGAGAACTGCACAGCAATGGGTGCGTACCAATAGGATGAGACCATTGAACCAAAATCCATAGTGATATAAGGATACAGAAAAAGAGGGCAAGGAGTGAAAGCCTCTTATAGCTCCCAAATCTGCAGGTGTACTCCAGTTAGCGAGGAGGTATTCAATAGAGGGTGAAATCTTACTTCTTGATTGCTTGACCGGCGATTAAGGCCCCTATCGCATTGCCAACACTTGAAGGAACCAAGTAGCCTCCTGCTTCCGAGTCCGATGCACCCTGTGTGTTTGCGAAGTAAGGTGCTATTTGGGAAACAAACTGCAATATTAATCTTCAGAAAAGTAAATAGAGGGGAAGAGAAGTTTACATACCGAGTGACATCCACCAAGTATAAGCATCTATATGACCCTTATGATTAGCATGCCAAAAAGTTAGAGGGCGCATAACGGTAGTACATCAGCCAAGTTGGGATTCGTGAAGGATACTGAGAGTGGAAATATAGTTCAGGGAGCACAACTTACCGCCGCAACACAGAAGGCACCAACTTCTGTTTTCAATAACCATAATGGTATCAAAGGGTCTCTATTTTCTGGGTACTTTTCAAGTAAAAGGAATCCTACTAGGGAGAGTGTCCCGACGATGGCGGTTGTAAGAACAAGAGGGTGAGTCCATGTAAGGCCATTTGTCGTGTCGATAAATATGAGAAGCGATGAAATGGTCAAAGTGAGGGTTATGGCTCCCGGGAAATCAAAATTCAAGGTTTTTGGTTCCACTTCGTTCTGGGACCCTTCTTGTCCTTCCACTTCAGGTGCTGGCAACGCGCTCCGGAGAGCACGTACAACAAGCAAACAGCAGCAAGCTGCAATCGGGACTTGACCAAGAAATGACCTATACACATTGTTAGTTGTTCTTTGAGAGCTGAGTTGAAGGAGCACTTACCATCTCCAGCCAATTGATTCAGCCAGAAACCCTCCAAGAGGGCCACCGACTGAAAGCCCAATTGTTACTGCTACGTTCACATAACTTCTCAAAACAGCCACTTCTGATGGTGCTGCAATATCTGTGGTTTGTTGTAAATTAGCTTGCTGTAATGCTTGGCTACGTAAAGGGGAAGAGAAGTTCTATCTTACCCGTGATAATGATGGAAGCCAAAGAAATTATCCCTGAGGCACCACAGCCGGTGATGATTCTTCCTACAATTAGTTGCCAATAAGCTTGACCAAGCCCACTGCACTCATATCAGCCAATACTCAAGATCGGGTCTTGTCCAATATTAATTCCATAGCACTAAGCTTTGATTTGCAAAGTATCAATGACTATTTACTCACCAGATCATACATCCAGCACAGAAAATACAGTAGGCAGAGATGAGAGGGCGCATGCGTCCATAGGTACCACTTAATCGTCCATACTATGTTAGTGTGTTAGTGAAACTACTTCAAAGTATCAATGGAATGTCACATGATCTAGCAACATACCAAGGGTAAAGTCACACATGACCCCACTGTAAAACTTGTCATCATCCATGACGAGTTTTCAAGATTGTCAAAATGGGATGCCACTGTTTCATGAGTCGCCCATACTAGAGATGTATCTGCGTATGCAAGCAAGATACCTGCGCAACTCGTTAGACTCTTACAGTCCCGATCACCAGGATCGGATGAAAGTCGTTTCTTACCGAAAAGTGCCCCTATCTGCCACAGTGAAAATCTTCTACTGTGCTGTGTAATTTCCCTCGCATTTGCATCACCTTCCTCAACATCTGCATAACTTCCTGGAGCCGGCTCTGGCTTTGCCAGCAGGTGAGTTGTTTCATCTGGTGCCATTATTTTAGATGCAGAGGAAGGGATGGAAGTCCGAATAGACGGTGAGATGAGCCCCCATGTGTTTTCGAAGCTGACGTTGTTATATATGCGTCTTTACATTGTGCCGTAGTGCTTGTACTAAACAGGGTGGGACTGTGTGGGAGCAAGGTTGAGATGGGCTTTGTCATTGGCAGCATCAATCATTCCTGTCGATCATCTGTTGGGGATTCCTTTTGATTGACACAGCTCTTCTAAAGGTGGCTTCGGGCGGAGACTTACTTGGCCAATAGAGGGAGTTCCATCTGCCCAATTCCAATGTCTCACTACAGTCCCGCCAGCTCCATGGAAGCGCATTCTCGCTTGCCCTGCCTGAAGAGTCTAGCTCAAAGAGGAAAAACTTGGCGTGATATCTTAATAAATTTAGCTCCTCGGAATTCGCAAAGATCCACTGGTGGTAGATAGGTTTGATTTACTGATATCAGATCTTTGAGCATGACCAGATGTGGAAGAAATGTCTTAAACTCTGACCAAGAATGCTCAACAGCTACAGTCCTCTAGTTGAGACCTGCGTTAGAGACTATGCAAATAGTGACTTTCCTGTCGTGTTATAATTTGGTTCGTTCTTATCCGACTTAATTTAAGACATACGAATCTCGCTTAACAATATATTCCCTCATTTAGTCTGGAGTATCCCATGATTTCTTCTCCTCTAGTCGACATTATTCGGGTATGATTTGCATGAAGACCCCACTAGGTGCCTCCTCGTCGTGCGCCTTGTTCACCCGGTGGTTTTAATCATCTCCATTAACCCCTAGCTCATGCCTGTGTCCGACTCCGGAACCAGCATCCCGTAGTGTTGTGGTACGCCACTTCCTGCATGCATCAGTCTGTGCATCATCGTAGCGAATTTCAACCTCAGCTTAGATGCAGTGTAATACAACCTTATGTGGTCACAATTGCGTAGCATTATGAAACTGACTAGGGTGATCGAGTTATCTGATTATCTCGGCGATGTACTTCGTGTAAGCGAAAGTTTCAATTATCTGATTTAGGTGATCTTAGTCATTTGAACCTGCAGCTAACAAGCAACAATGTTTTGGTTACTCAATTAGTCTCGGAAATTGTTCCTACATCACTGGCAAATTAGAATCAGTAAGAGAAAGTTTTCCTGTGAACTACGGGATGATCTTTTCAATCCGCTGAAATACTGCAATTTGTGTTCTACTACTGACTATCATAGACAGAGGCCCCTGTACCCCAGAAAAGCAAAGGTGCTTATGATGTTTTTGAGTCTCTCCGAGATAAGATCTCACCAAAAGCGCCACAGCCTGCAGGTCCATGTCTTCAACGCCGGAATAAACCCCCTGCATGCTAGTCACTGCCACAGTCTCGCTCATTAACCGAGAAGATGGGTTATTGTATCACTAAGCTTAAGGCAATGATGGTAGTTACAACATAGCTATAAAAATTGCAGCACTTCTTCTAATCAGAATATTTCTCAGACCTCCAACGCACCCACAGCCTGAGCTACCTTACTCAGCATGGCAGTCTATGTTCCGGAGACCGTCGAGTCAATGAGGGCTCGCGGCATTTCCGTCGCCAACCTCTTGACCATCTCACTCGCCAAGCTCCATGCCAAAGAGCCCACTGAGCTAGATCGCCTAAACAAAGGAGCGTCCAACACAGGGTTTTTCTATCTTGACTTGCGCGGCGACACCGAGGGTGACCGTCTACTTGGACTTCTCCCAGAGATCTATGCCCTGGGCGACAAGTATTTTGCCCAGCCCAAAGAGGCTAAAGTAAAGGATATCAGGCACGACATCAAACCCTCACAGGACATTGGATACAAGAGTCCGCCTGGCCGTGAAGGCTACGAAGTAAGACTTGTTTGCCTAGTCTAATTATTTCTGTTCTAACAAAATGGCTCAGATTTCACGAGACGAAGTGGCGTCCATGGGCGTCTCGCACCTCCCGCAGATGTTCCAGGACCAGGGGAAAAAGATCACCGAATTTATCGCTGGGTGTGACGAGGCTTGCTTGACGTTGCTCAATAGTCTTTCCTTAGACTTTGCTGTGCACCACCGTCCTAATGAACCAAGTGATACTGGCCTGTCGCTTGTCCGGGCACCTTCATCACCCAAGTTGTCCGACGTACCGAACAGCACACACACTGATGGTGGAACACTTACAATGCTATTCTACGATGAATGGAGTCTACAAGCCTTCCTACCAGATGCCAAAATCTGGGCATTCACACCCATTTTGGAAGGGTGTGTCTTAGTCAATGTTGCAAATTCGCTAGAGAAGTTGTCAGGCGGGAAGCTTCATTCGCCTAGGCATAGAGTAACACAACCCTTTGACGGAGAGAAGGACCGGCTTTTTCTCAGCTACTTTTTACGGCCTGAGAATGCGTTGAAGGAGAAGTGGGAGGCAGCCAAGTGATTATGGCGCTTGGATTAGCACGATGTGGGACTGCGTGTGGCTCCGTGAACAACCACGTTATATTTTCTGTCGCACACACCATCTGTACCAAGACACTGAGGATCCATCGTGTTTATTTGATAGGCTAAAGTTTTTTTTAAAAATCCTAGTTTTTTGTTTAGTGCTGCGGGAAGTTAAGACCCCGTGAAATTTGGATCTAAGACAACCGTTCATTGTTGAAGTGTGACCCGAGAGTCTACTGGCTAGATCAGCCAGCCACAAAGCTCATTAGTGTGGATTATTACTGTCCATCGCGGCGCCTCATCCGATCATCAAGGGTCCACTACAATAACAGGTGAAGTAGAACCCATCACACACGGATATGTCTCAAAGATGAATGTCTTGAGATGTTCACATCAGTTGTGAGGACAACAATTTATATTGAGTGATTAATGGAGTTCACGTTCCCAAACTTGGTTCTTAGAAGTCCCAGATGCTACTTTCTTTCTCAGCCCTTGGGCAGTTCATACCTCCATCCTTCAGTATGTTGTCTCCTATGTTAGGATGGATTCCAAGCTTTGGCTTCATTATAGTAGCTATACTTTTGGGCCAATACCGGTCAAAACTTCCATTTCGAACAAGCAGGAGCTTACTCCACGAGAAAAAATCGTCCAACAACCCATCGACTAGCAGGCCCACTAAGAGCATCGATGAAGAGTGGGAAGCCAAAACCAGTCACGGCGATGACTTTGACATAGCTGAAGTTAAAGCGATCAAGCAATTATACTATCAACTGCATAGCCTCGAGAAGTTCCCCGAGGTGCTTCCCAAAGCCAGGAAACTTTTGCTATCACTGTTGAGGGAGACAAGTGCAGCAGCTCAGGGACTGCCTGAGCATGAAAGCATTCTTTCGATTAGTTCATTTTCGCGACAAAGCCTAGATAAATTTCAACATACACGGGACCACAAAATTGGCGAAAAATGGGAGCAATACAACATTCGGAGGAAGGAGGGGGGACCCAGAGAGTTGTTTTGTGATCGGGAGGAAGCAATATGGTGGTTGAAGCAGATTGCACCTGTCAAGTATGTTGACGGTGCATGGTTAGGTCATATTGGAAAGGTAACGACACCATTCGCACTTCGAAAGACATCCAAAATCGCCTGGCAGGTTTTGTCCGAGGAGCTGGGCGATGGAGACTTGGAGAAAAATCATGTCCACCTTTACCAGAAATTACTTAAATCCATAGCGCCTGGGTTACCAACTGCAGAAGAGCTCGACTTTACTCACCCGCGACATGGTCTCGACGAGTTGGCTGTATGGAAATCAGCTATCGCTCAATTGCTCATCTCGCTCTTTCCACGCGAGTTTCTACCCGAGATCCTCGGATTCAATCTTCACTTTGAAGCTATATCTATGGATACGCTCAAGGCAGGGAAGGAGTTGCAGGAGGTTAAGATTGACCCATACTACTTCATACTGCACGTATCAATCGACAACGCCGATTCTGGCCACACTGCAATCGCGATGGAGGTAGTCTATGAATATATGGATTACATACAGAGACTTGAAGGGGACCAAGCGGCACAGAAGGTATGGGAAAGAATTCAGGCAGGCTATCTCCTTTCACAGGGGTTGCCGGGGACCGCAGTCTGCCCATCTCAAAGCAAATTGTTGGATAATGCTAGTGATTATCCCAACCCGACTGAGTTGGAAGTTATGAGAATTTTCAAGGCTAAGGCACGGGTTGGGCATAAGATCCACTGTCGTAGCAGAGTGAAGATCGGATCTCGAAGCCTAGAGGAATGGCTTGACCCTGTCGCATGCGAATCAAAAAAGTGGCAGAAGAGCCTTCTTTGCGCATTGAGCCGCAGCAAGTACTGGATTTGCAGAGGAGATAGCAACAATAGCCGATTTATCCGGGAGCTGGCATGGAATGGGAGAATGTTCGGTTGCTTCACCAAAGTTGAGACTGAAGTTTTAAAGAGGTGGATTGATGACTTACCCAACATATCTTTGGATCTAGAAAGTACAGGGACCGAGAAAGACACCCTTCCCGCGAACAATAAGGATGAGGATATACTTTCTGAATACCCTGTCTTTCGACCTTCATCTGATCTCAGCCTTTTCGACACCCATTTACAATCGTCTACACCTATGTTTACATTTCAGAAACTACCATCTTTGGATATTGGCGGCTCTCCTATTTTCGAGAAATTCCTCCCTTTGTGGATTTCTCACCCTTGTCTTCTCCAATCCTTCGTCTCAGTACCGTTCAGGACCAACAACAATCTGGGTAGCACGGTTGTGAAGATTTTGCGCGCCCAAATGGGGTTTGATATTGAGCAAGAGTATGTTGCTGGAATGGATGAAGTCCGACGTCCAGATAGCTTCGGACTCTTAGGAATTGGCATCAAAATGATGGCACAGCATGGTCTCGAGACGCTGCCTGCGCTTAAGGAGGTCCTTCAAGTTTACCCTTCAGATTTTGCAGTCCACATGCTGCACACTTCAATGCGACCCATGGAGTACAAAGGCATTCTCATTGGTATGGCAACTGCATTTGCGAAAATGCATTCCGAAATTACAAGATCGACTCTGTTGTCTGAACTAGATCAGGCCATACTAGAGAAAATTGTTCAGCGAGAGTTGGAAGGGCTGGAGGCGTGCTGGAAAGAATTGGCATTGGATAACGAGGAGTATACTAAGTGCTGCAAGGGTTATTTAATTGCAAGAGATGAGATCAGGAAGTGTTTTTTCAATGCCGGACAGGAGTGCTAGGATTACAAGAAGTTTAATCAACTATCTTAACTACAGCTGGTACTTTAAAAAGTTTTTTTGGTCGGATATTATACAAGATGGGGGTGAATACCTTGATGGGTGAAAAGTGCCGCAATTTCTAGTCCTGGGTTTACTGAAAGTATGATAGAGGGCGGATACTTAACCGAATGATGGTAGAGTAGAGCCTATGGTAATAATATAATTCGTAACTATCAATTACTTGAACCACTTTCCTGCCAGCTACCAGATTACATTCTAAATCACAAAAGTCTTTAAACTATATGGATGGCTAGCCTCTGGAGAAACTGCCTAAAAAAAAGGCCAATCAGACTGAATTTTACGGCTACATCATCTTTAGATCCAGTCTCAAATCCAACCTCCTTCCTCTGGGCGTGAGATTTAGCACATCTATCACAACCAACTAAACCCACGTTTACCCAGGCAATCGAGTATCACTGAATTCTTCAATGTAACGTTGGCTCTTCGCTGGTGCAATAATAATATCATCATTCAATAAACTAATCGCTAAGGAAAGGAAAGAAAGAGCCTGAGTGTGGGTGGGGTGATAATAATCCCTCCACCAAGATAGAATATACAGCGTGACACAGGCTTCTTCTATGCTAAACCCTTACAACATCTTTTAACTGTAAGTTTAAGTTGAATTCAGTTGTAGCTAAACGTATTTAGAATATGCTTAAAGTATGTATTTATATAGTATCTTTTAGCTTACTAAATTAATACATAGGCGGGGGGAAAAACCCAAGTGTAGAAGGCTACATCCTATAAATAATAAAAAAATGATGACATTAATAAACCAGGGGGCTCACAGCTCATCCAGGGTAAAAAAAAGCACGGTCAGGGTAGACGGGTAAAATCTGGCGCACAGCTCAGCCAGGGTAGAGAATATGTGTTGGAATTAACGACTCCAGCCAATCGGATGACTAAGTGTCATCAACGCAACGCGGTTTAGAGGCCTTGAATCAGGGTAAATCAAGTATATTGCCAACAGCGTATAGTCTCTTGTTGTCATCTACTGTCTGTTATTGTCTTGTACTATACAGAATAAAACTACGGAAGTCATCAAGCTACATATAGAGGATAACTAGTGAGAGGTACTTGAAACGCACGTGCTGGCGCCAGCAGTTGCCTGAGGCCTAGCGGCCTCACTTCAACAGATTCCCCTCTTATTGTATAAAGCTTATAAAATATTTAGTTTTATTTAAGCCTTTATAAAACCTGATGTATATGGAATTAAGTATAGTTAGTGTTTGGATATTCTAATAATATAAAGAATTTATACTACGTCTAGAATAGTTAAAAGTTCATCCAGGGCAGATAACTATGCCGCGAAAGCCCAGTAAGGGTAGAGAAAATGTGGGGCTCTCACTAGTGTAACTCTCCATCTGGCCAAGCTTTTTTCTATCCCGGATGAGCTGGATCCTGATCACGTTTAAGAATACTTGAATATACTTAGAGCATGCTCAATCATTCCGAAGTCAAGTTAAGTATAGGGCTAAATTTGACCCAACTCATTTGTCATGCAAATCATCGTAGATTGCATTAATAACTTGCTCGATACTTGCTAAACCTTAGAATTGATTAATTGTTTGTCGTAGGAATTGGTACCAGCGAGTGCCTTCAACTTTACATTAATCCTTGTGTAAACTATATAAGGTCTTTGAACTCTCTTAGCTCATTGAGATCTGTTGGTATGGTTTCATTAGCACGTGTGGCTCCTGGCTCCACTGTCTATGGATATAGCTGGGTGTCAAAGATTTGAATGGCCCTTATTTATAACTATCTATCTTATTGGGTCGCTTAAATGTATAAGAGCTTCTATTGGTCTGACTTGTTTGTTTTGACAACGGTGTTAATTAAACTTTGTTGCCCTTTCTTCTTTCTCGCAATGATCTCATGAAAACTATTGAAAGTTACTGAAAAATACAACTAAGTGGAGACGGTGGGCAGCACAGCTCGTTCCTCAAACTCTTCAGTCCGCATCAACAAAATAGAATCCCGCAAGGCGACGAACTATACAGTCCAGCTCATAGTGAGGTCCATATTTTCAATACCATTCAGTAGTAGACCCTGCAAATCCTTCTAGAACCCTCAAAACTATGCTTCATAAATTTTCCCCAGCCTCGGCCCGATTTAGGAAATAGAAGTTTGGGATATTTAGATATCAATTTGAAGAATAATACCGCCAGAAACGATCTACTGAAGACAACCCATAGGCCGAGAGTGGATTTTGGAATACAGAATTAAAAATAACATTGACATCTGTGCATAATTAGAGCTCTACCTCAGGCTTCTATAGTATGAAATAGACATCGTCTGCTATCCCTTGGTCCAAATACTCTAACACGAGATGCGCTACCTTCCCTCTGCTGTTTCTACACAACAATCGAGCACTAATATTGAGAATTAAATAAGTTTGATCGGCGACTCTTCTAGGGCTAATATCGATATAAGTTTGGGTGTATCTGCCAGTACTTTGTTATTAGGATATGGGAATGGCCTACGCTGGCTGAGAGATGCTGTGCCGATATCATAAGCTATAAGCCCGTGAAATATGAATCCAGAAATTGATATTGTTGTAGATAAGAACTGTCTTGAGTTGTAAGATCATTAAGAGTGCAAGCGTTACTTGGGAAAGAAATTGATCATTTTTAGATCCTCAAATATTCCCATATTCGTATACCTCAGCGTCCTCAACGTGTAAATATTAAGATTGACGGGTGGTAGTAGAAATTTACAACCTGAGTTCCGATTATCTTCTTTTCCGGTAACGATTCGCGGAGGTAGGGGCCGAGTGAGACTGCTGGAACGAGGAGAGCGAAATACATTGCCTCCCAACAATGTAATTTCTACCACATGCATGATGGTATTGAAGGCAAGGACTAGATGCTACATGCTCTTCGAAAAAGGTGCATCATTTCTCATGACCTGCCAATGATCAGTAGGAATGTTGCATGCCTTTGAACATCATATCCTGTGTGTTGAAGACCTCAAAAACATACCGATCATGCCTCCTCGTCAAATACTCCTGCATCGCAGGGAAGGCCCAGGGGTATGCGGCCACCCAATCCTTCTCATCACTCCTGCAAACAATCGACTACATAGGTACCGGTGATACGAACTGTCTACCCTTCATCCTTCGAATCTATGAGCACGAGTGGTATACTGAATTTGTTTAACCCTAAAAGTATCATGCAAATACCGGTGAAGAGGACAGATCTGACGACATTGATACGGATCCGTATGAATTCCCTGCAAAAAATACGTACAATCAAGTTTTCGAAAAATAGTTGTGAAAGGGTGGGAGACTCGTTCTAGTGATTGACGAGCACATATCGCCGTCTCTCGTAAGCCTCGCGCCTATTTCACGCCAACATCCCTCAGCTGAATTTCAAGCGCTCGGGGACATAATCATCCGCGCCTAATGTCTTGAATTCGCGCCTCTTCCTTCACAAGCGCGAAGTGAGATTTGCCAAGCTCGTCCGAATCTAGTAACCATTTCTCAGCCCTTTAGGCGTCTTACATCTCAGCCGCTTTGCAGGAGACCAATGTCGATCTGACGTTAACCTATAGTCTTGCCCGAGATAGTCTTCTCAGCCGAAAATGGGGGCCGAGAGTTTGTACTTCGCCGTACCGTATTTTCCTCTTAGACCCCTGGAGGGGGATCTTGTCAGAATACTCTACATGAATCCATAAAGCACAGACACATCAGCCCTAGGAGATGCCTGAAGCTGAGCCAATATCTTCTACAAGTCACTGTCTGCCTAGGCATTTCTTATTATTTGGGGTAAACTTCGTTGCTTATGCAATTTCTATATCATTTGATTGATGACAGAAGTAACATGGTTTAGATCATTGGGGTGCGCGCTTCAATATAAACGCCGCCAGAGCCTTGACTTGAAGCGCGATCGACAAGCACTCTCCTTGAAGTTAACACAGGTAATTGATTATTCACCGATTATTCAATCAAGATGTCTTCTTCAAGTAATCCGGAAATAGTACAACGAGCGCCTCAGGTGTGTTCCCATTGCAAAAGTATCAAAAAGGGGTGCGACAAGAAACTTCCAAGTTGCAGTCAATGTATCAAGTACGCTTTCTCTATACTAATATTATCCCTCTTCTTTGCTGAAAATAGTACAGACGACGAGCAATATGTCGATATGGTGAAACATTAGAACCCCGACGCTACGGTGACG
Source organism: Tricladium varicosporioides (assembly GCA_021365295.1). Taxonomy (NCBI): domain Eukaryota; kingdom Fungi; phylum Ascomycota; class Leotiomycetes; order Helotiales; family Tricladiaceae; genus Tricladium; species Tricladium varicosporioides. Next base: position 80,895 of record JAJTIW010000047.1, on the reverse strand, counting down.
AGATTGTGAGAGCAGCAAGCCCAAATGTGGGAGCAAGTGGCTCAGTTTCAACATGGACGTCGATACCAAGATCAGTTTTGGGGACTTTAGATCCAACAATGAGGCTTTCAATCCTATTGACGAACTCGATATCAGATCTAGTACATACCTCCGTCCTTCAAACGAATGCACGACGACAACCCCCTTCTATGCATGCGATTTTCTATTCGCAAATCAGAAACATTGTTCAAACTGATGGACAGTATTTTGAAACCATTTTGACAAGATACTTTGATGGAGTTCATATATGGCTGCCAATACTTTCTAGAAAAAAATTTTACGATCGATTAAAAGTTTTGCCATCAGAGCCCTCGGCAGATTTCTCAGTCTTGCTTCTTGCCATGCGACTGATAACCCAGCACCCTTCCTCGAACTCAGAAATGAACCAGGATCGAGAGATTTTATATCTTGCTACGAAAACACTCTTTGCACAAGTTCAAGCTTTCATCCCATCGTCGCTGTGTCTAGTGCAAACAGGCATTTTGCTTGCACATTACGAGAATGGGCATGGAATGGCTGAAGCAGCATATATTACTATTGGGACGTCTTCGAGAATGGCGCATGCCCTTGGGATTGAAGAAGCAGTATGCTCGAAGAAGATTCAAGGGAGTTATGAGTGGTTTGACGAGGAAGAAGCACTATCAACTTGGTGGGGACTTGTTATTTGCGATAGGTTAGTTGTCCCATGTATTGTCCTTCTAGTTCTAATGAACTCAGGGTTATCGCTCTGAATCCAGATACCAGTAACCGTCCACTCGCAACGCGATCAATTTGTGGAGAAGACTATCTGCCACTCGAACCTGAAGATCTTGCTGGACAAGGCGGAGAGTCTACCTCATTTCAGTACCGATACCCGGTTTCTGCGACATCACTTACCTCTCTTGGATCTTTTGGACGTGATGCGCAAGCATCATATCTAATGGATAAAGTCCGAAACACGATTCAAGCAGGCCAGGTATATGGAGACAATCTGGTGGTGCTTGGATCCGAACTTCAAAGTGTTCTCGGAATGGTGATGACACAGACAGCGGGGAGGTGTGGAGTTTATTGTGGTTCTAGTCAAATGCTGATTGCGTAAGTGGTCATTATTTCTCTATAACAAAAGCTAATTCTCCAGGGCAATGTATGATTTGCATCATTCAGCAGCTACGGTTCCGGATGATCACATCTCATCCGGGAGTGCAGAAAGCATTCGAATCACTTTGAAAACAATTACCAGAATGGTCATTGATGTTGCATATGCATTTAATGCTGAAGCTACTTCTTTAGATATTGGGCGAATATCTCCATACATTGCCCATGTTGTGAAGTGTGCTAACCAGCATATCATGATGAGAGCTCATTCACAGCTAGATCAATGGTATCGGGACTTTGAAGAATTGAAGAAGATGTTGGAATACTATAGTTTGAGGTGGATCGGGCCAGGTACGCACTTACATGTCCCGTAGTAAAAATGTTCTATTAACAAGTCAAAGGCCAGGAACTCCAACGGGTTATGCAGAACATTGGCACCTCCGGATCGTGAGCTGGGAATTTCTTCATCCATACTCAAAATACTTCCACTCCACATTTGAGGACGTGTGGGTATTACTGGGGATTGAAAATTCGGCATCCTCCGTAGGCAACTTTATCTTATCCCATTTGCCGGCTATAAAGTGACTCCGATCACCCATAAGGAATCGCCATCCACTCCGAAAAAAAGGTGAAAAGTGGAGAGAAAATTGCCACAACTTCAGTCCTCGGAATACAAGGATCTCTGTTATTCTACCCATGCCCACAGTCCGATTGTGAGCAAGCAGTACTGCGCAGTACTAGCAAAAAATGCAAAAGATAGCCGTTGATGTCTATTAAAAGTGGGACCCCTTTTTTTCGGACTTGTCCGTGCAAGGATTTCAACACAGCCTTTCAGACACGGCATCATGATCAAAACCATTGCTATATATGAGTGTCTAATCTTCGCTAGCCATTAGGACTGTCACTCAGTTCATAGTAGCATTTCACATTCAGCGAAAGGGATCTGCTCGGAAAGAACATTGTCTTGTTTATATTGTTGGGCATGTTGATGGTCTTCCGAATGAAAGTACGAATATTTAATTTGTTAGCCATGAATAAAAAGTCCCACTGAGACATTCAATTCTTTCTGGGATAACTCTCCTACTGGATTGTACCTTTATAAAGGAATGAAAATTTTCAAAATTGTCCAGCAAGAAATAAATTTAAACTCGTAGCTTGTCACTGGCATTTCCCTCTCTTTTGTTTTCTGATTCCCTGCTTTGATGCACATCCAAACCACTCCCTTCCTGTAGCAGATCATTTGACAAGACAACCCTAACATCGTTGTCATCTCTCAATTGTGGTTGGGTGGTGGCTTCTACAGGGCTGCCGCTCCCGCAACAGTCAGCTTACCGAAGCATGAAATAAACTCATCAGCCGCGGCCAACCATCATCTTCTGAACCTATCATTGGTCCCTTTGACGCCATAACGGGAGCGTTGCAGCTTTTTGTGGTGGCGGAAAGGCTATCTTGCTCGTGCATGTGCCTGAGAATCTAGGGTTGCTGATCGGCTTAGGAATCATTTGCTTCAGGAACGACCACGCTCTGTTTTTGGATGTTGCGAATCTCAGCGGTGGCATGGTAACGCAATCAGACGAAGTTCAAGATTGATAATTATTTGCCCTTTGCAAACCCAGACCTTATTTACATAAGCATGGAGCAACCCTGGCTCTAATTAAATCCGCTTTTCATCAACACTGATTATAACATTGACCTCGTGACTTCAAATAGTAACTAATGCTAGACTTAGTAGGAAAATAAAATAGCGGTTGTTACAGGATAAACATTGGAAAGCGAATACTGAATTTGCGGTTGCTGCTTGAGCTAATAAAACTGAGCCGGGCTGCAAGGGTTTAGCATAGGAGCGGCCTATGTCACGCTGTACATTCTATCTTGATGGAGGGGTTATTATCACCCTACCCAAACTCAAGCTCTTTTTCTCCTTTCCTTAGCGATTATTTTATCGAATGATAATACGATTATTTCACTGGGGAAGAGCCTACGGTATATTGGGGAATTCAGTGATATTCGATTGCCTGGGTAAATGTGGGTTTTAGCTAGTCGTGACAGGGGCATACGGTTCTGAGAAACCATCTATCCTTCGAAAATCAAAGTATTGTGAAATATGTAGCTATTTTAACGTGCTATAAATTCTTCCTGGGCTACCAACTAACGTGACCAATCTATTTATCCTTCATTTGTGAAATTCATCAGGTGATAAAATTTTTAGCTGCTGTTAAAAACAGTGTGAATAGACAAGAGAATAGCATATCTCGGCGTATCAATGAAAAAAAAACAGCAATAATCACGAGGTGCAATAAGTTATCCTTTGAGAAGAGCGGTAATTTGAGGAAGAGTGTCCTCGAAATGTATATATCGTCACATCGGAGAGAATTAAAGAAATGTGAAAACTGAATGGTGATATCACACCATGGGATGCCCCGAAGGAGCTAAGCAGGTTAAAGAACTCATGGAAGCTGTCATAAAATTTCAGGGTTTGCATCGTTCATTGGAAGCAATTGCCGAGACAGGGGCGAAAAAACTTAGAACGCTTCGCAGTCCTATTTTTGATATGTGGCGGGGCTTCTCAAAAATTACATCTATTTTGAGACTTCGAAGTATAATATCATATTTGTAAATATCAAATATTTTCTACGGTGGGTAAATCCAATGTCATACGTTCCCAATATCATTGCGAAGCTGCAAAATTGACAAGAAAAGGAAGTGATTGAACTAAAGGGACCATGATTGCACTAAAATATGAAAATTTTATCTTGATACATATTTCGTTGTAACACCCTATCCAATATTAAGCTCACTCCAGACCATCGTACGTTTTTATAGCCATCAGGTTTCACCCCTTAAATTGAAGCTTTTACCAACAGGTGGAAAGAATCCATCGATGACTAAGGTAAAGGTGGACAAACATGGAACGCATATCGCTCCTTTCATGCCATTTATGAATCTTGTAACAGTGTCAAGAGAGCAGTATAAGTTTATTATTTATTTTCCTTCTCATTCACTACTCTTCATTAAACCTCTCCTGCTTCTTCCTCTCCTCCCTCACAAATCTCTCCTCCCTCCACTTGGGCCCCCATTTTATGATCACCGCACTCAATGGTGTAAACACAATAAGTACTAGCCCCACAAAAGTATAACACCACCCCAACCCCATCGCGTCAATCATATACTGAATCACGCTCGTCCCGCCTGCACTCAGCAAACACCGACAAACATTCAGAGCTGCTGTTACCGTCGCTGGAGAATGCGGATATAAATCTATGAGCAGTGCCTGCTGCATGGCCATTGTGCCCGATATCGTACCGCCACCGATAAACAGGATGATGAGAGGCGCTACAAGACTGGTCTTTGCAGCTAGCACCCAGCCCCAGGCTATTATGCAAGCGGCACCGATCAAAGCCGGGAGCCAGAGTACTTGGAGTCGCACTTTTTCGACGGGGAAGTGCCGGAGATCGTCACCACGGCGCAGGTGGAGTGGGTGACCGATTTTGATGGCGACACGGCGGAAGTTCCAGTCAAGGAATTTGCCGGCGGCTATGGTACCGATGGCAGAGCCGGCACTGAAGGGGCTAGAGAGTGTTAGACGACTTTTGGATGTGATATTAGGGGGGACTTACATGTAGCAGAGGCCGACTTTGAGCTGGTTGAATTTGTAGATGTTCGCGAAGACAGAGGGGATGGGAACCATGATCATGTAGAAGCCAGTTACCATTAATGAGGTGAAAAGCATAATTACAGCAACATCCTTCTCTACGATAATTAGCAAAGCCTTCAATGGATTTGGTATCGCCAGATGGCGCTTCGCCGCAAGCTCATGCTTTCGCTGCTGTCTCTGGACAAGCTCGTCTATCACCTCTCCGTTTCTTTGTCTCCTATTCCTTCGATCCTCGACAAAATTCCAAAAAGTCCTATTCCAATCCTGTGGTGGAATAGACCCATTCTCGACTATCTTTCGACAAGTCTCCGGCAAGAAAGGGATATAAATCTGTAGATAAATCCCACTCGCAATCACCAAGAACCAAAACAACGCTCTCCAGCCTAAAAACTGCGTCAGGAGTCCACCAATCGTTGGAGCGAGCGCTGGTCCTACCATCATCCCCGCTTGCACATAGCTAATGTAGCCAGAACGTTCAGCTGGCGTCGCAATGTCAGCCATGACAGCGTTTCCTAGAGCAATCGTCCCACTGCTTCCTGTGCTCTGGAGGGCCCTGAGTACAAGTAGGGCTGCATAGTTGGATTGTAGGGCCAGTGCAATGTTCGCAATGAGGTATATGCTAAGGGTGAGAATATACACAGGTCTCCTGCCCATCTGATCGGCCATGTCGCCAAAAAACATGGGTGCAAGTCCCTGCAAGATCATATACGTGGTTACACTTAGATTGATGTGACCCACGGAGACTTGGTAGAAGTTGGCGAGGACGTTGAGCGCGGGCAGGTAGATTAGAGAGGACACGGGTGAGAATAGGCTGCTAGTTGCTGACATAATAATAATGAAGATCTTGATGCGGTGCGAGAAGACGGTGTAGGTAGCCTCTGGGACTGTTGTAGTTGTTTGTTCAGCTATTATCGTTTCTGCTGTTGCAATTGCTGTCACTACTGCCCTTTGAGGATTTACGGATTTCTCGGGGTCCATAGAATTCTGCATTTCGGCTATAATAGAGAAAATAAAGCAATAACAATAGAGAAGATAAAGAATAGGAGTCAAAGCGGTAAAGGGTAGATATTCACAGAAAATTTATGGTGAGCGGTAAAGACAAATCGGTATTAGCGCTTATTTCCGAGTCAACCGGAGATAGTAAGCACCGTAGTATCACTTTAAAACGTTAAATTAAAAATCGAACATCAATGCTATAAAGATGAAAATGAAAAAATCTAATAATTTTAAACTAAATCATTTATAATGATATTAAAATACTCTATTATTTATTTGGGAAGAAAAGACCTTATGAATATTTTAAAAGGAATGTTTTAATAATAGTATTAGGATGAGATTAGGATTATAAGTAATATAATAGTAAGAGGTAAAAATTATATAGTGCAGAGTTTTTAAGCTTACCCTTTTGAAATAATATCTATATTAATTTATAATATAGTTATAGTAAGTCGGACATGAAGTGCCCATGTGCGGTAAATGTCAGTCTTATATAGAACCTCCATTATCTCAGTAGACGTGGCAGACCTACCTACCTAGTCTAACTGTCTCTGTGACGCTACGCTGACCGCGTCACTCCGTAGCTAATACGCCGCTTATCCGTTAGTTAAATATAAAAAAGAACCTGACTTTAAACTCCCATCTTATCCTCAGCTTAAGGTTGACTTTAAGGTTCATGATATTCGCCTGAAGCCCGATTTCAGGAGCAGTTCCCCTTGAAACGCCTGAGTAGAAGGGAGCCTTGTATACAGTGAAGTGTGCCTAGCCGGTAGGTTAACCTGACTGTTGATGCGATTGGTGATACCGACAAAGTTTGCTCTCTTCCATAGCTTTTGCTGCTGCTCCTTGGGCCTTATAGTTTCTAGGCTGCCCACATGTTCTTTGGGGACTAATTCGGAAACATTGTGATTAAGGATTGGGAAGTGAGTAGCGTTTTATAGTCTTGTGAAATTAATTAGAAGAAAACATCATTTCAGTTAGCACTCTTTCCGATGCTTAGTATCCGAATCATATGAGTTTATAGCTCAGTTAACCTACCCTTTATTATTCAAATGATTAAATAGAAGCGAAACGATATTAATACAATATTTGTTTGCTCTAATATTTTTCTGATATCTGCGATTGCTTGCGTGTGTAGTAGTAAAAGTTTAACCTAAAAAGAATTGGTAAGCAGCAAAACTCCTAAAGTTAGTGTTGTACAATAGCACAACACGGGCCTCGATCAATTATATTATCCGCTGTAATGACCAAAATAGAATAAGAATAAAGAAATAAACGAGACGGTTTGAAGTCGAAGTCAATGCTCTATGTGCTCAACATGATACCTTTCTTCAATCATGCGATGACTACAACACGCCAAATGCGACAAGAAACGAATTAGGATGAACTTACTGCAGAGGAGAGAGGGCTAATACTATGGCTAGATATCAATAGTCCTTCACGTGAGGTGCTGGGCGAATGAGCTCTAAAGCTTACGGGTTTTGTACTTTAGCTTTCTTTTCCCCTTCCATTAGTTTTGAATCATCGTAAGGGAGAGCGTTAAACCTTGCATTATGTGCCCTGAAATATTTACTCGCGTCGGTTAAAAATATAATATTTACTTTTTTGACCATTGGCACAGCAGTAAACTAGTTTATATCACTTGCCTACATGCATTTGTTGGCTCCACTACAGTACTTGGCTCTTGTATGGGCGTGTGAAGTTGACCCTATAAAATTGGGAAGTCACCTTGATATCGCTTTAAATAGTAGGTTCTTAGCTTAGACATATTATAAGCCCTGCTTCTATCCATCTAAAAGGGCACGAGATTAGAGGGATCCAGGAAGATCTCCGTTCACCTCTTATACAGGAGGAAGATATTAGCTTGGGGAGTGATATGCTTATATCTTAATCCAAATTATATATATGATAATATTTCTCATTTATAGAATAATGCTTGAGAGTATAGGTGAGATAATAAGGAACAACTAAATATGTATCAATTTCGTGGAAAATAAACATAGCTATATGAATAACGTTTAAACATGCTCACCTTTAGTTCACACTTACGATGGATAAATCTAAGATTATTTAACATTATATGAGAAGTAACTTCCTTTCACCGTGCCTCCTCTCTTCAATCAGGTACATGATTACAAATGTGCAATATAGGCAGGTAAGACGAACACTACCTTTGATTTGCATTACGAGAGTTACAAGGTGACGATCTGGAGGAATATTTAGGTGATCTGGGATGTTGGGCTGAGAGGTGTATGAAAGAGCTTACTGCTGATTTAACCATGTGTCTATTGTATAAAATAATTGATTTTATGTTTTGTTTTCCATCCTGCTTTCGGCATTGATGGGCTGGTTGGTCTCAGCCACATCGGACTTAGTCATGTATACTATGAAAAATCAAGTTTCTTTAAATATTTCTTTGTTCAAATCACTCAGAAATTGATCTTATGTTATATTCCCAAAATGTAATTGAGGTAGTAGCAAGGCAGGGGAACTGGAATAGAAATAAATCATTCATCGTAATTAGGGGAGAATAGGTAGGTTAATAAGCTGTAGATTGATAGTATTACCTGGTAAGTGAGAAAATCTGTAAAAGGAAACCTATATTGGCTAGTGGTATTTTTTGGCAGGCTCAATTCCATTTAAAGTTTTTGATTAAAGCAAAAAAATTATAAGTTACCATCGTTTGTTTGTGGGCAGGAAATGTCCTTATCTCATCTCTGGTATATTCAAACTTTCTGTCCCCTTTCATAGCCTCCAGAAGAAACCCAATCCGCAACCAGCTAACAATGCACTTAGACTGAATCTCAGTTTCCCTTGACCGCTAGTAGTGACCGTGACGGGTGCTGGTACGGTAGAAGACAGAGTTCTCGTTGCTGTGTTGGAAGTGGAAGCTAGTTTCGTCGATGTAGAGGTAGACTGCTCTTGTGATGAAGCCGGCGAGAGCGATATTGTATAGGGCTGTGAGGGTGAGGAAGCCTTTGCTATGCTGGTTGTTGTTGGGGTTGATGTCACACTCCAGGTTGGCGAAGGAGACAGTAGCGACTTAGATACTACTGTTGACGAAGGCAATTTAACAGATGTCACAGAAACAGATGTTTCTGTCTGAGGAAGTGAAGTAAACCCAAGACTAGTCGATATGCAGAGTGTTGACTGGTAATTGCAGGTATATCCGATCTGGCAACATCCGCTCATGAAGCCAGTGCAGGTTGGACCTGCGCCACAAGCTTCCGCACAGAAGGGTATACCACGCGAGAAAGTGCAGGCGACACCAAACCTGCAGCAACCGCCACTGCCGTCTAGGCAAGTGGTTTGACCAACTGGACAGGTATAAAAATCTTGGCGGATGAAAAGTGGTACGGCTGTTGGCTCAGGTGCTTGGGCAGCGGCGCGGAGAATGTGTTGAGCATGAAGGAAAGAAGGGAGGGTTAGGAAGAAAACGCAAATTACCAAGGGATGCATTTTCTTTCTGGGTGTTGTTGGCCTCGTAGTTCGCTTAGCTTGAAGAGTTGCAGAAGGTAGAAAAATAGTGTGCTCGGTTTAAGAATGTAATGTACACCTTAGAAAAGATGCCTGATGGGTCCCAAGGGGGCTTTGCTGCCTTTATTTTCCCTGGGTTCTGAGATGTATGCATCCTACAGTAATTGTTTTCAGCTGAAAGGGAGTTCTGCCTTATATCCTTCTGATAAATTGAGAATGAGGTTGCACAACTGTTACTGTCGGATCACCCGTAACGCTAAGCACGACACGTAATTCTTCATGATACGTGGTATGCCAGTTGCGTTGTAGTAGGTGATTGATTGATTCTTAAGAGGAGATGAAGCCCAGAGGGCTTCATATCCCCAATCCAAGTGGGTCTACATACAAGGGACTGACTGCCCCGCAGTCAGTCGAATATCACGTGACCGATATTCCAACAGTTACTCAGGAATTACGTCCACGAGTTAAAATCGCACACTTAAGCCACACAGCCTTGCAATATATTTGCCAAGGATTCCACAATTGGAAGGTGAGAAGAGAATTAATTAACTAATTATAAAGCCTTAATAATAAAAGCAGGTATCGCGGGGACTGTAGCTCATCCGGGTAGAAAAAGCTCGGCTAGGGTAGAGAGTCACGGTAGGGAGAGCCCCACATCCCCTCCCCTGCCCGAGCTTTGGCGGCTCGATTCTCTACCCTGGATGATCTTTTTGACTATTCTATATGTAATTAAGGATTTATTGTAGTATATACAAATTCGAACTTACTAAACTCTATGTAAATTAGTAGTAGTGTTACGACTAGACTAGCTAAAACCTACGTTTGCCTAGGCAATCGAGTATCATTGTATCCTTTAATATAATGTAGGCTCTCCGCCAGTGAAATAATAGTATTATCATTCGATAAACTAATTGCTAAGGAAAGGAAAGAAAGAGCTTGGGTTTGGGTAGGGTGGTGGTAACCCCTTCAACAGGATAGAATATACAGGGTAACATAGGCTGCTCCTATGCTAATCCCTTGCAGCCCGGCTTAGTTTTGTTAGCTCAAGGAGCAATCGCATTACAGCCCTAGTATTTAGAAGGGAGTGATGCCCCATTTTGTATATACACCTACGATGGAAAACGCACTTGGTCACTCTATTCTCCTACCCGATGATAGTCTATGATTTCCGAGATTACTAGGTATAAAATTGAGAGGCGGGACAAATACGGAGGATACGATTAAGACAATAATAATCCTACTACTACTAATAGCCTAGAACATATCTTTAACAATGTAATTATCCTTTATTAATAACGCGTCGATATACCGAAACTAACCTTCGAACCTTATAAAACTCAAAATATTACAGCTATAGGTACTTAAAAGGGAGTTGTGCCCCTCTTATATATACCCACGATAGAAAATAGACTTGGTACTCTATTCCTTCGGGTTACATCTCGGGTACTCTAGAAAAATTCAGGAATTACTACATGCGACTAGGCTGTATGCACGGGTAATTTTAAGGGTTAAGGAGCTTTGTGATTATTAACAGTGATTTAGAAGCCTCCAAAAATTCAGCAGCGGGGTATACCCTTAGAACCTACTAAGACTAAGAAAATATTTAGAGGACCTTCATAAGGCTCACGATTACTCAAAAGTTGAAGTCCTCATCTGTATTAGATCCATTGATGTGATTAGGGTTCTCCCAATTGTGATACTCATACAAAGCATCGGGCGCCGGGCGCTCCTTGACGCCTTTAGGCTTCCGCATTACCCGCAAATACGTGCCTAGGTCAACTGCATGGGCGTTTCGCCAATCCTGCAACTTATCGAAGTTGATACATTTGCGATTAGCTGACCTGGAGATCGCATGTCAATACTAAATTGAATTGGACAACTAATAACAATAAGGCAAAGCTCACATGTCAGGAAAGGGGAGCGGCTGTGTCGCCACCCAGTGGGATGTCAAAATGTTGACATTCCCGGAGCACATTAGAGCCTGCATTAAGATGTCAACGCAATGATTGACATGAATTTCGCGTAACGAGGTTCCATGTGCATCAACAGTAGATTTGTTATAGTATTTCCCATAGGCGATTTTGCGGAGACTGTTCAGACAGTGTAGCTGATGGAAAACATCTAGGTCGCCGACATACGCATCATCGCCCAGTCCCCAGTCTTTGTCTTCGAACTTGGCGACTGTTGAGAGATCCTTCCCCATCCGGATAATCTGTGCCTTACTAACAGGGATGAAGCGGACTACTTCCCAGTCTTGCCAAATGGCATCAGCTTTGGGGTTGGGCATTTGCCGGGCAATAGAAGGATTCTTTGGAGGAAATAGAGATCCGTTAACCTGTGTCGTGTATAGTTCCAGATCAAGAAGGTCGTATATGGGACCTGGTTACTCTGTTAGCGTTGAGGGATAAAAGTGCCAGATGAGGAGATGAGTTACTGTAGGTAGATACCTGTCGGAGTTCTGGATTCAATACGAGATATCTCTGATAATACCAACTGCAAAGTAGCATTGAAGAGGACATGAAGAGAATCGAGTTGAGGATCGTTACCATCATAATAAAGAAGTTTGGAGGCCATCTTAGTGACTGGTTGTAAATATGAGGAAGCTGATCCAACAGATTTTGTTTCTCGTCATTTTCTAGTTCGAGCTCTGAGCTTATTGACGTTTCTGCTTCGGGACTAGGAGGAATAGGCTGGTATGCCATTTTGAGAGAATCAACGAAGAAAAGATTGGTAGCTGCTTGTAGCTTCGTAGGAAGAAGGCGAATAACCTGAAGTAGAGAGAACAAATGAGTAATTCACTCCACTGGGGGGTAAAGCACTCTCCGTTTAAGATATAATAGCAAACTCATTACTACCCTACTAGATGGGTTTATCAGCTTGTTGCCTCTCTCCGCCGCTATAGGAATCCTTCTCTTCTATCAGGCAACCATTATTACGTGTTGGTTTTTTAATCAATAATTAAGTTGAATTTATGTAATATTGAGCCTGAAGCTCAGCCCGAGGAAATAAGGTAGGCCCCCACCTCCCGCTTTCGGCCACATCGCTTAGCTCACCACTTTTTCTTAACTTCGCACTTTAAACTACTATTTCTTAATAACCTTTTCATAAATTAGTTCCAAATTTTATAGAGGCCTGTAACCGACTATAAAGACCCAAGCGAAAATCCTACAAATGTTCAAATTAGGGCCTTTCTAGGGCTCATCTTAGCTACTAGAAGAGATATAATACTAATTGAAAACAGTAAATGGCTGGTTATATTCGACGGAATCCTATTCCTAAGATTAAAAGTAGTTATAGATCGATTTAGCACGTTTTAATAGTGTTATATCTAATATACTTAAAATATAATTCTAAAAACTAGAGGTTCCTACTGAGTATTGTACACAAACACGGTGCAGTAGGTAATGCAGCCGAAAATGCGATGGAAGATGCCGCCCATACATATCCCTCCTCACGAATAAAGTAGCCTATTTTTAGATAAAGCACTTTATATACGAATTTAAATCTTTAATTTACCCAATTATCGTTCAAGTGGTCGGATTCGCAAATTAAAACTCATTTCTGGAGTATTGGTTGTTTTAACAGTGTCAAGCCATTATTTATAGTGTTTCCACAATAGTTGCTATCAACGAGGCTATTGACATGTCAAGATACGTTGCTGCCTGCCCTTACAATATCTTGATACCCAGACAACAATATGAGCAATATATTGTCCTCCACACTGATTCGGCATCTCATCGGCCATTTAGAGGTAATGTCAGAAAGCCAAAGGCAATAATGGGTACAGTATGTAACAAGCGAATACAGGGAATGATGGACTATACCAGCGTTTCCATTTGAAATTACGCGGCGATTGGAGAAAGGTGCAACAGCAAAAGATAAATAGAGAGGGCGGCTCCCATGTCTAAGCACTATTCTAAAGACTCTAGCATCAAAGCCCACTACCAGCCTACAATCTACCTAAAATCTCTTGTTGCAACCCCTCATCTCCCAACACTTCCCCCATTCAAAATGCAATTCCAGACTGTTGGAGCGGTTCTCATCACCGCATTCCTGACTATGGCGGCCTCTGCACCACTTGAAATTCCCCGCACTACTCCTGGAGTTGCCCTCGTAACCAGGAATGTGAGTCCTCCAAGATCTTGCGCAGGAAGCAGCAAGAGGTATGTGTTGAACGTTGAAGAACCAGCGCGCTAACCCTTTTGTTAAATAAGGAGAGAGCTGAGGATACAGCCGCCGTGTATATCGGTGCTATTCGTGAGGCCAATATCCAGGAAAAGAGATCTGAGGATGCAGCAGTGTATATTGGTGCTATTCGTGAGGCCAATATCCAGGAAAAGAGATCTGAGGATGCAGCAGTGTATATTGGTGCTATTCGTGAAGCTAGTGTCCAAGAGAAGAGAGCTGGGGATGAAGCCGTGTATATTGGTGCTCTTCGCGAGCTCAATGTCGTGGATGTAGCCTCCACCACCGAGACCGCTTCTCGTTAATCCAGTTTTGATAGAGTGGTAGAATAATCCTGGACGGATGTAAGTTGACATTGTGCAGACCACGCTTCAGGACAAACCTTAAAGGCTAATAATGTCACAGGCCCGTAACTGAGGATTAGACTACAACAGTGCTTGAGTCGATGCGTAAATGACGGGTAAGGTAGCTTGCTTAGGGTAGGCTCGGAAGTTTTGTTAGGTCTGAATATATGTTTCTTTTAGTCGGTCCCTCTTTAGGAATTTCTTTCAAGCAAGCCCGGAATTTGCGCACGTCCTTGTCGCTATTATGGCCTGATTTTCTTCACTTAAGCGAAAGGAACTTTCACCTATCTTATAAGGATAGATAGATATAACGGTATCGCGAACAAGTGAGTAGCATGGGACCTTAGGCTCAGACAACTACTATTAGTTGACAGGAGAACCCAGGTTATTGGTTACACATCATTATCGTCTAGGTGTTGTGAAAGTAGCTCCTCGTACATTTAGCTAAGCTTTTTCATCATGTAGGAGGGATATGCACGTTGCCCAGTTTCCAATTTACGAGCAAACATCCTTGTGTCTTGATTTTTACCTTCAAATGCCCTCTAGCAAGCCACTCAGCGTAACACTTTCAGGTAAATTAAGACAAGCGACTCATGAAAGTATGCTATGAGGATAGCTTGTGCGGCGGAGATGAGTCCTGGAGTATCTAAAATAGTTTGTTCTAAAGTCTAATCAGGGGCGAAAAGAGGCGGCAAAGCCTGTAGGGTGCAATTGAGTTCTTGAATTGTGGTTGCAAATATCCCTTCCATGGTTAAGAGTTCCTTTTACATTCCTGCATACTGTGCATCTTGACCAGTAAAGATGAAAGCGATAGGTAGAGGACTTGAGGATGTCGTGTTAGCTACATCGGTCTGAATAATCTTCCTAGTTACATCAATACCTGCTTGGACCAAGGGGTAATCTTTTCGCCCCAACCGCGATCGGCGTTGAGGCAAAGTAAATGCTAGTCTCTATAGAGTGTATTTGTGGTATTCTGTGATGCTTTAGGAAAGTTGCTGGATGCGCAAATCGAGAGAGTTCTTTGACGCCGCAGAGACTGGCAAAATCAGAGGCTAGTGTCCCAAACACTGAGTGATTTTCCCCCTGCATGACGAACTACTTAGGTAATTGCCAATGTATTCTAAGATAAAATGCGCATTTACGCCACCAAAACTAACGAGTTGATGCTCGCCTGACGGGTTAGCGTAAGCCATGGTTCCACTTTAGTCACGGCCTGGGAACTGCGCGGACCAAGCTTCATTATAGAAGAAAGTTAAGCTGGGATACAATTGTTAGAGGTTAACCAGCAGATTATATACTTACACTTAGGATTCAGCGGGTTCCAGCTCATCTAGGGTAGAAAAAAGCTCAGCCAGGGTAGACGGGCGAAATCCGGCGCAAAGCTCAGTCAGAGTAGAGATTTACGCCACCACAGCTCAGCCAAGGTAGAGAATATGCCAAGCATACGCCAGTCACGCAATTGATCACTCCAGTACGTACTAACGCGTTATGGACTGACCCGTAG
Organism: Tricladium varicosporioides; assembly: GCA_021365295.1. NCBI lineage: Eukaryota > Fungi > Ascomycota > Leotiomycetes > Helotiales > Tricladiaceae > Tricladium > Tricladium varicosporioides. Next base: position 65,621 of record JAJTIW010000047.1, on the reverse strand, counting down.
AATATCAAACAAATAATCTAACCTTGTATTCTCAACTTGACTTAACTAACTAGCAACTAAATCTATTGAAGTAGATGGCTAATCTAAGTACAGGTATATATTATAATTATATAAGGTAGATACTAAGTAAATATTATACTAAGTATATACTGAGTATATACTGAGCATATACTAACCAATACATTATAGCATATGTTGAACACATACTATAATAAACTCCTAACTATATATAGAATAGTCTATAAGCTCACCCAGGGTAGAGAATTCGCCACCAAAGCTCGGCCAGGGCAGAGAAAATATAAGACTCTCCCTAGCGCGGCTCTCTACCCTGGCCGAGCTTTTTCTACCCTGGATCAGCTGTAACCCTTGAGACGCTGGTTGCTCCACTATGACTGAAATTGGTTTTCACCTAGTACAAGGCCACAAAATCAGCAAATTTTACATGTATTATATAAAGACAGTGGGTGATTACCTTGCATGAAGAACGCCTAACTTTGGACCCTAGATTTTGCAGGAATACATATATTTTTAATTTTGCCCTGAAACCTCAGGTAGTACACTGCAGTCGCCGCTAAATGTTAATGCAGGTGTATGTATCGTTTTATTAACGCGAAGACAGATTAGCTTATGCAAGCAAATTCTAATCTTGTACATGCGGATCTTTACGCTATATATGTTGATTTTCTAATCCAAGTGTAGCTTCGGAAGTTTCTATATCAGATGCCACGATACCCAATGAGGAGAAAGAAACACAATGTCCTGGATAGTTTGCTCCCATTGCTAAATTAGCCTTGACTATAATTTTGCCACCAAGGATTGAGAGCGGAAACTCAACTCATTGATAACTTGGGCCGTGTCGCACCGAGCAGCAAAAGCTGCCCTGATCACTAGGTGTGTTTCTAGCCAAATTCCACTACTTCCATCATGAACCAAGTAATCTGGTAGGTGTGGGACAAGGGTGTATTGGTGAAGCACTATCACGAGAATATGCCAGCCGCAATATTACCCTCGTTGCCACTGTGCTCCCTTCAGATTCAAATCAAAATCTGGATACTACTGGAATAACTTCGTTCCCACTGGACGTTACGAAGGATGAATCTATCCTCGCTCTGAGAGAGAAAATCACCAAGCTTACTGGAGGTTACATTGATATACTTGTGAACAATGCGTAAGTATAGTTTATCACCTCTATTTATTTATTCCTTCCCTTTCAGATATCGATCAAAAACACTCACTATATTATAGAGGAATATGTAAGTTAATGACAGAGGCGTATATGAGACTAGGGCTGAATAGGTTTGATAAAGGCTACACCATGACAGCAATTGATGCCGACGTCAATACCGTGCAAAAGATGTTAGACGTGAATTTCTTTTAAGCCAATGTGAGTGGTTCATCGCCTCCACGATGCTCTAATATGATCTGATGGAATAATTGCGAATATTGGATCAATAGGAGGAGTTATTCCATATGTTTATGGATGTAAGTTTTGTTGCACAGGGAGTCTGGAGCACCTTTGTTCACATACAAGTAGCATCTTATAATGCCAGTAAAGCTGCCCTTCATCACTGGTCGAGCACGCTCTGGGTTGAGATGGCGCCATTCGAGTATGAGCTTGTTCCTTCCTGGTGATTAATATAATAAATTGCAATCTTGTTAATCTAAATGATGTTCAATGTTTTAGTGTTAAGAGACTCACTGTATGTACCACTTCTATTGAGAGATTAGACTACGTCCCCATCTATTGATTAACAAAAACTCTTCACTAGATCATCTCTGGCGAAGTCAGTACCAATATTCTCCAATCAGACAGAGAAAGACTACTACCGGAAAGTAGGCGCAGTTTATACTTGTGGTTTTTCTATAAAAGTATGCTTTTGACAATTAAGTAGAGTCATATTTTTCCCTCTTTCGGACGAATTCAAACATGTTCAGAGAGTACCAGGTATGTTAGTTCCTATTTGAGTCTCTTTGGGGCAATTTGGCTGATCAAAGAAATTCTGTCCTATCCAGTCACCACTGATTGCTTTGTATATGCACACAATGTTGTCTCTCAGAGTTTGAAATCATCCCCAACAGCTTGGTTCTGGTTTGGCAATACCACCTTTATGGCTCGCCTTCTAGATGCCATTATACCCCATACAATTTGTGTATGTACTCTTACAGCCCTGCTATTCTTCAATATCTTAGATTTTTAATGAAGAGTATTTCAGGACCGCATCCTGTGGGGTTTATTCAACTTCAACAAATTGAAAAGGGTGCATCGAACTGGTGTAAACAAGACGAAAGAGGAAGCCTTAATGGATATTTCTAAAGAGTCAGTTCAATCAAAAATTTGAGAACCCAAATTCTACAGTTCTTGGTAACATTTTAACTCGATTTCTCCATTGATAGAGTCTCCAGGTGACAAAATAACTTAAAATCAAACCAGTATCAATTAGTCCGTGCAATAATCATAAGATATTTGACCTGCGTTTTGTTTTCATATATTTCTGCATTTTAGGCGACGTGAACCCACCTTTTTCAATTCCTCCTTTTCTCTTTCTCATCACAATCAATTGGCAAAGGGCCCATAAAACCCTTCAACTTATTTCCATTCACAATCACATTTGACACTAACTAATATCCAAATAATGCGACCTGGGAATGTGCCTCTACCTGACAAATTCTTCCACTGATAGGCTGTAGCTCGCTGGATGCTGATTGTTGAATACAGGGATAGGCAAGGACAGTACTGAAGCAAGCTGTTGCCTTCTATGAGTCATGACAATAGGTAGCAATAGGTAACAATAGGAAACCTCGTAGACTCCATGCCTATACATGTTGCATTTCTCTCGGCAGAAATAATCATCATCTCTGAAAATATTCAAGGCTGATGTCCCCCAGCTGCATGATTAGCTTCTCGCGGGATTGAAGGATGAGCTCGAACTCGCCATCCAGCACAATTCCATAATCAATGGATAGTGCATGGTGCAATGGAGTGCGTTCATTAGGAGCGAAATCGATCATTCGAACTACTGTACCGTGGTCGTAATGTAGTGGTGGCTGTAAACTTACAGGTTCGAATCAGCAATGTTGGGAATAACAGGTATATGGTATGGTTTTCTGTTATTTTTTGACCCCTAAAAACTTATATATGAATAAACATGCACCACATTCTCTTTAGCATGCTTAAAATTGATATCGTCATTAATATCCAGAGTAATCTTATGAGTTGAGTAAATGATATTGGATAATGCCTGCTAGCGTTTTGTTAGAGTCATTCTGAGACCATCGCATCACAGCAACCTAGATGAAGTATGCCTTAAGAATGTAGTATTTACCAAGGACGGACGGACATAGTGAACACAGATCCCTTGACTGTATAGTTGATAGCCACCACCCGAAATTTCCTCAATTCTAGCCCGGCAATTCTAGGTGTCGTATAGGGGACCATTCCTGTCGAAGATGCCAAGGAAGACGCTGACCTCTTGGTTTCTCACTGTCGCGGGAAGTCGTTATTATCGGCGTTGGTATCTGAGAACTGCGGGCTAAATGGGACGTTTGATTGGGAGACGGCTTCAGGATCAGCGATGCAATATGCCTGTCGCTGTGCCTCCCGCTGAAAGAAGCCAGAACCGAGCTGCCAACCAACTAGAAAGCTCTAGCATGCATGATGCAAACCACCAACATAGCTTTTGAATCTGCACGGCACCTTGAGATTACATTGGAAACTTCCAGTGGGAAAATTTCCTGCTTCGGTTACTGTATCGGACGAACAGACTATTGGGTCAATTCTGCCAAAGTGAGGTTGGCACCAATCGCACATGCATTTCATCCTGCACAGGAACTCAATCCTCCGAGACGTTGTTGGCCCATTATTGGAACCAACAGACTTCTCTCGAGAATGTCCCCGCCGACAAAGGCATATTCACTGAAATAAATCACCCTGCTACGATGACTGCTTCCAAAAGCAAGCATGACGGCGCCTAGAGACAAGGTCATGAACTGCTGAACGAACGAGGCTATTTAAATATTTACGTATTGAACAATGTTGCTCTGGTTGGGTAAGCCAGCCCATCACCTCCGAGTACTGCATCAGTAAACGTTAAACTTAATCGGTCCTCCGCAACCTATTCGTAAAAAAAGTGAGACAGGGAATGAACGAGGGATACCTTGATAAGGTGACTGGTCACAAGTAAAACCTAGGATGAATCTCACCTCCGTTATGTGCTAATGGCAGGATACACAAGCAAAGACTGCGGCCTGGTTTCTCAATATTTCGTCGAGTGCTCGTGAGCTTTGAAATATTAAAAGCTGTAACTAAATCAATAGTCGTACGGTGCAGTAGCAGTGGCTCAACCTTTTACTGTACCCTACCAGTGAGTCAGGTGTGAAACTGTACAAAGGGTTCCAACATTTACCGATAATTATCCCCTCTCAACCGCCTTCGGGAGTTCTCCCTATGAAGCTGCTGGCAGCCGACCTTTTGTTTGTCCCGCATCTCGCTCTCTACAAACAATCGTATACACTCCATTTCCTTATCGTACCCGGTCAACATGGCTGATCTAGTCTTCGATAACAGACTTAAACTCGCATCTGAAAAGAGGACAACCTTCCGCGCATTTCTCTACCGTCAATTCTTCGTCACGCCTACTCTCCCCCGCAATGTTGACCTCACAGGCAAAACAGCTGTTGTGACCGGATCTAATACTGGTATTGGTCTGGAATGCGCACGTCAGCTCTTAGATTTACGTATAGGAAAACTAATCATCGCTGTACGTGACGAAGCGAAAGGCCAGGCGGCTCGCACTCACTTGCTCTCTCGTCGTCAACTTGAAGATGGCGCCATTGAGGTTTGGAAGTTGGACATGGCATCTTATGAGTCGGTCGCCACATTTGCCGAGCGTGCTAAGAATCTGGAGCGCCTCGACATTGTTATTCTCAACGCTGCTATCATGAGGGTAGTCCACGCGCTAGTCGCATCCACGAACCACGAAGAAACACTCCAGGTAAACTTTTTGTCAACAGCTTTACTTACTATCCTACTTCTTCCGATATTCGAAGCTCGAAAACCTCTTGAGCCGGGTCGTATCGTCTGGGTCCAATCAGATATAACTTCCTGGACTAAGTTCAAGGAGAAAGATAGTACCCCTTTATTCCCTGCGTTGGACGAACCTGAGAATTTTAACTTTCCCGACAGCTATGGTACCTCTAAGCTGCTAGGACAACTCTTCGTCACCGAATTGACGAGACTGATTCCCTCTTCGATTGCGATTATAACAATGCCGACCCCAGGCCTGTGTTATGGCACGGGCCTAGGAGCTCTCCCCCAAAAAACCATCGGAGAGGTAATTGGAAATTTCATCAAGCGCATTCTTGGGCGTTCAAGTTCGCTTGGGGCTCGAGTAATCACTGATGGAGCTGTCAATCACGGTTCTGAGGGTCATGGGCAACTTATAGAAGACTGCAAGATACAGCCGTAAGTAGTTCCTGGCAGGCTGTGCGAGCTAATTTTGCTAATGGTTCTCAAAGGAAGGTCCCATTTGTCTATACGGCTGAGGGTGATCGGGTCACCAAAATACTCTGGGAGGAGACAATGGCAGAACTGTCTTTCGCAAAAGTCCAGCAAATTTTGAGTGACCTGAGGAACGAGGATAGTTGAAGATAGCATGCGACTCCATTCCCTGGGATTATTCTACAATGCAATTGAAGCATGATGAAAATCTGTATGGATGACTAGTATGGGCTATTTCTTCGAGCTTTAAAGCTATTACCATAAGGATGAGCCCTACGATCTTGGATCTTGGAGCAACGTAATGAAGTGCACTTCTCAGTATACCTGTACCAAAAAAAAAAAAACAGCAAATTGTTGTCACGGTATCAGCTAGGTTCTTGATGATACCCAAATCGTAGCATAGTTCTCTATACAAATTCGTAGCTCGAAACAGAATCAATTTTTCTTTCTCATGGATGCAAAGGAGAAATGGTTACCTGTCACGACCAGCTAAAACCCACGTTTACCTAGGCAATCGAGTATCACTGAATTCTTCAATATAACGTAGGCCTTTCGCCAGTGAAATAATAGTATTATCATTCGATAAACTAATCGCTAAGGAAGGAAAGAAAGAGCTTGAGTTTGGGTGGGGTGGTGATAACCCCTCCACCATGATAGAATATACAGCGTGACACAGGTTACTCCTATGCTAAACCCTTACATTACCACATGACACTATTTCAACATTCTAACACGACCGTAGAGCTTTGATGCTTTTCTCCCCAACCCTTCTAGCTTTAAGTGTGGTGGTGGGGTCAAGGAAATGTAACATAGAAGCATGGGATAAAGATGGTTTCCAGGAGTCGGAGGGACGGGATGTTGCTGTGTGTAAGGGTTTAGCATAGGAGCTGCCCGGAGCTGCCTGTGTCACCCTGTATATTCTATCCTGGTGGAGGGGTTATCATCACCCCACCCAAATTCAAGCTCTTTCTTTCTGTTCCTTAGCGATTAGTTCATCGAATAATAATACGATTATTTCACTGGCGAAGAGCCTACGTTATATTGAAGAATTCAGTGATACTCGGTTGCCTAGGTAACGTGAGTTTTAGCTAGTCGTGACGCTGTGCCTCGTTTCTAATATGCAGTCCTACCCCAACTGCAGCTACATACGGGATAGTCTCAAGGGGTGCCAATCGCACTTTGCCTCTTCCCTTTACTAGTTTACTGATACTCAGTATCCTTCGCAATAAGCGGTAGGCTTTTGGTGTGGTGGAACGTCAGCATTAGCTGCCATCAACTAGTTAAGGCTCCCACGTTGAGTAGAATATTTCTATGTCTTTACCTCAACCTTAAACCAAGAGACTAATCCTTGATGTCATTCCCAACTCCAGTCCTCGACACATCGATATTGGAACACTGAAAGATCACGATTGCAACAGTGGGTTCCCTTCCCAACTTTCCTAACCTTCCTCCCGCAATCCAGGCCCAAATCGCCGCTGGACAGGCTCTTGCCTCACCTCTTGGTTTCAAATCGAATTTTGATAACCCGCCGAACTTGAATCCTATTTTTCATGTGCCATACGCCATACAGCTTGCTATGGTGACTATTGCAGTCCTCGGGCGCATTTATATATGATTTGTCAGCATGAAGCAAGGCCTATAGGAGACTGTAAGCTTTCTCCTCGTCTTCGACGCTCAAGAGCTTTAATATTAACTGTGCTTAAACTTTCTAATCATGGTATATGTATGTCCTTTCTCACTCCAGCATCTACAACGATATACGTATTAACAGCGGTCTGAGGAGATATTCTTTGTAGTAGGATTTGCATGATCTTACCGTGTAATATTCCTTCCTGGTTTGTCCGTTCATCAATGGAATGTACTCCCGGGAGACTTACGCATATTTCTCCGAGTATGTCAAATTATTTCCTTTATATGGAGACCTGTACTATTCGGAATGAACAATATGGTTATCTAGCGACGTTTAGGCTGTGTTTCTCTCGACCGGTACCTACTTAATCAACATTTGTACATCAAAATAGCAATTCTTCTAGAATGGCCTCATATATTCTGTAAGAAAGGGACCCGCAGCCTGGTATTCCGGACTTTGTTTATGCGTTCTCAGCAGTTTACGTTTGTTCTGCTACTGGGTTGGCCTATGGGTTTCTCGTTATGTGCGTGCCCAGTTTCCTAAAAGCGTTCCTGGCATTTGACATGACGAAGGTGAAACGGACACTAAGCTTCTGAACGAGGATAAGCTCACGGAATCACCTACGATCAACTTCGAAGAAAAGTGCGAGTGACAACTCGTCAAATTCACGGTTAAACCCATTCTCAAAACTTAAAGCTATAAAAGATAACTCCTCGAGTGATACATACCAGCTTTATACAATGCCTGAGGCTATTGACAAGAATTCCGGCGACTAGTCCATCAGTCAATTTGAGAATTCGGGCAAGATTGAAGGGGGGTGTTGTCCGAACTACGCCGCTTGAGGCTGGAGAGGAGGTGTTTCACCCAGCGCCAAACACAGCCACGGCCCAACACGAGTACTAACAGCGATGAGTGTAAGAGAGCCAATCATGGTGAATTTCAAATATTCATGTACAGATCGAGTTGGAGTGAACCCTGTGATAATATGTTGTGAGCATTAGAAGAATCAGACTGCAAATGATATTACCGTTGATTGGATTCGGAATACGAGGCGGTTCACCTCGTGACGAACGGCCGCGAAAGAAATTAAACTTGGGCTTAATAGAAGTCAACTTAGTTGTGTTCTAAATATCTAAAATCTTTGAAGAATTACCTTACAAATCTTTTCGGATGTTCCAATAAGTATTCTCGATATTCAAGCATATCGACTGTGATAAATCTACGTCGAAAGTAGAGGTGGGGTGTACTTCATCTATGCCATAACCCGTCGCAGACTACTAAACCCATCGTCCTATTCCCCCGGTTCTCGTGTCTAGCGGAAGATTTCACATTGAGGGATTTTTCTTTCTCTGTTGCAGCATCCTACCCTGCTTAGCTTAAGCATGTAGGAGATTAATGAATTGCGACGTTTCAATGATAAGTACATAGTGAACAACAAGACTTATCGCCTTCGTGTTTTGGATCAGGCTCTCTTTACACCCCGTCTTTAGCGAGTCCATCGCTATCTTTTAAGCCTCTAGTTAACTTTTAGCGTACAGCACCGACTTTTTGTGGAGGAAGCAGCCTCTTGTACAGCTTAGGCCTAGGAGGACAAGAATCAAATTACATCAACCAACTATACTTACAGAAAGCAGGCGTACAGTCTTCGCACGTTGAGGATGGCATGCAGCATGCAAGAGTACTCGTATTCCGGGTCTCGCTCTAAAATGGGAATTCTCACCTTGTTATCCGCAGGGTAGTATGAGAGACAGGGTTAAAACAGCCGTTCGGTAATGTGATTACATGAAGGGTACAAGGATTAAACAAATAAGCTCTTGGTAAACCAACATGGAATTAGAATTTCTCTTTTCTGAGCGAGCTTTAATCCTGGTTAATGGATGGTATGGAATACTATACTAATTACAACAAGGTTGCTATTGAGTTAGCGAATTAGCCATGTGTATTCATTCTATGGATAATTAGGCAGCCGGGGATATGTTTTTTAAAATCGTTTCCATACACTGCATAGGCCTAAGAATAAAGTGTATTTATTAACATATATATAAAAATAAAACCTTTTTATTTCTTTCATAATATTTTACCTTATTTAAAATTAATAATTTTAGTCTCCTTTTAAAAAAGTTACATATAAAAGGGTGAAGATATATAGTAATAAAAAGACCTTAAAGGATTATTATATTAAATAATTCTAACTAGCTTACCTACTTAAATATAGGGTCTAATTTGTGATATACTAAATTCAAGAAGATACCTCATATTTTTATTTTTTTTCGGCTTAACCGATATCTTTATACTCAATAACTTTACAACTTGACTAAAAACACTCAGGGGGCGTAGGTAGTAAGCTACTAGGATAAACTCAGCGGTGTGGTAATATCCGACACGTTGTTGCATTCAGCCTCCTGCTTCGTTTTCTTCTTCGCAATTTACCAACAGAGTGGGCAAATCTGTGAGCGAGCTATTCCCCCTTTCATCCACTTTGCCGCCACTTACCACATCAACTTCGAACAGAACCTCGACCAATTCACCATGATAGCATACTATACTGTGTCAATAATTGTCTCTTATGTAAGAAGAAGAGCCATATCTTCAATTTTCGATAGGATAGCATCACTGATTCACGATCAAGCTTCTCCTCTGGGCGACTTACCAAGTGTTCCTGCACCCTTTGAGCAAATTCCCTGGCCCGGTAGTCGCCAAGCTGTCGGACATCTACAGCGGCTTTTATACCTACAAGAAATGTCTCCATCTGACCACGTGGAAGAATCATCACCGATACGGTAATTTTTCCAGCGCTCCTAGGCTCGCATACGGTAGAATTCCCTAGCAAAATCGCGACAAGCTAATCATCTATCCAAGGCTCTGTTGTAAGGCAAGGCCCAAACAAACTTGTGTTTAGTTCCGTTACTGCTCTACGCGGCAAGTCCCCAAAACCATTATATTATCCATTTCTTCTCATTCTGCTAACAAGAGGAAAAGACATTTACAAAAATTATCGAACGACAAAACCCGAGGCCTACATGGCACTGGGGCCAGGACTCACGGCATACAACGTTTTCACTGCTGTTGATAGGGATTTACACAGGGCTCGACGGCAGCTAATTGGGCAAGTTATCACGGACCGATCTATGCGCGTATTCGAGCCTACGATGATAAAACATGTCGATATATTTGAGCGTAACCTGTTGCGCGCGTCCCAAAGCTCTAATCCTGTCAACATTACCAAGCAAACAAGAAAGCTTGGACTTGATCTTGCAGCGCTTCTTGGTTTCGGCTACGAATTAAACCTTCAGACGAATAACGAGAATCAGTTTATAGAAGCAGTTCTGGACACGGGGACGTGGACCAGCAATATCTTCTTACATTTCCCATTAGCAAGGCGACTTCGGCTTGGGCCAGTGTTTATGTTCTCACTACTAGGAATACGCCCGAAGTACCTAGCTCTAATGGATACAATGATCACTTCTCGTATGGCAGAGCCGAAAGATGCAAAACATGATCTTTATTCCTTTGTGGCAGATGCACTGGCCACGGAGTCTAGTGGTCTACGTCAGAGCGATCTCTGGGCGGAGGCGAATCTATTTCTGTCAGCAGGCTAGTGCTCCATTACCTTTCGCGTTTGTTACAGGTTACTAACTACAAAATGAAACAGCCGGAGACACTGTAAAGACTGCGTTAAGTTCAACTTTCTTTTACCTTTCGCGAAACCCAAAGGTTTACCAGAGACTCGCGGCTGAGATCCGATCTACTTTTACCAGTGGCAATGAGATAACTGGGACCGGAGTTTCAAGTTGTTCGTACCTCCGTGCCTGCATCGATGAAGCGATACGTATCTCCCCACCAGCCGCAGGTATACTGTGGAGGGACCTCGCACCTAATGAAGACAAGGATCAACAGTTTATCGTCGATGGCTATGTAATCCCTCGAGGCACGACTGTCGGCTTAAATACGTATTCGCTGCACCATAACGAGGACTACTTTCCAGATTCCTTTTCTTACAATCCAGAACGGTGGTTAGACTCGTCTGACTATTTGCCGGAGACAAAAAGGATCATGCGTGACGCCTTTGCCCCCTTTTCGATCGGCCCAAGAGGCTGCGCCGGGAAAGCAATGGCATATTTGGAAACGAGTTTAGTTCTAGCCAAAACAATGTGGTACTTTGACTTTGAGGCTTCCCTAGGAGAGCTGGGAGAAGTTGGCGCGGGGAATATGGGCTCAGAAGAAGGAAGAGAACGTCGGGGCGAGTTCCAATTGTACGATATTTTTAACATGGCTCATGACGGCCCGTACCTAAACTTCAGAGTTCGGGGTGACTTTTGGAAGGGCCTTTGAGGAGCCTACATATTAGCCTGCAATGATACTTTGGCTTTTCTTAGGGAGGCTTCAATGAGAGTAATTGCAAAGGTATTCAAACTAAGCTACACACATATAGATACACAAATCTTATCATATAGCTATGAAATCAGTGCTACTTTTAACGGTTGATGCCAATCCATTTTGTCTTAAGCAACCAAGCTATCCTTGATATCTCACAAGTGCTTAAATTACTAGAAATATTTTATTTCTCAAATATCTTAAAATTTTTTTAACAACTCGGGAAACTAGGTCCTTGAATATTTATTATTTTAGCTTTTTAAAGTTAAAGACGTTGAATTCTCGAACTTTTTACTAGATTTAGGGCATTTGATTTCTCGATCGCTCGATCGCCGTCACAAACTAGATTAGCCTTGGGTTCTTTATACATTGTAAGATTCTATCCAGAGTTCGCTGTGGCCCTTCTGATCACGCAGGAGCAGCTAACTAGAGCCGAAACAATCTTCGAACGCCAATATATCCAATGGATAGAAGTCAACTGTATTAAGATATTGGCATTTTTAGGAGTTTAACTAAGTTATGGTTTGTTGATAGTCCTGAAGTCATTCACAACACAATTGGTCTATGCGCTCCAAGACCTATAATTCGCCGCACACGTTCAGTGATCCATTCCTTACCATTTGGCGTGACTGACCCCGTAGCCGATTAAAAAGTCATCTAAATATTTCCCCACACATGCAGTAGAGTGTAAAAACAATTCCAGAGAAAAGAAAGGTTGAAGGTGAAAGCCGGAAGTGAAAAGCCAGAAGTTCGTTGCAACATAACCATACTTGGCTGCGGACTGGGCCACGGTTGAAACAGGGAGAATGTATCTAAGGCTGAGTGGCTTTCCAATTGATTGAGAAACCATATGTGTGTGTTTTGCTATTTATATTGTGGAATGGTAGTTGTGGGCACTAGACTGGCTAAGGCGGCGCCTGGAGTTATGACTTATTGGATATGACTCTTGGAGTTATCGCTGATTCGACAACCACTTTTTACTCTAATCAGAGGATGTCGGGAAACGGGAATTGCTTCGAGCGTGTTGTCAGTTCAGGAGATAGCGCCTTATCTATTATAATTTAGTGTGGAATAGCTCAAGAGATTACCATCTTTGAAATATTCAACACCGGGATAAGCTCCATTTATATCAATTGCGTCAGTTTCACAAGAACTCTCTGACTCAACAGCTTCTCTGGTATGAATCTTAAGTTTCTTGACAACTTCCAGGTACCGGTGAGATGATATGGTCTGCTTGCCCTAGATTGGCTTATAGAACCTCTGTTAACCTAGGTTAGCAGGCGCTACTAAAATCTTCGCCAATTTGGCTTAACAGACACACTACAAACCAAGCTATGGAATAATCTAATATAGGCTATCCATCTCGTGATTCCCGTAGAGTCACGTGTAGATCCAATTTCCCGGCCGTGTTGAGGTGACGCCTAGAGACCTAAGGTATGTACTGGTGCCACCACGTGTGTTTCAGGCACGTCTACTAGTTGCCCTTCATATATGGCCTGAAGACTTTCGTAGCTTATTCTGGACAGTAACTGACAGTAATGGACAATATACTGTAGACAATATACTTGATTCCCCCCCCCCCCCCCCTCAGGCCCTCGAGACCTCGTTGTGTTGATGATTAAATCAATTATATTGCCAACTACATACTATCCGTTACTATCTAGAATAAGCTACGAAAGTCTTCAGGTCACAGATGGAGGGCAAATTTTACGCGGGTAAATCAAATATCTATCTGTACATGGAACAGGCATAGGAAATAAAACAGATGAAATAACACATTGTACACAGGCTGAGTAACTTTTACCCAATCAATGGTTCCACACCCTGTCACGACCAGCTCAAACTCACGTTTACCTAGGCAATCGAGTATCACTGAATTCTTCAATATAATGTAGGCCTTTCGCCAGTGAAATAATAGTATTATCATTCGATAAACTAATCGCTGAGGAAAGAAAGAAAGAGCTTGGATTTGAGTGGGGTGGTGATAACCCCTCCACCAGGATAGAATATACAGCGTGACACAGGCTACTCCTATGCTAAACCCTTACGCACCCCACGAAACGATACTCCACATAGACCACTCGGCGCAGTTGTGTATAAACTGGGAGTTATAAAATCCATCCCCCTGCGTGCCTATTTTCTATTAGTGCCTATTAAGGGAAATCAATGCTAATAATATCTGAACTTACATTTATCTCTCATTTTTCCAAGTGCATACTTACAGTCATTAGCTCTGATCTTGCCCTCCCATCCATTACGATGCCTAAAAGCCGTCAGTTAATAGATAACTCAGGAGAAAAAGATGTATTAGCTTACTTGCATACAGTTGGTCCCTGTTTATACACAGACCCCCCATCCACCTCCTTAGCTGCTATATGTAAATATATATTATACCAGGGGGTGCCAGGTTGTTGTCGGGTCTTTTCCCCGAAGCCATCCCCGTCTTTGCAGTACTCATCAATGAGGCCATTTATAGTATTCTGATCGACCCAGCCTGCTTTACCGCCTATACAGCCCTCAACAATCTGATTGCCATTTTTATCTATAAAGAAATCTACATTAGCAATTTCTCGAAAGAGAGGGATTTTACAGAGGAATACCCACCGATGGCATCAGGTGGAAACGTGGGAGGCTCCTTTTGCGGTGTTATATTGATGATTATGCCTTCATCAGCAATGAAATGTCCACCATACTTGTTATTGTTAGGATTGTTGATGGGGTCGTTGTTGTCGCATCTATCTAGCGGAAAGCTCATTCTACACAGTTGGTTAGAATGCAAAGTGTCCTGCAATAAGGTTATTTCATATGAAAAGAATCAACATACAACTCTTCACATTTCTCTCTAGGGATACTAAAATCTCTCGAGTATGCGAGGGACAATATCATTTCGTTGCCTTGATCCTTGTTGTAGGTTTCCCTAGATGTTTCTCCAGCTTTTCCATTTAGGTTGATCTTTCCACAAAAGTCTTTTATTGCGCCTTGGGCATCTTCGTAATCTATCCATTTCTTATTTTGATAACCGTTGCAATAAACTGCTTGCTTATGTTTCGGATTGATGCTTATCGTTGCTCCAAGTGGGTGTTCAATCTTGCCGCCATGTTTCAAGTTGTTTGGATTGTTGTCATCATAAGCATCGCATTCATGCATGATTCTGTAGAGCAGTACCCTACAGTCTTCTCGGACCATAACGAAGTTGTTCTTGAACTCAACACTAATGGTAGCGAAATTATCCGTGTCTTGGCCAAAATCCTTATCTATCCTGCCGTCCTTTCGGAGTGGTATGTCATCGCAAAATTTAGCAACGAAGTCATCACCAGCCGCCTGTGTGAACCAAGTCTGGGTACCAAGTCCATAACATTGTGGACCAATGCCATCCATGTTTCCTAATTGTACGTCCAAAATGGCTTGCTGCTGGGCATCTAACGCTTCATCGACCTGCCTTTGAGCGGGGAAAGGTGAAACGAGAGGTATGCACTTGCAATCGGTATTTGCATCTGCTGTGCAGCGACCATTTACTCCATGACAGTTGCTGTCTGCACAAGAAGGCTAATTCCAAGTCAGATTACGCTCACCTAAAAAAATACCGTGTAGTTTGACTTGATGGAACTTACTGCTGCTTCCCCTTCCCCGCATTCCCTCGTGTCGTCAGGAAACTTTAAGAATGCATTTGGAGAAATCTTCAATACGTTTCCTTGAAAAGCATTGTTTTCTAAACCGGCGACTACTGCAGGTAAAATACCTGCTAAAGCTCTTTTCTGAAATGTTGTTGTCTATTGATTCAAGTCAGTCTATGTTCTCGCTTTGCGTTTCGAGACAGCAAGGGATAGCGTCCAGCTTACCCAAGAAATGTCCTCTTCTTCATAAAGAAATCCTTCTATTCTCATCCGAGCTTCAGTGATGGCACGATTTTGATAGTCTGCTACTTCTCGGGCAGCTGCATTCGCAGGAACCATCTCGATAAAACCTCCTTGGGCCCCCATTCTCATATTTCCAAGGGCCCAACGGTAGCGGCTTTCTGTACATGGCCCAATCTCTATGTCAAATATGGGACGGCCGTCTCCCTGGCGCTTTCGGAAATAAGAGCTGGATGTCTTGTGCCTTCCCATGCTTCGAGGACTTGTATTCGATGAGTTGCCGAAAGATGCATTGCCGAAAGCGTGGGCCTGTTGTGATGGACAAAGTTCTTTAATTTCCATCATCTTCTTCAGTGTGTCTAGTAATGGTCCTGCAACCTCAATGACTTCGTTACTATCTGCATCATTGGTGAGTCGAACACCCCAGTGTTGGGTGTAAGTGATCTCATGCCCATTGTATGTGGCTTTCACTTGCGAGGTCCCGTAATCTCTTGGACTAGAACAAAAAGGGGTTAGTAATTCTTGGGTGGACAAGGAATATGTTCAAGTATGTGCTTTTGAAAGCTTTGAACTAACTTACAATTCTTGTCGGGCTTCGATGATTTCGCTAGATGTTGAATCAAGCGGGAATGCAAATCCACGCTTGACTATATAAGTGAGTAAGGTCACTCTTATAAGGGACGTGAGAAAATGCATGACTAATTTGTAATATAAATGTTGTGTCGAATAATGAGTATAGGGATAGTGGCGGAACCAACCCTCTTATAAGTGAAGTCACGCAAGCCAAGTTCCACCAACGTGTTAAGAATGACTACTTTCTCTGCAAGGATATAAATCCTGTTGGGATTAAGCTTTCTTGGACTCTTAATTATGTCATTCTATTTTGCAGTTCAAACCAGTCTTCACTTTTCCGAGCTATAGCCAGAGGATTCTGCTTCCACCGCATTAAATCGTGAGCTGCGAACAAGCTGATTTACTAAGGAGCGTAGGTTTCATAATTTGAAGGGTATTACAACAGTCGTATAACTGACGTAAGAATTTAACTAACCCGCTTAGTAAACCGTAGTCCATATCGCTTGTAAATACGCTACCGGTGAAGATTCATCTTACGGTCGTTGATTGATTTGATGTGAAAGGAAGTAACAGTAAAGAGCGCAATAATGCGGAGGTGAATCATCCTGCTTAGAATCCGCTGTTTGCAAACATAGCCTAGACTATTCTAAATTTACCAAATATGTATATCGGTGACCAAGAGATATTTTGCACGCGCGCTTAGGGTTTGGCTATGCTGAGGCGCAGTTTCATTCGCCTATTCATCACCATCACCTCAAATAGAATTAAGCGAATCAGAAAGATCTCCGCGACGGAGCGTATAAGCTAGAAATATCTGACGCACGAACCAGTCTAGCATTATGTCGACATTAGGAGCATCGAGATTACTAGTTGCGATGCCATAATGCTCATTGCTTGATTTGGTAAGGGTAAGCAATACGATCTTAACGAATAGAACACTATTTACGTATTGCTAGTCTTTGTGAAATGCTGACCGGTACCCAATCAAGTAAAGGCAACGGGTGAAAAGCTTAAACCAAGCGACTACTAAGGTTTTATTAAGATGATGTCAAAATCCTTGAGATACTAGTCAGAAGACAACGCCCTTGTGCATCTATTACTCTTTTTGTGATTAAGACTATCTCAAGACAGTCTGAAGGCGGCCGAAGTGGCTTTCATGAAATCCTCTAGGAGTTTACTATGGATCAAGGCGTATGGACAAATTTAGAACGAGAAATTCGCAACGTTTATTCTCATGTCCATTATTAATGAGTGGGACTTAACTATTCTACATATAAAAAGGACATCAGGTTGTACTGTTAAAGCTGTCCAAATAGTTATCCCTCTCATATTCCATATACGATTAGATTCCCAACACTAAGCTCAGATTGCCACGCAAAATGAGAATCGAAATAATTTCCAGCCGAGCAGTTACGCTTGCATTTATTTCTTTCCAATGTATTCAAGCCTATATTCTAGATTCCTCTTGCGACAGTAAGTCTCCGAATCTAGGTTTGTTACCATAAACGTTTAAACCTGACACTGCAAAGCACTTGAACTTCGGGGTATTATAATTGAAGGTATGGATGCTGCAATGGGTATTGCGCAACTTACATTCGATGTGCTTGATAGAAGGCCATGGAAGTTACCTGAAGACGAAGTTTTTTCGAACCTTGCTAAGTGGATCTGGAAAGAAGACGGACTTGCTGCCAAAGTCTTCAAACCTACTGACCCGAACCTCCCCGATCAATCTTATTATAGCCTTGCTTTGGATCAAGCTCGAGGTATTGATTGATCTCTAAAATTTATAACGCGAGGTACCTAACAGTCATAGATTGGTATGCGGACATACAAGGAGTAGCCCAGAGAGTGGGTACTGGGGACAGGCGCGAAGTCGTGAGTTGCCGTCGCCGTAAAGGGGTTTCAAAGATAATTAGCTAATATTTATCCCAGCGCATATTCTGTACTTTAGATCGATTAAAGGACAACAACGATAGGAAAAGGCAATTTGACCCAGTTACAAATGTTGATGTCATGTGGGACAAACAAGACAGGAAGTTATGTGAAGACACAGAAGTCTTCGCAAGAACCTATCCCTCCGCACAAAACGATGTACCTTGGGCGATACAGTTCTGTCCCAAGTATCTTGCAAAGCAACAAAAATACATTAACAAGAAACTTCCTTACCTAAAGGGGCCCATTAATAGTAAATTTTGTCCCTAAAAAATCAAACAAATGCTAAGTGTTCTCTTCAGGAAAGAAGTTCAACCTCGACAGGTGGTTTGGATATGATATTGATGCATACGACTGCTTTGCCAATACTATGTTACATGAATTGTTTCATCTCCCCCGTGGTGGGCTAAGGATTGATGTAAATGACGATTATTCATATGGGTGGAAAAACATTAAGGGCATGAGCAAAGTAGCTAGCTTAGAAAACGCAGGTAAGGATTATAAAGCAAGAGTAGAGGAAAGTTACGATGCTAATATTTACAGATTCAGCAGTATATTTTGGATTAGGAGTTGACCTTTACTCTCAAGTAGGTCATTAAACCTTTTTTCTTTATTTACTGCTAATAATGTAACAGGGTCTAATCGTACTGGAAAATGGAGATGTCATAAAGAAAAAGGCTTAAAAACTGACGAAATGGTTATAAATGAACGAACCTACAATATAAAAAAATTATACAGTCTTTTCTGTTTTACTATTTTATTCTCTATTTTACCGATTAATATTACTGTTTTCCATTTAAATATTCTAAAAGAATTTGTCACATGCGAAGTCAGGGGACCAGGGATCGGACATATATGTCGTTATACTTCGTATATGGCCGAATAAACTGCAGCGGGGCGCCTATGCGCTTGGGTAGAAGCTTCTAGACTAACCAATGAGTATATCACGCTTCTACTGCTACTTTTACCTGTACTCTACAATCATAGGCCAGACATTCAGCACTCCTACTCCTAAAACGCCTATGAAGCGACGACCAGAGTATATGCGCGACGATGGACTTCGAGTACAAACTCTATATTTGGATGCCAGCTTTACCTATAATCAAGTCGTCCTTCAAGCTACTCTTACGGTGGGGCAGGTTCGGTAACCCCTACACCACTAACTTACTACTCAAAAGAAATAGTCTAGTAGAAAGGTTCTTTCGAATATACCTCAACAAAAGCGTCTTATTAATAAGTAATAGCTTCAAAAACAAACGGATGTATACTCTGACTAGAAATACTAGCTGTTTTAGGTCAGGACTATAGTAAAAAGGTGTCACGTAACGTGGGATAGTTGTACCAACAAAGTGAACTTCTGCTAAGGCATTCAAGTGAGCGTAGTAGATTGGTAAATAGGACGCTTTATTCTCGAACTATAAGAGCATAGCTATTTATATGTACAGGATCGGGAAGTGATTAGTCAGTACTTAGTAACTGCAGGATAGCTTTTCCGGTATGCCTCGGGGGCGCAATTTTCCGTGACAAAAGGCTATTCAAAAGATATTTTAAAAAGGAGGCTTTATGTGAGAAGCAGAAACAACAGGGTGCAACGTAGCTACAAGCTGAATAATTCAATTGATATTCAATTAATAGTACTCTACAAACAAGCAAACTAATCGATAGCCCTCTCCAACTCTCCCTTCCAGCTATTCTTATACCGCGTAAAACACGACGGACCTTCGCGGGAGGCGCCTCACTACCCTGCCCGTAGATCGCCTACACCAGAGTTACTCTAGTGTAGGCGACCCGCGGGAGGCAGAGGGTAATGAGCAAACCCCACTACCTAATCCGTAGTCTACTTACTCTAGTTAGTTAGCCCGCTCAGCCTTGTTATCTATTGGCACTGATATATAGTAGAGAAAAGAGGGATACAAATACACAATCAGGAAGCAGAAGAGTAGTGATTGTATTCTTTGAGGAGCTCGATGCAGAGCTCGTACGAAACTATTTATGTACATGTGAGATAGACGCTAAACAGAATCCAGGAGACTAGAATATCATGTGATCTTATCCGCGGGAGCCCTTCAACCTTATCAAAAACCGGCTGTCGCTCTACGACGCATGAGAGGAGATGTAACAGAAAGCAAAACCAAGTATGTATGTCTGGTGACTTCGAAGTACTTCCAACAGATCCCTCTGCCAAAGCAGCTTAGAAGTGCAACAAGGTGGCTTGGGTGGGCGAGCAGCAAGGCACTTTGCGGCTAAGCATCGCCTCACTTCCCATTACTATTAGTAAGTGATTCCCCTTCGATGCGTTGGCACCTGTTGAGCGAGTTTCTGGGGACTGGTAGGATAGGCGCCATTAATCTGGTGTCCTCAAATAAGCGTGCTTTAATAATTCGGAATTTGCCATGCATAACCTGATGTACAGTTATGACAAGTCAGAAGTAATTCGATTTGATTTCGATTCTTCGCTATGTCTAATCTTATCGGCGGCCAATACGAAGCGTTGTGAGCCTACGAGTCTCGCTGCATCTTCCTTATCTCATCTCTAACTTGAAACATGGGGGTCCGGGGGAGTCTGCCTTGCGCTCTGCCCTCGAGCGGGGTAGTTGAATAGTTAGAAAGCTATTTAAGCACAACTCTGCTTGGGTGTAATGATGGTCGCTTGATGTAAGTAGCCCGAGGGAAATAAACACTTGCCATGGCCCGCCCCAAATTTTGGTACAAACCTAGAAGCCCGCTGGCTCGGCCAGAAGCCTCTACAACCCAAGCTTCCTCGCCGCCATCCTTTTCAACAGGCTCATCACCGCCATCCTTCAATAGCAGTCCTCCGGTGAGCATTAATAGTGATGTCAGATCGAGTTTAGAAATCTTGCCTAAAAGGCCGAAGGCAATTTTTAAGAAAGATCATAAAGATCATGATGCTGAAAAGCAACCCCAGGATTGGGATGGCAAAGGGAAACGGCTAAGAAAGAAATTGGACATTGACATAGCCCCCAGATCTAAGGATGTTGACCCTCCGCCATCTTATACTTCTGGTAACCCTCAATCTAAAAGGCGCAGGAGGCGTTATTGGATCGGAGTTATGATAGTTTGCTGTTTAATTTTTCTTCTCATTATTGTTATTATTCCTGTCGTTGTTACAGTTGAGAAGTAAGGTCATATCTCATTTATCCTTTACTCACAAGCGCACAGGATCCACGTATGGGTACAGGTTGTTGCTAATTTGAAATAGGTCTCATAAATCCAACGTGGCCAACACAACTACGACAGTTACTGTTGGAAGCACTCTGACTCAGGTGTCTTCCAGGACTGCAACGACCACCGTCGTGTCTGCAGTGCCGACCACACCCCATCCGACTTCGACTACCACTGTAGTTCTACCCTCGCCAACGATCGGAGGCTTCGACGCACTCGAATTCGGCGATCAAACAATGTGGCTATTTTACACGGATCAAAATCGGAACATCAAGCAGATTCAAGCTTCAGCAGATACCTACTACACTCGCACCCACTGGTCCCCAAAATATCCCGAGATTATAACATCAGGCGTGAAACCAGGAAGTTCGGTTCAAGCGATAGGGACCATGAACCCGTTGACGGGAATCCGCTCCGATGTAAGTGAGTGAAAAATCGTAGTCAATTGCTCCCTTCTAACAACTATTTCTCCCCCAGATCCATCTCTTCTTCATTGGACAAGACAACAAGATCAAAGAAATAACAACATCTGCTTCTAGTACATCTTCCAACACATGGGCTGTAGGCTCTCTCTCGGCACTCAACATCGAAGTCTCAAACTCGATGTTCCTCCGTGCCTGTACTCCCTGGCCAACAAACAGAGATTACGGTGATACTGCTGCCGATCTTTACATCTATTATAGTTCATCAGATGGGAGTGTCAAGGGGTTAGCGTGGTGGAAAGCGAAGCCTTTAGAATGGATTACTCTCAAAGACACTCCACAGAGCTCTTCTTATGGGTCTGTGGAGTGTCAAAATGACTTTGGTAGCACAGAGAATATGTGGCTCGTGAATGAAAATAGCCAGCTTGAGCAGTGGACGCACAATTCCACTGGTGTCAGTTCCCGCGCAAAAAGAGAGCTGCCCACTGCAGTAAATTGGACCAAAGGTTTGTCTGCTCTCTAATTGGACACTCATCTACTTTCAGTTTAGGTGCTTCAGTTACTGATTTTTGCTTTCTCACATCAGCACTCGTGTACAGATTGTCAAACATCCACCCCCAATCCAGCATACTCTCCATAACATCCACACTGGAAACCCTCGGTGGGCGCACCCACATCTTTTTCCAGGACACAAGCAACGCGATCCGCCGCCTTGATGTCAACGGCCTCGGTGCAAATGCTACGGTTCAACTTGACGAGATTGTGGACCAAGGGACACCAGGTACCCGGCTCACAACCACCAACTCCAGCTCAACGTATTGTGGCAAGGGCGCCGGCGTTACTATTTACTACCAACGAAACACCTCTGAAATAATGTACTACACTTTCACGGATTACTATGTAAATGGCGGAATGGTGAAATCAACGTATTATGGAACTCCGATTTCCACGTCAACGAAGGTAGAGACTTATGGCCTGCCGCCACGGGTAGACTCTACCAGCTATAGTTCTCCCCCACCTCATACGGGAGGCTATTCCATAGGGCAGATATGTGGTATTGTCGTCGGAGTTATTGTTGGTATTCTTATTTTAGGTACTTGCTGCTGCGCATAATAGATTTGCCTACAGGACTAGTGTGAGATGCCCAAATAGCAGGGTGCGACGCAGCTACAAGTAGGATAATTTAATTGACATTCAAGTAATAGTACTTCACAAACAATCAAACTAAGCGATGCCCTTCTTCAAACCCTCCTTCCAGCTATGCTTGTACCCGGTCGAGGCACGACAGCCTTCCGCGGGAAGTACGCCAGTGGTCTATTTAGAGTATATTTCGAGTATATATATATCTCTTCGTAATCATTCCCTGATCCTATATCTATATATAATATATATAATAAGTATTGTCTAACTATAATTACTAAATAAACTTGACCTTCAGTCCGTTTATTTTTCTGTATAATATATTAGTACGGATTTGCCGAGGGAGTCAAGTCTATTTAGCCAAGTCTATTTATTAGAGTCATTATTGCTATTTCGTTATTTGTCACGTAACGTGGGATAGTTGTACCAACAGAGCGAACTTCTGCTAAGGCATTCAAGTGAGCGTAGTAGATTGATAAATATGACGCTTGATTCTAGAAGAACTATATGAGCCTAGCTATTTACATGCACAGGATCGCGAAGTGATTAGTCAGTACTTAGTAACCATACGAGAGCTTCTCCGACATGCCTCAGGCGCGCCATTTTCCGTGACATTATTATATATAACCCAGGCCTGAGGCTTGATACAACAGTACATAGAGAACCTGATGCAGTCAACACAATGGGTCACGTGCGTAGTCACGTGGCATGTTGGGACCAGAGAGGTAGGGTTTCGAGTTGGATAATACGGTATTAGTACCACATTGATTTTACAGCGTTTTACGCGTATTATAAAATCTATTTTACAACTTATATCAGTCACATGATATTTGAGGCTCTAGAGACACTATATTACAACCATATAATACTAGAAAATGAATAGATTGATAGGCAGTTACATAAATAGAGAGCTTTAAGTGAAATATAGAAGCAAGGGAAGGTAGGGTTGCCAGGGCCAAACCACTAAAAGAGGGGTACAGGGATTACTAGGCCGTATTAGTAATACTCTCTATATCACGTGCGGTAAGAAGATGTAACGATAAAAAAGCTATATTACGGGTTTTACAGGTATCAGTTTTCATAATACGGTAAAATCGAAACCCTACAGAGAGGTCTATCCGGGTCCAGGAGCAGGAAGGTTCTATATAACTCTAGTTAGTTTTCCTAGATAGAAGCTTTATATTTAACTCAAATAAGTATTGTTGCAGCGCTAGTTCTAGTGCAGCTCTGAAACGTGTGGGAGCGAATATTGTGGGAGGGAAATAACTACACCACACCAAGAGGGCAGGAACAGTAATAAGATCTGATACGTAGAAAAAGGGCTCGTCAAGAAAGGACATTCAGAGTAGTAGGATATAAGAGTTTTATTTGGATCAATAGTTAGATCAGAGAATAGTAATCTTAAATTCTAATATAAAATGAGTGTGTGGTTGTTAAGAGTTGATGTGGTGGTGGGGGTAGTGTTGGAAAAATTAAGGCCTGATATACCACGCGTATATCACATGACTTCACGTGATCACCACCACAATATGAGACGGATTATACTAGAACTAATAGGCTATATCTAAGAATATTTTGAATATTCTAGAAGAAAAAGAGAAAGAAGAATTCCAGCTCCCTTTTCGGGCTTCACTACCCCTGATGCACAGACTCTTGTCCGAGGTTGGCCCGTCCCTCTTGTCTCGTGCACAGCAATCACCTGATCAAGATACACGTGAGATGTCAACGTCACAGTTATAGTATTTCCTTAAATAGAAGCTTTGTACTTAACGCAAATAAATACCTTATTTAGTAACTTCAACAAGTACTCTTAACAAAGCATCTTTGATTATGCTTGAGGAACATCGTACCGACTATTCCCTTCTATATATCTATAACCTAAACCTCATGTTCCTACACCTCAAGACAGGGCCCAGACACCCGTCCGGGCCCGAGGATCGTTACACAACTTCCCTGTGCCTAACGCGAATGAGCCGCACGAGTACCCAATTCTCAATATTTCTTATAAATATTGACATCTAGGCCAATTTTAGACGTTTCAACTATACTCCTCTGCCTGTTTCAGCCAAGACTCCGCTTCACTAACGTTCCCCATTCTCTTTGTAATCGCCGCAAGGTCTTGCAGAGCTCGGACTTTCAGGCCTAGCATCTGTTTGTTTCTTGATTTGTAGCTTTTTATCTTCGTCTTAACATTCTTATGTATAGTATATGCGGTTTCCAAATCACCTATTTCAGCATACAAGAATGCAAGATCAGACTGGTTATTATAATACTGTAATAGCCTGATCACGAAAGTTCCGGTGCTGCTGTCTTCAGCTTTGTCGAGGTCAGAGAGTTGTGCCGTTGCTTGTGATCGATAAATAGAAGCAAGTCTCTTTACCCCTACCAGTGTAGCATTATGGTTGTGGCCAAAGTCTAGTTCCTGGTGATAATTCAACACCGCTTGAAGTTCAACAGCCTTATCGAACATGTATTGATCGACATACACGGAGACCAGCGCCTTAATGCT
Source organism: Tricladium varicosporioides (assembly GCA_021365295.1). Classification (NCBI taxonomy): domain Eukaryota; kingdom Fungi; phylum Ascomycota; class Leotiomycetes; order Helotiales; family Tricladiaceae; genus Tricladium; species Tricladium varicosporioides. The sequence continues at coordinate 40,507 of JAJTIW010000047.1, read as the reverse complement.
GGTAATAGCACCCTGCGTTAGGTGGTCGTCAGTAGCAGGAGTTGATCCATTCCGTAACAGTGATCCTTTCGTTATTGCTGAGCACCTTAGTTTTTCCATAACGGCTTCTTCCAGCTTCTCCAGATGTTCTTGCGAAATTATAGAGCAATCGTTAACCGTCTTGTCTGACAATCGCAGTTGATACGTAAGTGCTTGAATATGCAAATGCTCAAGCATATTTAGCAGTTTTTGCTGGGATTCTTTTGTGTCTGGGTGATCTGGACCAAGAAGCAAGGTTCTTAATTGAAGGATATCAGCTTCATCTTCAATCGCCTCGTTCAGCTCTCCTGAATGACCTTTGATAAGGTTCAATTCGTGCCTTGCAGACAGGCTATCGGGATGACTTTCGCCTAGGTATTTGTTTCTAGACTTTAGCACCTCCTCTACATTATGTCTAGCTGGGAGAAAATCACCATGCCTTTGTTGTGTGATTGCCAATTGCAGTTGAGAGATAAGCGTCAAGGGATGGTTCTTTCCAAATTTCCTCCTCCTGAAGTTCATAGCAGCAATATGAAACTTTAAGGCCAGAGCAAGGTTGTCATTTATATTACCAGCTTTCATCTCTCTCAATATAATGCCAATACAGTGCATCGTTGAAAACAGATGTGGGTGGAATTTACCCAGAGCCTCAGTGTGGGATTGCAAACACTGAATGAAATGATTGAGCAATTTATTATCTACGATCTGTTCCGACCCGGTGGAGCCAGGGACCGCAATAGTGTCTGGTGGCGATTCCTTCGAGTCAGTGAATTGGCTCATAAAGGTGTGGCATTGTTCTGAAAAAACCCAGGCAGAAAGTAATTTTGCCGTGCTCCAATCTCCCATATTGCATTGTATCATGGCTAAATCAGAAGAATACCGAAGAGTTGAAGCGTGCTTTGCGCCGAGGCTGATAGTGGCCGCTTTTGTAACCTCCATTTGTAGCGGTAGTGCAGTCCCAAATTCTCCACGGGCAACATATATCTTCGCAAGTAAACCCATCGCACAGATTGTTTGTGGATGAGAGGCACCGAGTATCCTTTTGTCCTCCTCTAATAGAAACTTGGCCGTATTTCTAGCTTCTGTTAAACGGGCCTGTGAAGTGTATACGAATACAAGAACTCCGAGAGTCTGCAAAGTTGATGGGTGGTCTTTTCCAAGCACCAGATGCATCCATTCCAGTGTTTTGATGCATTTCGACTCCGCTTCGTCAATCTTACCAAGTGCTGCCAGAAGCCATGCTCCAAGACTCCAGCACTCGAGTGTTGCAACACATCGAATCCCCAAATATTTCTCCATCGTGTTTGATGCATCTTGGTTTTTCTCCTCCGCTAGTTTGTAATCTCCTGCAAGTGCAAGGATACAGGCCAAAGTCCCTTTAAACCGGCTTAGTCGTCTCAACAAGCTTTCTTCGCTACCTTGAGCTTCCCGATCCCCTCCTCGCTGTTTGAGTTGGTTTTCAATAACGCTAATTGCATTTTTGCTCAGAGATTTGGCTTTCACATAATCTCCCAGGTGAGCCATTACCAATGCCAGGGTATTTCGTGTTAGTAAGGTAGCCATCTCAATAATTGGCTTGTGAAAAGAGTCAATATATTCAGGTGTAACTTTGGCTTCTTCAATCCGATGAAGAATTTCGTCGAGTTTTGCTTTTGCCTCCAAGTACCTCCCTTGTCGATCAAGTGCGACAGCTAGCCACCTTCCTATTGCCCATGGTAAATCATCGAATATGGGAAACTCACCGTATGCCCGACGTTCTAGCGCCTCGAGGTCGATCGCAGCAATGCTGAAACCTCCCTGTTGTAGTGTAATTACAGCTATATCAAACTGAGCAGCTGTAATCATGGGCTTGATCCTAGGGTTGCTATCCCACTCCTTGATAGTCTTCACTTCCTTGATAATATCCTCGTAGATGCGTCGCGCTTGTCGTAGCTGCGCACTTTGGTAATAAGATCGAGCAAGGCCGGACAATTCTTTAACCTCCATTAAGCGTCTATCGAGGGTGAAAGAGGCTTCCTTTGAAAAACTCCTTTCCATCTCTTTTTCTCCAAGATCTTGGGTTGCTGATTTTGGAAGTACTAGATGACCCGGAACCTCGGAATGGTTATTCAGGAGAGAATCTGACTGATCCGGTGCATAAGATTCAGGTTCCACGAATGGTTGAGCTATAGAGGCTTCCCATTCCCGCTCTTTAGCGAGGAAGCTTTTATACCCCGAAGAGGTTTGAAGTACAGGTACCGGGGAGGCGGAAAGTGTGAGCGGGTTGATGGACCTGATACCGGAGGTTTGTGCTGGATGTGAAATTTTGATTTTAGTAAGAAGAGGATCGACAATGCTTGATGTTTTAAATTTTGAATTTAAGATCAACCTTATTTCAGTATCGATGTCGTCTCCTTTGACCATCTGAGGTAAGAACAGTCTTTTGGTGTCAATTTCATGATTTACAGAGAAAGATTCCAATGATGAATTTGTCCCCCCACGTCGTATGGCGCTCTTGATAGATAGCCGTTTTGACTAAAAACGTTAGGCACCTGATCAATCTCTTTGAAGATCGCTTACTAGGACTGGTGGGGCTGAGTACTCGACTGGAAAGTCTACATATTCTACGGAAAGCTTGTCATATTCTGCCGTCTTTTGGAACTCCTTCTCGAACCTTTGTAACAATTGGAATTGTAGGCCTGTAAGATGCTCTGCATTCTTTGAGAAAGGCCCAGCGAAATTTTCGGTGAGTTCTTTCCACTGTGCCTCGTTTTTGAATCGTGGAAGTCCAATGAAGATAATTCCTCTAGTTTTAGGAGAGATTTCGAGCCCAGAATAATTGGCGAAAGATGCCTGGATTACCCAGCCGGCGATGCCATGGCCAAAAAATAGAAGGTTGGGGCTCTGAACAATGAGCAATCAAGTGATATCACTGAAGCGCTGCGGAACTTACTTTTAATTTGCTAACATCTGAACATAGGTATCGCGAAAGCTCAAGAAGCATTTGTCTACCTTTGATCAAAAGGTCCGTGATCTTGAAGTCAAACGTGTGGATAGTTGCTGTTGCAATTGCGAGAGGTTTGTCCAGACCTCGGAGCCATGACTTGACTAATCTTCGGATAGGATCCATTCTTTTGTCATTTAGCCCGTGAATGAAGACAATGCTATACACAAAGTCAGTTTACTTTACGCATTTTGCTTTGTGTGGCTAATCTACTCATATGAGCCCTCCGCTAATCCGGCTCCCTTCCGAATCATTCTAAATTTCCTCGTAGTCAGCTGTGAAGTAAGTTAGCAAGCACTTTACTTCAATGGCACAAGGAGTAGCTCCTACCTGATTGTTCATTTTTATGTTGGGTGGCGGCTCTGCCCAAAAAAATATCGTAAATGACAAGTTTGGGGGTTGATGGGGATTAAGATCGAAGGGTGGTGAGGCTGAGCTAGGCTTCTTGTTCCAAGTCAGATGCCGACAAGCATCCCGCTCATTGGAGAAGTTCAACCTTGACATTCCGAGGGCCACGCAGAAGCCACAAACCAGCAGCCAATCACTACAGAAAGCGATCCAACATTAGATGAACCCAATAAATGCCACCATAAAGAAGGTGTGGACGAATCAGGAAATCGTGAGCTGAATTCTTTCACAAGGCTGGGAATCTGTTTTCAATTCCAACCATGTCTCAGGACGGCGCTTACGGTACTGGAGCATCATTGATTGTACATGAGAGGGCTATAATTGATAAATGTCATCGATTCACCCTATATACCATCGCATAACGTGCGTTGACTGAGCACATCCCAATTCCTCACTTGGGTCAGCATCTGCGAGAACATCAAGCTGCAGAGCTCATCTCCCCATGGATCACCTGAATATTCTTCTAGGACCCGAGTTCAAAGTTGATTATTATGGCTCTGGGGATAAGTTTAATCCAATTGATCACAATTACGATTTCCATACGTTTCCACAAAGAGTTGGTTGGGAGTTGAACGATTCGACATCTGTGCTCACCAAAAACGGAGAGTTGAGCAACGACAGAATCCTTGATTTCAATCAATTTTTGCAGTCATGGCTCTTTTTCGGCCTTCTCGCCACAGTTCTATGTGATCCCAAATGGGACCCCGAGGATTTCATTCTTGACCAAAATACTTCCATTCACACCAAAAACTTACCAGATTATTTGACGAGATGGGAGGAACGAGAATCCAATGACCAAACTCACAAAGGACGAATTGCACGAACGTTAAGGATGATTAAAGCCGAAGTAGCTCTAATCAAGGCACAGAAAATCGTGCTGAAGTATTGTTCATCAGAAGAGGAAAAAGATACGATAAAAGGTCCTGAGGCGGTGGATCCACACCTGAGTTTGGCCCTAATGGTTCTCGGAGAAACATTGACGAATGCAAAATCGAAGATTGTTGAGAGAGTTGGTTTTAATGTTCGAGGCTGGCATGGCGATGCAAACGAAGGATGGGGAACTCCTTCTTGTGTGATTAAAAAAATGGAGGAAAGTGGTTGGTGCAAGAGAACAATTTACATGCTCAGGGGACAATTACGATCACATGTAAGACATTCTATCTTTGACCGGGGTATTTTATTAATCGCAGAAACCCAGGCGACTTCTTTACTATCAGTTTACAAAGTACATACCTTTGATGCCACTTTTAAAGGCCATGATAAATGTACCTGGGAAGCATGCATACTCAAGTCGACTGGAGATGATGGCAAGTATAAAACCAAACATCACCCAACCTGTGTGAGTCATGGGAACCCAGAGGGTCAGGGTTGCAGGATGATTGGGCCAGAAATTGAGGGTATGAATGGTGTGGTACAGATAATTGAAGATGGTTACGTACCTCTACTGGAGCATAGAAAGGTTAAACTTAATGGAAAGGATGACTGGGAGGTTTACCCCATTCGCCGTCAGAAGTTCCAAGACTACGCAACAATCTCCCACGTATGGGCTGACGGTTATGGAAACCCCTTCACGAACAAGCTTTGGCAGTGCCAGCTGGAATTCTTCTTTTCTTTGCTGGATACAACAATTCCAGCCAAGATGCCTTCCCTGAAGTGTAAACTATTTTGGATAGACACGCTGGTCATTCCAGTAGACAAGAAGTATGAGGTCCAGAGGAAAAAAGCAATTGAGCAGATTAACGATGTATTCACAAGCGCGAAGTATACAATTGTTGTAGACAACGCGCTTACCGAGATGTCATCAGGGGATAATTATGAGAGCACCGCGATGAAAATCCTTGCTAGCGGCTGGATGCGGAGGCTTTGGACATTGCAAGAGGCCTACCTTAGTAAACGTCTCCTCTTTGCGTTTAAAGGGAAAGACGTGCGGAATTTGGATGATCTCGAGGAGATGTACCCACAAGCTAGTCACATCCTAACCTCTAATATTCCTACTACGGCCCGTAACTATTTCCACAATCTACTTGGTGGCGATCGAAAAAATAGAATCCATGAAGTACCGACAGCAAATAACTATGCATTGCTGGCTAGTATCTGGAGAGCAGCGCAGTGGAGGGTAAGCAACCCCTGGACAAATTTGAATATTAAAAGCTAATGAAGGCCCAGGTGGGCCGCCGGGAACATGAAACGCTAGCTTTGGCAACAATGTTGAACTTAGACTACCGCGATAGACCTGCGTTTGCAAGAGTTGGGCTTCCAACTGATATCACCACAACTCTCAAGAAATCAGAGCACCATGATTTAGAAGCAATGATGAAAGAATTGTGGCTCCTCCTTGATGAAACTAGCCCCGGTTCCATTCCGTCAGGTATCATATTTCTTCCTGGGAAGAGGATGACTACTCCAGGATTTGGATGGGCACCAGAGAGTTGGATGTCAGGGCAAAAAGTGGACTACCCTGATCCACTGTCAACTATGGTCTCCGCAGCAAAGCTTGATAGAGATAAAGGTTTACTCGTCCAATACCCAGGGATTCTTCTTCACGCCCAAAATCCAAATTCAATTCTCGGAACAAGCCAAAAACCTATCCAATTCCCGGTCGATAGCACTTTACTAGAATTTTACGAAGTCGAGCATGCCGATAGATCTGAAGTAGCGAAAGGCACTTTCCTCGAGAGGGCGCTTGATCTAGCAATCATACTTTGCAGACCCAAGCCACGAGACCTCGCTGAAATCGCCCTGCTAGTGGAGATCAGGAGAGAAATAACCCAACGCGGCATTGGCATCCAAGGCTCCTCGAAAACCTACGAGGTCTTTATTGTGCGGAGGGTGAAGATCAAACGCGTAACTGGATTAGGTCAACTATCTGAATGGATGGGTTATGTGCATCAAGCAAGCCATGAAGATGATAAATTTATTTGTGGAGAACTTCTTGACAGTGACCAAAAATGGTATGTGGATGGATATCCAAATCCTATAGCTCCTTCCATTCGTCCACCTGCTAGTGCCCTACCTACTATCCTAGAGCAGCCTAGGGAGGTTAGTATTCCAATTCTGGATGCAGAAGCATCAGGTAACAAACAGTCTTGGCTGGGTGGTTTGTCGTCGATCCAAAAATTAATGTTCCAACGTACAGCTCATAAATCTCAGATGGGAGAAACAGGCAACGAAATTTCGTCTTTGGAAGCAAGGAATGGCGTAGACAGTGATCAATTTGGAGTTGGAAAATCTCCAAAGAGATCCCAAACTATAGCATAGGGGACAAATAGGAGCTAGGATTCATTGGGTTGCTGGGAAGTAAAGCGAGGCATCTCCAACCGATCAGATGGAAAGGGATAATATCGAGGTTCATTTGTCAGTATATCATGCCGTTTTTGATAGAGTTAGCCCCTGAGACATATCTACATACATAATTAGTTTACCCATTTCATTGAATTTCCAATAAATACCTCTGGCCGTCGAGGAAAATGCTCCTTCACATTCATGGGAAGGAATCCATAACTATACTGTGATGCCTCTGTCTTTAACTCTTAATGAAATAAATTTTGGGACTGGTGAAACTAAGTTACATGCTAGTTGAAAACTTATTGAATACTTGTCTCAATTCTCGGTAATTTGGTCTGCTGTTCCTAAACTGCGACAAAATCGACTGCAACCTGATGGAAAAATTTCCTGCATACTCGGAAAAGAAAGCTCAGCACCTAAACTCAGTCAACCCAATCAGGTAACTGGTACTCTTTCAAGCTCAGACTCCCCGAACTACCGGTGTTTTTCCTATCTGGTAAAAGTATTGCTGGATCTTTTTCAGCAGCGTTTTGATCACCGCCTACACTAATTTCTTGTATTTGATGGGTAAGTGGGGCAGCTGATAGTGGCACTAATCTCGGGATAGCCACCTGAGAACCCACGGGTTCTGATTTAAACGATGAACTAGATATTGGCTGTATCCACGGCTGCAGGTTCCTTGTGTTGGTAGCTACAGAAGTGCCATGTAGTTGTGATGCTCTAAGATCTAATCCAGCTTTCAATTCGGATAGTGGTTGCATAGACGCAAAATGAGTATACTCTTTTATTTTGTCATCTTCGGTCTTCGCCGTGTTGTGATACTTTGGTACCATCGATCGAGGCTTCCCACGCCTGGTCGAGTCCTCCATCCTCTTTCTATCGTACTCAGATATTCCCTCTTTCCATGCGCCATTCCACCACTCTACTTCAGTTTCAAGGATTTCTCCCGGGAAGAATTCCTGTCGTAAGCAGCGACCGGCATTTGTGTGCGTGACTTCGAGATCCATCAAACCATCCATTACTGTCCTGCTAATGATTGTGTCCAGATATATGAGAGGAAGATTGCGCTTTCGTGGATCACGGCTGATTCCTGCAACCATAGCATTTTGGAACATGCCCATGCCGCCAACGAGAAGGAGGTACCAAGTGTGTGATTTCAATCCTGCCACGGTGATGAGGAGCGCGAGCCAGAGAATCGAATTTAGCGTGCAGACCACAATAGTAACCCAGAATCCAAGCGGTATACCCTGAAACACAATAGCTCTCCTTGCCACGGAACCATTGGAATGACGTCTCACTTCACCCTGCTCTCCCAGAACCCTAGAAAAGTAGGGGAGGGAGTCCCAAAGTCTTGTTGACCTTGGCGTCTCTGATGCCGAAAGCTCCTCTAAGTCGAGACTATTCCCACCCCCAAGTACAATCATAACATCCCTCGCCCCGTTACCAGAGGTGAGAGCAAAGGTCTTAAATGACTTGCGTTTGTTGGGTAATTTTTCGGCCCCCCATTGTGGCAGAAGTCCCGCAATTTGAACCAACAAAGTGCCACCGGCGGTAATCAATAACACACCCCATTCTCCATACAATATCAGGGGTACAGAAGCAATAACCAGCTGCATAGAAATGACAAGAAGACTGAAGAATCGCACCTTTCCAGACCCGGCTACACCAGGGCCCTCTCTACATTCCGCAGCTTCATATATAGTTATACGTAAAGCTGCGCCATGCAAAGGATGCTTCTTCGAGGTGCGCATTTCGTTGTCTCTAAGCAGGCGACCAACAATCCAATTCTTGTTCTCTCGCGCATATCCACTTTTTAAATTGTATACTTTGACGGGGTAATCCGGCACTGGCAGAAGGCGACCATCCCCAATAATGCCCATAAGTGCAGTGAACGAGTACGCCACCCAACCGAACGAAAAACATACAGGAGTAAAATAACCCCCGGATGTCTGCGCAAGGGCTTTTTGGACAACATCGCCGCCTATAATCAGAAGTACCGACAAAACGTCGTTAGGATTCGCCCATTGTGATGCTAACAGAGTAATAGTCGAGGTCCCACTATCGGTGGTCCCGGTGAAAGCTCTCTTGACCTGTCCCCCAAGATAGGCATCATTCAAAGTTGAAAGAGTAGGCATTGTAACAGTATTGAAGTATCGAACTCTAAATTAGATGTAATTAATTTTAAGAGTTCTGGTGTCTCTTAATAAGCGGCTCAAAACAAATGAGCGGCCCATAAAGGCTTGCCTCAGATCATGGGCTCTTCATGCATGAGGCTATATGGATGTGTGAATGTGGTCAGGTTTAGAAGATCTCTCCAATCTCGGGGTACTATCTGGATAAGGTCACTTAGGTGGTGCACCACAATATAGCTCGCTCCTAGGCCTCCAATTAGAAACATGTTGGTGAAACTGTGGCTGCAAAAGGCGCCTGCTAAGCGTGGACTATTTTTGATAGCAATATGCAACCTTTTCGGTGTGGAATGCTGATTGGCTGTTAGTGAACACAACCAGGGATTCTGGGCGGTGGTTTCCGTCAGGCTCTCACTCCACTTCAATTCTGAAGCTCTACTAAACTGGGACGAGGCTTTTTCAAAAGCACTATATCCCGTTCATTTTAGCGAAGTATTGCTCATATCGTAGCAATCTAGAGGCGCTTTTATGACAGCGCATCACGGCTATCAGCTGTATACTCGTGTCAAGCCAAGGACAAGGTGGTATGTCGACCCTATTTAAATGTGACACGTGCATTCCACCAGAGATTATATGTGTCAGAATTAACGATAACGACTCCAGCCAACTAATCAAAATTCTCTGAATACAAGTCTGATTTATAAGATAATATTGATACACAAATAATTAGCGACAGTCACATGAATTATCACATAATATAACTAGTCCTGATTAGGTTAGTGTAGCAGGAGCCATAAAGGGATATTCAAGCTCCTGCTCCTTCCACAACACAAAACAACAGCAATTCAACCAACAAATATAAACAGCACGTCACGTACAATACGTGATTTGCTCTACATCACTAGTGAATCAACAAGATCGTATTTGTTACAGTATAAGCAAGATATTTGTCAGCACTACATTTGAAATATTGAGTTCAATATTACACTAACACTACGAGAGAATCATAGCAGATAAGCTATGCATTCGTATCTTCAGAAACTACTAATTATCTACTTAAATCAAGTCCCGATCGAGCAGTCCTAAACGAGGTATTAACATATCTTGGCAAAATCAATTCTAACAAAGAGGCTATCTTACGTTTACAATTACTTGCTGCATATGAGCCCGACAAGCATAGCTCCATTAGTAGCCTCGTGGAATCCACAATAAAGGAAGTCGTTGCAATCCTTGATCCATTGCTTTTTGCCCCGAGTGCCCGAGAATAGTTTCAATCCGCACTTTAGAAGCCATTAGACAAAGCCGTAAAGCTATAGAGATTTGTTCGGAGAAGTACAACAAAGGGGTCAGTTTTGAATGATCCGAAACATAGGGACTTTGACAGTGTCCGTAATCAGGGATGGGGCATGAACAAAGAGTACAATAATGCCGTAGAGTTGGCTACAGATCATATAATATATATCCGCGATTAGTCGGAACCTGTCATCCCCCTATTCCCTCAACTGTCCATGGGCGGAAATATGATATGTAGAGGCTGTGCCCTTTGGTCAGATCAAAACACAGTTGTTGCTGCAAGTACCGAGCTCGGTCAATTAAGCACCCGTAACATAGCTCAGGGTCGTGGGCCGCTAGGACGATGGGATAGTAACAGGCGGAAGCTCAGCTTCAGTGGGTTATTAAGCCTGGGGAGGCGGGGGTTAGATCCGTTGACGTCGCCACGAAGCCCACCGAGAAACCCGCCTTTTTTGGAGCACGCGAACAGTTATACCAACAGTTGGAAGATTCCCCTCCCAGCGGCACGGTCAGGAGAACTTGGCAGAAACGTGGGCGAAGGGTAGTCGGACTTTTCAGAGGGTGAAAATCCGAAGCTAAATTGTAGCCATGAGTAGGCAGGTTGTTTTGGTAGTCAATGACAAGATGTATAACACTTAATTTTTTTTCATATAATCATAATAATACAAAGGTATAACAATCGCGGGTTTTGCTGGCTGGGAGAAGGATAAGATTCTTTCCAGGTGTTCTACTAAGGCTAGGATTCGTAAGAGGACACTAAGACCTGAGTTTTGGAAAAAATATAAGACTTTTCTACTATCTGTTTCCTTTTCCTTCGTTTCCAACAGTTTAACTTAAGTTATAGTATATATATAACCTATTCCTAGAAATTCAACAAGGTTCTGGTTAATCAAATCATGTCTAAATCTTAGCTAAATTATATATTTAAGTTCAGCGTATGTTAAGAACTTCTACTGTTATAAAACAAATTTATAAAAAATCCAACGATTTTCCTAATCTTACTAATAAACGAAGTTGCCGCAAAAGAAGGGGTCGAAGTGTATTATATTATACGACTTGGATAAAGACACGGTCGTAGCGAGTTAATGGAAACTGCCCATCGTCCGTCCCTTGGAGAATGATTGAGATAGTTTGACCGGGCTTTGCGTTGATTGGGATAGTCACGATTGCCTTGTTTTGGTCCTGCTCAGTCACACTCACAAAGCCTGGGTACGTGCCCTCCTCGACGTACTGCCACCAGGACGTGGTGACCTTGTCACCATCTGGATCGCTAACCGTGCTTGCCAACAATATAGTTCTCCCAGGACGCCCTTGTACCAAATGGTTATTACGAATCTCAACTGAGGGCGCGTGGTTTCCGTCGCTATACGCTGGTGTTACTGTCCATTGTATGCGAGCCCCAAAGTCATTCTGGATGGCCGCTATCCAACGGTCCGTTGTGTAGTTGACAATTTCGGTGCCATTTACGCTGGTCTCGTTCGAAGCCATCACCCATAGATTGGGTGAGGTGGTATTCTGTTCAGACCGACCACCCCAGCCACCAAGGTTAGGGTTGGCTGGCTCCTGGATGCCAGTAGTTAACAGGGGGTTGAAAGCTACGTTATCCCCCTCAGAAAGGAAGTCGTACATATTGAGCGGCCTGCACCAGGAAGTGGCCGCCTTAGCTGGATTGCCGAAAGTGTCAAGTGGGTCACCCGGCATAGACTGACCGTCGAGCCAGGAACGGTAGAGCTTCCCATACGGTCCTATCTGAATATTCGCCTTGATCCAATGACCGCTGAAATACAACTGATTATTGGGAAGCCCACGGACGTTGCCCTGAGTCAAATTGCAGTTATAGCCCCAGGTGTTATAGCCGTCCGCCAACTGCTCTACGCGGATCTTCGACCAGCTTTTAGCGATGTAATCATCGTATGTGTTGTCCTGAAAGCCGCTGGCTATAATGACGGCCTTGCGGGACACAGCGTCCTTGATACGAACCCATTGTTGCGAGTTGTTAGAGAACCGCTCTTCGATCGACTTAAGAGCACGAGCGATAGTGTTGGTGCCACCCCAGGCCTGTAAGTATAGCGGCCTCGGGTCCTTATCCAGCAGCAACGACCGGATGTGATCAGAGCCCTCCGAGTCATGATCCATCTCGCCTTCAAAGTCGATGTTACCGATTTTGACCATAGCTAACATTTCCTTCGGCGTAGGGTAGAATGGGTCATGACGGCGCAAATTTGGGTACACCTTTGCATACGCCGGGATGACTATGTCTTGCATGGTTCGCGTACCAGTCCAGCGCCACGACGTCTGTGGAGTGGTGTACTCCCTGTCAGGGAGGAAGAACTCGGTGCCCTTGCCGTCGCCAGCCCAGTGGAAGCGGCTAGAGCTGTAAACGATACCCTCTGTATCGAGATCATTTGTATAAAGTAGGTATCGGATCAGTGAGGCTAAGTCGTCTTGCTCCATGTCAGTCGTAACGACTGTGCGCAGCTTTGCTGACTTGCTGGTAACATGTCCTGTGACAGAAGGAACCGTGAAGGCCAGGAGGCCGACAGCGAACAGATGGCAGACAAGAAACTGCATATTGGGCGCCTTGATTTATTCAATTATATTCGAAAACTTGATAAGCCCTAGAAATTAACAATGCAATTGTTCACTCAAAGTGCTCAGCAACTTGAGCTCGGGTTGATATTTACAATTAAATACTACTTGTACGGAGAAAACCGCACATATTCATTATATCCACAAAGATTGTTATATTAGGCAATGAAGTACCTTCGGCATGGAAACGCCTGCGATTTTGTTCCGTATTAGGATGATATAGCCACTCATGTGCTTAACAAGCGGATGCCATTCCAGACTACGTCGCCGTATGCAAGGAACCTATGTCGCTTCGGGGTCATTACAAGCCCTTAAACTCGCCTTAATCGGGGGTTTTTAGCTACAAATGTTTTTCAATTGTCACGACCTGGCTGGCTTAAAATGTTGAGAATTTCCCAAGTTGTGTCTCGTTCCTCATCTAGGTAGAAGCCATGATGCAGATGGCGCCAGTACCGTAGCTTGCTGGCGTGTAAGAAATAACAAGCCAGCAACCTGGATGTTCGGCTTCTAACCTACAGAGGGGACGAGATACTCGCGCAAGTTTACCCCAGGAAACAACGGGTGCCTATGGCTTCCAAGACCGGCATACCCCGATGTGGGTCGTCTGGGGTTGAGATGGGAAAGTCGAGGATTATGATTGACCCACTATTTATCTGATAACCCCGCTACCCCGCGATGCCTTGACCCGATATAGGAATCGTCCCTGTTGTGTGGTACGAACTTCCTATTTTACACATATCAAAGAGTTCTTGGTAATAAGATATCCAAGTTTTTAAAATTAGTAATTATTGATAATATTAATTAGAAAGCTAACTAATTGCTAGTAGTTAGTTGATTGTACAGAACACTTTCGTCTACGTTTCCTACGGAATTCCACTACTATGTCGGCGCAATAGAGGACGCAGAGAGAGACCTAGAGAGAGCTAGTTGCGGGGTGGCCACTCCACTGCCGCCCTCTTTGCTCCATCTGCTCTAGTACACAATTTTCACTTCCTTGTCTTTACTAGCTTTTTTCAAAACTGGTGCTCGTAGGCCGAGGTTATTACGTGAAGGGTAGGGTGGTACGACTGCGAGTACGAGACCCTCTCGTATTGTCAAGTTTGTTGGAATTAACGACTCCAGCCAATCGGATGACTAAGTGTCATCAACGCAACGCGGTTTGTGAGGGCCTGAATCAGGGTAAATCAAGTCTATTGGCAAAAGCATACAGTCTCTTGCTGTCTTTTTTTGTCTTGTACTGTCTAGAATAAAACTACGAAAGTCTTCAGGCCACATATGGAGGACAACTAGTGAGACGTGCCTGAAACGTATGTGCTGGAGCAAGCACTTGCCTGAGGCCTCCAGGCCTCACATCAACAAGGTTCTCCACTACTAACTTACGAAACGAGCGGAGCGGCTCTTATTCCATTGGACCTAAGTCCTAACCCCAGCCACCATTCAACCTTTTGCCGGGGTTCTTGCTCAACATAGGAAAGGGAGGCACCAGCTGCTAAATCAGGAAGCGGGGCACAATCCGCTCTCCTGGGCAACACAAAATATGTACCAGTAGCCTAGAGTGGGGTCTCTAGATGGAGAGCTCTGTTGAAGCAAGGAGAAGCGCTCCCTATTCCACCAGTTCGTGGGGAAACTTGTGGATATCCGTAATCTGTTTTGGTTAGAAGCAATACAGCTGCGAGTCGCTTGTATTTCCTCATCATGGATATAAAGTCACCAAGATTCTTTTGCGCTTTAATTCGATATCCTACTTCTTCACAGGCAATTGCAAGGACTGCCCAATGACCGTTTCTAGAATCATGGCCGACACTCCAGTACTGACCTCTGCCGAGTTGCGCACGCAGGCAGCATATAAAAATCGGTGGACAACTTTATGGCACAATCCCAAGATTCTCGTGATTGCTCTCTTTGCCTCGTTAGTGATCCTCCTACCCATTGATGCTCGTCCGTGCTGACCTTGGAGTAGTTTTGGTGGCTTTGAATATGGCTACCAGCAGGGTGTCCTTGGGCAATCTCTGGTCATGACACGCTTCGTGGACAACTTCCCAAACGTAGTTAACTCTTCCAGCGCCACGGGCTGGTTGACCTCAGTCCTCCAACTAGGTGGAATCGTAGGCTCTCTCACCGCTGGCGTTTTCGGCGAAATTTTCTCCCGAAAATATACCATGTTTTCGGCTTGCCTCTGGGTTATCCTCGGGAGTTACCTTTACTGTGGCGCCTCTCACCATAATAGCGCACTGCTATATGCTGGCCGTTTCTTCACTGGATTAGGGGTTGGGACATATAGTGCTGTTGGGTAGGTCAAGACTTCATTGACTTTACTCCGTTCAAACTAATGTGTAAGATAGGCCACTTTATAACGCTGAACTGTCCGCTCCTGAGTTGCGAGGATTTATCGTCTCCTTCTACCAATTTGCTACCATCCTTGGCATCATGTTGTCTTTCTGGATCGGCTACGGAAGTAATTATATTGGTGGCCATGGTGACGGACAGACAGATCTGGCATGGCGTTTACCATCTATCATCCAAGGGATCCCTCCTGTTTGCCTAGCTCTTGGGATTTGGTGGTTGCCATTCTCTCCTCGTTGGCTTGTTAAGCAAGGACGTGACGAAGAAGCTATTAAAACACTGTCCTATTTACGAAACTCATCGATAGATGACGAATTAATTCAAGCGGAGTACAATGAAATCAAAGCAGAGTGCATTTTCGAAGAGCGTTCTTTTGCTAAACACTTCCCGAAAATGGCCGAAAAGGAAAAGCAGAATGCCTGGCTTAAGGAACTTGTTCAATACATAAGCATTTTCCGAACTTGGGATAATTTTAAGCGTGTTTCGACTGCCTGGTTGGTTATGTTCTTCCAACAGTGGAGTGGTATTGACGCTATTATCTATTACGCTTCCACGGTCTTTGTCAGTCTTGGTTTAACTGGTGGAACACAAGCTCTCCTTGCAACTGGTGTGACCGGCGTGGTCTTTTTTGTCAGCACTTTACCAGCTATGCTTATCATTGATAGGGTTGGTCGCAAGCCTATGCTGATAATCGGCTCAGTCGTCATGCTCGTATCCATGGTCATAGCTGGAATCATTGTTGCTAAGTGCGGACATGACTGGGTAGCTAACAAAGCTGCGGGATGGATTGCAGTTACCTTCATCTGGATTTACGTTGGTGCTTTTGGTGCTACATGGGGACCAGTTTCTTGGACACTGGTATCTGAGATCTTCCCCCTGTCTATAAGGGCCAAAGGTGCATCAATCGGTGCATCTAGCAATTGGGTATGTTATTAAGCCTGCTCGATAAATTTCGCGTCTAACTTTTCCCTCTAGCTAAACAATTTTGCTGTCGCCTTCTTCGTCCCTCCTATGTTCACAACTTGGAAGTGGGGAACTTACATCTTCTTCGCGGTCTTCTTACTGGCTGGAATTGTGTGGGTGTGGTTCTGTTTACCCGAAACCAAAGGAGTAACACTTGAGGAGATGGATCGCGTTTTCAAGAGTCACTCAAATGCGGAAGACGCTCAGATACTTGCCGAGGTACGGAGAGAAATCGGACTCGCTACGGATTCAGACGGAAAGGCAGTTGCAACTTCAAACCATGAGGATTTTATGGATTCAAAGGTTGTACTGGCTGAGACAGTATAGTGTAGGCATCTCAAATTTTATATAGGGAAGCTTTTTGTCAGAAGTAGAAAGCTTATTTTCCTCTTTCTTAGCTATACTATTAAAACTTTTACTATATACAATAGAATAATTTCTTTAAGTTGATATTGTTGATTCACTAGTAAGATAAAGCAAAGTATATATTATATATAATATACTATTATATTTATTAGTTGAATCGTTGATATTTTGTATTATAAAAGGAGCAGGAGCTTAAATACCCCATACAAACCTTACAACCACATAGACAACCTCTCCCCTCTCTACACGAAGCTCTGACCAGTGGGCTCAAACCAAACAGACTTCCCTCTCCTATTTTGGCACAACAGTCGCAGCCGTGGCCATACAATGAAGACTGGGTATCATAGATCGTGGGTTAAATTTATTTTTGTATGCACTGTATCGGATGTTTGCGGACACTGCTGAACCTGCCAAGAAGCTGGACGGCCTACCGCTAGCCACAGCATCCCAAGGAGCTGTTGTATTGGCTAAGCCGTGGTGGCTTTCTGAGTACTTGCGATGACTCATATACCCGTGACAGAGCTGAACCTCAAGGTTATCAACCCCGCCAAATTGTGTTTCGTACCTAATACTTGTCCACGAACACTAATTTCTGTTAGACGAATAAGAGACCCACCTAAGAAAGCCTTCTATGTCCCGGTGAATCATGACTTCAAGCTTGAACATGGCAGGTAGAAGACCATTAATGAGAAGAGGATTCGAACATAAGAACTTACTCCCTCGATGTAGACTTGACAACTACTCTCAACTCCGCCACCGAAAGCCCACCGGATATAAACACAGTCCGGACAATCCCCAACAACTATGGCATATACAAACCTCTCGAGGTGGCGACCCCACAAATACGGCTACTAGTTGTTTGGCCGGCCAGTGACAAGAGCATCTGCCCCCTATGCTCGCTCGTTCGCACAACCATCAGGCCAGGAATGGAGAGCTACGAAGGCCTATCATACACCTGGGGCGATCTCAAGGACACGCAAACAATCCGCCTGCACTATAGCTCCCAAACCGAGACCATGCACAAGGCATTTGGCGAATGGAACACAGAGCTCTACGCACGTATGGAAAACTGTGAAACAGTCGACTTCAACGTTACGCGGAACGTATACACAGCACTGGTGAATCTCCGCCGGCCCGACACTGCACGGTTGCTTTGGGTAGACATGCTCTGTATTAACCAAGGCAACCTGCCCGAACGCTCGCAGCAGGTCACTATGATGAAGGGAATTTATTCGCAAGCTGCAACTGTATCTGTTTGGCTTGGCGAGTCGCTCGCGGAGATGCCAGCGGCGCCAAATGAGATCAGGTACACAAAGGCGCCAAAGTGGTTCTGGCCTAAGACAGGTCCACGGCTAATACGCCGAGGGTCTATGACGGTTGAGAACGACATTGATCCAGTTCGGACAACAGGACCCGAGAATGAACTACAAAAGGCGGCGGCAATATTCCTAGAACTAGAGCTTAAAAAAGAGACCAGAACCATCATCTGGGGTCTGATGGCGGGGTTTCACAGACTCCTCGGCGCGCCGTGGTTTAAGCGTGTGTGGGTTCTCCAGGAGGTTGGAAGCAACAAGCAATCCCAGCTTGTGCTAGGTGAGAACACCTTCACCTGGAAACAATTGATCGAGCTGGAGCCATTTCTAAGGAAGAACCCGCGCGGTATGGAATACCGCCAAAGCCCGGGAGCAATATGGCACGACCTAGCCTCTGAAAGCTATCACCAAAACAGGACCTCCCTCATCTCCCTGATCTGGAAGACACGTTACTTCCAATATACGGAGCCACGCGACCGACTCTTTGCCCTGATAGGGATCGCGCGCGAGTTCCAAGCAGCTTCTGTCCCCAGCTATATACAACCCGACTACAGACTGCCGATTGTGAGCGTCGTAGCTAGATATGCGCACTGGATAATAACAAACGACCAATCCCTCAGCGTCCTCTACTTCGGCGCCCATACCGCCACCATCACCGAGACCCTCAGCAGCAACTCCCCTGACCACCGCTCCTGGGTCCCCCAATTCATGTGCCATACTGCGCCACGCCGCCAACTCCTAGTAGGCCGCTGGTCGCAACTCAATGCCTCCGGTCCCTTGCAAACCTGCAAGCTGGATGATAATAACTACCTCACCCTCAGCGGTCTTACGTTCGGCAAGGTGTCCGCCATCCTTGACGACACGCGTGACATGTTCCCCCTCAGGAGTGACCAGAAATTCGTGCCGGGTGTGCTCTGGCGGTGGATACGCTCATACGTGCCCTTCAACGAGAAATTCGACATGCTACGCGCCTTCTTCGATACACTTATCTTCACCGCCCTATTCCGTGATCACGACCCGTTCGGGCCGCCAGTGGTGTTGAGAAAGAAGCCGTTGCCGTTCAACCCGGCACGGATCCAGCGCGGGTTCTTCCATCAGTGGTGGTCTACGGACAGAAACTGGGACTGTCTGCACGCCATGGAGAAGGAACGCATGAAGACCTATCCAGGGAAAGATTGGGGCAGGACTCGCTATGATATAGAGACCTACAGGAGGGGATGGCATTCGGACAATAAAAGGGCGGAGCAATTTCTAGAACATGTGCAGGCGTCGCTCAACGGCAGGGTGATGTTCGTGACGGATAATGGCCATGTTGGAATAGGTCCGGACATGATGAATGAGGGCGACAATGTTGCCGTCTTGTTGGGTGGAATGCTGCCGTTTGTGTTGCGGAAGGATGGGGAGCAGTATCGTTTTTTGGGGCCTTGTGGTGTTGGTGCCTTGTTTTCTAGTGATTGGGCTGAGGAGCAGCTCAAACGGGAGCCCCTAGAGACCTTTACTCTCAGATAGATGTGCCGCGCTCGCTTAACCTTACAAGTAGCGTAGTGATCCAACCTCACAACACACTGAGGCATTTGTGTTTTCGACAGAGCTACTTGTAGCCCGTCATCTTGAATCCCGGGGTAAAGCTGGAAGGGCTATCGTCAAGGTTTATAACTGATATTAGAGCCTCCAATATATGAGCGAAGCAATCGAGATATGCGCTGTAAGAGGTACTCTAACATTAACCCTCGTAGAAATCGTAGAACTGACCTTCAATTCCGTTTTTTTTGTATAGTACGATAATCGTGATATCCGCGAGTGCAGAACTTTGGAATTGACTGCCGCTTCTATTAACCCTAACCTTATAAAACTCTATTAACTCTATCAATAATTATATAGCCAGTATAGTAGACGAACAACCTATCCAGGCAAATGCCGTCCTTCAAATATTGAGTTATTTGATTATAGTAAATAAGTATTATAATATATTACTTTGTTTGAATACAAAATATTGTTGTATAATATATCTAATAGCTATATTCGACTATTTATATAGGCAATATTAGGTCTAGTATAAGAAGCTCAAATAACAGAGTATAATATAGCTATAAGCAAGATAATTTAATTTATTGTGAGAAGCCCAAATAGCAGGGTGCGACGCAGCTACAAGCAGGATAATTCAATTGATATTCAAGTAATAGTACCCTTCAACAAAACTAAGAAACTAATCGATGTCCTTCTTCAAACCCTCTCCCAGCTATTCTTATACCCGCGCGGGGCACGACGGACCTCCGGCGGAGGTCCGCCAGAGATCTGTTTAGAATATGTTTCGAGTAACATATATTCCTTTCGCAACTATACCCTGATTCTATACCCACGTGCGACGCACGTGACACGCCTGCTCGTCACATTTATATTCAAGTAATATTATCCTTTAGTAAAACTAAGAAACTAATTAATACTCTTTTTCAAATCCTCTCTTAGTTATTTATTACGATTTTATTATTATATATAATCTAGACCTAAGGCTGAGACGGCAGTGAGGCATCACAGGCAGTCAAGCGTGCAAGAACCAAATTCTATTCGAAGATCTAAAGCTAAAGAGAGAAGAAGAACTCATAAGGAGTAAGTAAGCTTATATATATCTAGTAGTCCTGTACTAGGCCACTTAAGGCTCTAGTAGCTTTCGCTGGCCCGGCCCGGGAAATTAGATATATATGTGACTTTCTAGGGTCACGAGACGTGTGGCTTGCAGTGTCTCTGTTGGCCTAGGTTAGCCTTATTGACCTAAGTCAGTAAGGCCTAGGTTAGTAGGCCACATCGTCTTAATATATATATTATCGAATTAAGTTAAATATTATTATAATTTGAGATTTTAAGTATATAAATATATCTCAATTAGTCTAAGTGCACGACGCGTACGAGCGCATTTAGCATATATTAAGTATATGCTAAAAAGTAATTTCTAACTATATCCGGAATAGTCGAGAAGCTCACCCAGGGTAGAGAATTGCGCCACCAAAGCTCGGCCAGGGTAGAGAAAATGTGGGGCTCTCTCTAGCGCGACTCTCTACCCTGGCCAAGCTTTTTTCTACCCTGGATGAGCTGGAACTATTACAACTAGCCTTAGTAACACGTGATATTATCACACGTGGCTACTAACTAATTCGGAACTAGCTCGGAACTAATTCGGTCCTATATATAAACCCCTTAATTAGTAGATTAGTTCTATAGTTTTTGAATTCTAAGTAATTATTCGACCAAGTCAAGGTGTCGTTACATTATTCAAAAACTCCTCTAGGGGCGTCTAGAGTATCTGCTGCTGCTGCTGCTGCTGCTGTCTTTCTGCTGCTGTCGATTGAACTGAGTCGTTGACCACAGTTATCGAAAACACTATCTATTCCCTCAACTACGCCCTCCTATCTAGTCTGAGACTACTCCGAATCAACCCCGAACCTGATTCTTTTTCTTTTTTTAATTTAATTCTACTCGTTAGCGATGGAAATCCAAAGTCAATTGCAGGCTCTTCGCCAGCAATTCGCCGACGAGCTCGCGCGCCGAGATAGCCAAATCGACGCTCTTTCTTCTACTATTATAAACCTTCAAGGCACTGTTACCTCCCTCCGTAACGCCTCTGTTACTCCTCCGAGACGACCTAAACGTTAGCTTCCTGACCCCCCTAAATTCGACGGCATACAGCTATACTATAATACCTGGCTCGCACGGCTACGGCTTGTACTTAGCGTAGATGGCGATGTAATAGGGAATACCCAAGCTTAATTCGCTTTTGTTTACCTCTGCCTCGAATCCTCCCCGGCTACCCTATGTCTCGAACTACTCAAACACGCCAACCTCACGAATAAGTTCGACTATTGTCTTATTATCGATCAGTTAAATAGGTATAACGGCGTAAAGAATAAGGTTTAACGAGCTAAAACGAAGCTCTATAAGCTAGCACAATTAGGCTCCTTTTATAGCTTTTTAGTATCGTTTGAGGTAACTCTAGGTGAAGCTAGAGGATAGAAATGGGATGACGAACGGAAAATTGATACTCTACGGCCCTGTTTATCAGACTACTTGAAACGTAAGCTACAGGAGCACGATATCGCTAGTACTACGCCGACGAAATACCTCGATTTTGTGTCTCTCTGCAAACGCTACGCTTCATAGTCCCCTGCAACAGCCCTTGTTTTCAATTCCGACTCGGCTCCGAATCGACCCCGACAGCTCTATGATCATAAGACAGATAAGATGGACTTGTCTACTGTTAATATCATAGGAGCAATCGATTCAGCTCAGTCTCATCGTCGTTCTAGCTCTGGTTCTAGCTCTGATATATCTACTGATCGCTCCCGCTGCTATCGATGTGGAGCGATTGATCACTACGTTTCTGTCTGTCCTGTACAACCCCGCTCTGGCTATATTACCCCTCCGAAACAGGCCAGTATCGCCCGCAAACAGACAGGGAAACGGATCCTGTGTAACCCTGATCAGTTAGAAAGGAAAGAGCTAGAAGGGGAAATTAACTTGCTTGGATTATCGACAGTATTAGACGCAATATACGACTACCGACTAAACAACGGATATAACTCTGACGCCGACGCTGACTCAGAGACCCTAATTCGTAACTAATCCGTTACTGGTCCGTAACTGCTCTAATACTATTAGCTAGTTGATCTAGGTTTGGTGACTTGGCGCTCGAGACGAGCTTTTCTTCTTTTCAGGGGGTAGTGTTACAACTAGCCTTAGTAACACGTGATATTATCACACGTGGCTACTAACTAATTCGGAACTAGCTCGGAACTGATTCGGTCCTATATATAAACCCCTTAATTAGTAGATTAGTTCTATAGTTTTTGAATTCTAAGTAATTATTCGACTAAGTCAAGGTGTCGTTACAGGAACCCGTTTGAAGGCTTCACATAGCACGTATCTAATATATGATTTGCGCGTTTGTATTGTTAATTGCAGCAATCTGTTCTATACTACCGAAATACAAAGAGTAATACTGCCTGACCCCTATTTACTGAGGACGAAGTAGGCTCCCTTAGCGAAATTCCCTTATTCTGTATGCACTACGTTGTGGCTGCATTTTAGATACCTTGGTGGTGTGGCCTCATGGCGAAAGTGGCCCGTTCGCAGCGACCCACATTCAAATCGGCAAGAATAGGCCAGGATGCCTGATTTACGTACAGATTGAGGCGAGCAAGAAAAGGATCTGATACGGGCTCCATATCGAGTCACTGTATCAAAGAGGGCTCTGGATAGGGGGAAAATAATTTTCTATTACATATCCGACGCGATTTCTGACGCGTCCCTCGCGCGTGCACGTGCCACAATCTCTAGGTTATGTCATAACCGACGAAACCCTTAAGACTGTAGGAATTGGGGATAGGTTCGCTACAACCGCATGTACTTTGCCCCATGGGAAACAATTACGCTGGCAAGGGGTTGAAATGGTTTGACAGGGTGAAGACTAGGTTCTGGTTGAGTGATTAATGCTAGTTGTGTCTTAGGGACCTGAAAATTTTTGTTCTCTTGCTTTTGACGTGCAACGAAAAGTCAAGAAAATAGTACTAAAAGACTCGCACACAAAAGTCTTTCTCCAATACGTGCTCAGCAGCAAGCCTGAGTTAGTCATAGCATAACCATAAAAATAAAACTCCCCACAGCGTAATTGTCTCCCATGGGACGAAGTAATAGTGTCCGCTGCCTGCCAGCCTCGCTGTCGATATGAAGCGCACGTTGAGGAGATATTTGTGTTTTTAGCGAAAGCAGCTCTTGCATAACCAGTTGGCAAGGACCCGTAACATCGACCGCGCTGCCACGCCAGGATATAGTCTGCGACTTCCTCGTAATTACCTTGGTTAGCTGTTGTATTGTAGCTAAAAGCGTCAACCGGTCCATGGAAGATATGAATCGCAGTACTGAGAGGCTTGCCACCCATATCAATTGTTGCATCTGCAAGTCCACCTTCCAACAGCGCTCTGATAGTTTCTCGGCACGGCTGCCTAGCCGAACCAGTTGCGAGGGTCGAGATCGTGCTCGATCTCCTTCCCCAAGTTGGAAGGGTTGAGAGCATCCAGAATGGCTTGACCGGCCTTGGCAAAGTCGCCCCCAAGTGATTGAAAGGCTTGGCCTATCTGATTGGCGGTGAAGCCAAGTCCGCTTAGCACGCCTTGAACCTGGTCGGCGCTCCAGCCATACACGCCTGACAGGGCAGAAGCTATTTGCTGAGCTTCGTCGCCAAACGCAGTTTTAAGTGCCCCAGCCACCTCTTGGCCTGTATATCCGACCCGCTGCATAGCTTCCGTGACACTCCTTATTGACAGGCCAAAGGCATCTTTGAGAGCGTCAGCAACCTGCCCGGGGTCAAAGACTTGCTTGAGCTCCCCAGCTACCGCGTCGACGCTGAAGCCTACATCCCTCATGGTAGAGGCTACCTGGCGGGCATCTTGCTCAAAAGCATTGTGCAAAACGGAGGCAACCGAGTCAGCCGCCGTGATGACACCGTCCTTAACCTTGCCAGCCCACATAGCACCCGTATTCAGCAGGTCCTTGAACAATTCCTCGGCATGTTGCTCGATGTATGTGACGATAGCCGACAGTAGATCGCTCACCTTCTGAATATGCACATCAGCCGTGAAGTCACCGAAGTTGCGGGTCAAGCCTTCGAAATCGAAGCTGCCCCCAACTGTTAGGATGAGGTCCGACGAGCTTGTATTGAGTGAGAAGTGGGTGTTTGCCAATGCCTCCACGAGTATGGAGCCCAGACTGACTCCAGCGATCGTGGGTAACGAAATATTCTGATTGATGCCGAACTGAAACGAGGCGGCCAGGTTGTGAAAGTCAGCCAACGTGCAGCTCATGTTCGTGGTCAGCAGCGAGCCAAAACCCACTTTAAACTGAATGCCGCTCGAGGTGATATCGGCAGCCAGGTGCAGATTTTCAACCTCAAATAAACTCACAAACGCGTCGAGGCGCAGGAAGGGCGAGGCGAACGTCTGGAGCCTCAACACGGGGCCGCCTGGGGGCACCAGCTGCTTCGTCGTGGCATCTTTTAGCGCCTTCTGCCGCGCGGCTGTGGTGGCGAGCAGATTGTTTTTGATGGGATTACCGCTGGCATCCGCCTTGATTGACACGCCGGAGCCATCGCCCCCTAACGAGAAGACGCTGCCGAGAGATAGGGGAGCCATCTCGATGTCGGCTTTCAGCCCATTGGTGAGGTCAATTTCGACGTCGCCGTGGAAGCTGAACGACAAGATGTTGGCGGTTGCGTTGAAGCCGTAGCCCATGTTGGAGAGCGACCCGTCCGGCAGCGCCACCGGTGCCATGGGATTTTCAGACCACTGAAAGGATAGATCGGTAAACGATACTGGCACGTCCAAAGAACTTTTGGCATTGGTGAAGACGGTGAGCACGTCCGTCAGGTGCATTTGGGGCACGTAGAAAGAAACGTAGAGGGGGTTGGGCACCTCCTCTATCAACTGGCAGACAACCACGAACGTGTCGTCAGCAAGGGCCTGTTGGGTACCGCTGGCAAGTTCACCGATGTGCAGTTTACCTGACAAGCCAATCGCCGCACCTGGCGGCTCGAAAAATATCCCGATACCTAGGCCAAACTCATCGAAGTGCACACCCTGCATGACGGGTGGCGCCGGGAGCGAGCTATGGTCTCCCTTAATGACCACGCCGAAGTTGGCCTCGAGATTGTCGATGACCATAGACACATCGGCCTCGAACGCCTTGCCGAACGCATTGAACGGGATGCTGCCAGTGACGGTGAAGACGACGAACTTGAAGAGCGGGTTGATGTCAATTGTGGCAGTGGGCTTATTGATGGCCAAGGTTGAAGAGCCGCCAAAGGGTACCTTCATCGTATCGAGGCTGATGGAGAGGCGGGTGCCCAACACACCCAGGTTGAAGCCGTAATTGAAAGTGAACGCGACCTGAAGCTTCTGGACGCCAAACAACGACCCGAAAAATTGCAGCGCCTGATCGGACTGGGCAGGCAGCTTCTTCAGGTCTATCTCGGCTCGAATGGCGAGCACATCGTTTTTGGTATCGCAAGTGAACTTGGTCACTACGATGTCCGGAAAGTCGGACGGCCAGGTTCCGCCTAGCAGCGTCACGACAGTACTGAGCGAGTACAAGGCCTGATCCAGGGGCTTGCCTTTGCTCACTGGTAGCTCAGCCATATATGTAATGCCCATCATATAGGTAGCAAACGTGCATTTCGCGTAGGTCGGATGTTGGGCAAAGAACTTGTTTGCGGGCGTCACCTGTGGCTTTGAGGTGTCTTTCCAGAGGGCTTTGAAGGCTAACGCGAGCGGGTCGTTCTGATTACTGGTGATAAAGGTGATGAAATTCATGGTCTGAGTCATGGCATCGACGTCGGCCTGCGCTACACTAAGCGGCCCTGTGCTGAGCGCTGGCGAGTAAATACGCCGCGCCAGGGGGACATTGGTAGTTGCATTGCTGACGATTAGCGCTGAGGTTGGGTGAATAAGTTGGACTGAAGCCGTGGTTTTGGCCAGCACCGTTGCAAGCGAGGTTAAGGTGCCAAAATAGTTGGTCTTGTCCTGGTTGCTAAATGAGTCGTAGACCGTAACGCTGAATTCCAAGCTATTGGCAAAAGATACAATGGGAACAGACATGGTGACAGGTTCAAGCAGTGCGTATAACAAATAAGCGGGGAAAATTGAAGCAAGTAGCTAGATTCCTGGAAGTTGTCGTTGTCGTTGTTGTTGTTGTTGATTGACTTAATCCGAGGGAATGTTACTTGGCTTGTCGTTTGAGACTGCTATATCTACTGCCTCTTGGTCATTTGACGCGATTAGCTTATCCACAACCTGTGATGTGCACTGATTGCATCTGCTCGCTGGGCTGCGCTATATGCTGCGTTTGCGTAAGGGCCGCCAGCCACGTTCGTTGATAGTGTTGATACCCGCCCAATTCAGTCTCAAGGTGAAACATCTACTTCGAATTGAGGGTGCCATGCTTAGGGCTTAGAGTTCTGCACTCCGCAGGTTACTGTACCATTTCCTTGTCTGTTGATTAAGTGGCAGCGCAAGCTAGGTGACTCAACGCCCGTGGGCTGACCATGATCAATAGTGAGCTTGGGGCTGGCTGATTTGAGTCTGAGAAGTGACGAATATTGGGATTTTGTAGAAGAGTGTTAAGCTTCGGAGCATTGGTACTGGACTATCTGAGTCTCGACTGCAGATCTCGATCCACTTGGGAGGAATCTTCAAAGAAAGACTGGCTCCTGCAGTTCTGAATAGGTCTGACATATGGCGCGACCAAATGCAGAGTAACGGGCATCACATTGCGCTCATCAGTAAGGCTGCACTTCAGCTCGCCGCTTGAAAAGCCTACCAGTGAACATTGACGATTCACAACTCAAAGTTGAATTCCGGTCTTGATATGCGGGCACCCCGCCTGCATATCAAGACCGTTGAATTCTTTGAAGAGTTGTTCGAGGGCTTCAGTCAGCCACGACCGAATAGAGGTGTTCCCCTCATGTTCGCATGTGACTGACTAAAGCAGCTGAGCAGCTTGACTCTGTCACCCACCCGCTTCTCGCGATGCTTTTAACTTACTTTACGCACTTAATTTAACTTTTCGAGAAAATAAAAATCTAGACCCCGCTTTTCTATCTGTGACGGCGAATCTATGGAACGGGTAATTCCGTGGAATGACCCATGAACTTAGACTTATATTCTAAAATAAAATTAGAGTGATAAGATTCCAGTTATAAAAAAGATGCCAGATAGTGTAAAGAAGAGTTTTCCTGCATTTTAGCACCTTTTAGGACATGTTATATTATATAGCTATTATTATTTACACATTTTGGTCGTTTTTTTTTCACGATATTCTAATCTAAGTTAAAAAGTTATATTCTTATTACATACTTTGACTTACGGGTCATCAAATATAATGTAGAAAGTTGTTTATTATAATTCATTATGTTTCAATTAGTCTGTGGCTGTGAGAATTAGTCTAAGTTCATGGTTGATTCCATGGAATTACCCGTTCCATAGATTCGCGGTCACATATCACTCAAACCCCGCCCCCGTATCAAATTCCCAAGCTGTGGATTGCGATGGCTAGCTGTGGACTGCACTGGTGACATCCCGCTGTCGAGTCCTCGCGTAGGGCTGGCTGAGTGGCGCCAACGTCAACCATTACAGCCTGGCCGACACAGCAATAGCAGCATTATCCAGACGACTTTTCACGTGTACGCCCAACACAATGGTAGAAGTTATGCATATATGTAGTTGCAAAGAACGCCCGATTCTTTCTCGGTTCATATCTGTAATCATCCGTACTTTTCTTCTTTGCCTTCACCAACCATGGGTTCCACCAATCCTATCGCCACAATTACCAACAACTTGGGGTATGATGTGAACATATACGATGTGTTCAACCCCACCGCTAGTACTACTATGCAGGGGCCGTTGACGTACACAAAACTGGCCACTGTATCGAACGGCGCCTCTGCCCAGGTGCAAACCGTTCACTTTGCCAGTCAATTGCAAGCCATGCGTACAGGCAGCATCACGGCACTAAACAACAACTACTACCTGCAGTTTCCGGTGGCCGTGCTAGCGGTTTCACCTTTCGCCGATTCAAATGCCTTCACTCTCACCAGTGACATGCAGCAGGGCATGGAGGATTCCTTCAAATTCATCAAGTATACATTGGCTAACCCATCCTCGCAACTGGCCACGAACTTTCGCACAGCCTTGGGCGACAAGACCAGCCAGAAAGATGCGGTCAACAAGTTTTTCCAAGCAACTGCCAGCTTCAAGAAATGCACATTGACTACTTGGACGGCGGTATTCAGCTGGCAAGCCCAGTTCACGAACCCCTGGCAGGGTACCTACTACCTCTATAGCCTAGGTAGCAGCAGCACTGGCAGCACTACAAGCTCATCGGCCCCGGCTCTGGTAGCAACGCTGGTCATTGTAGCTAGCGCTCAGGCCGACTCGGCAGTGCTAACAATGGCTGGCACAAACAACGAGAATACGTCGGTAGTAATGGGAGGCGATGGCACGATGCAGGAGCAAAACCAAGGCACTGGCAACCTATCCGTGGTTCTGACCCCGACCTGGCTGAATATAACCCAAACCAGCCAGCAGGATGGCAAGACCGTGACCAACTACGCCATTGGAGCGGCGTTCACGGGCACTATCAACGGGGAGAAGGTGTCTGGTAACCTCAATCAACTGGCCATCCCAGACCCCTCGGATACCTCGAGCAACGCCAAGGACAAAAACTCGGCTAATTCCTTCAGCATCAGCACCTTCACCCAGATCGTGGGAATGTTGACAGGGATTGGTATGCTATTTTACATGGCTAAGGGCCACAAGCAGGCCGAGACGCAAAAGAAGAACGATGCGCAGAAAGACGCGAAAGACAAGCCGGACGCGGAGAAAAAACAGGAGCAAGTTGAAGAGAAGTATCAGGAGGAGGATGTGCCTGTACAGCGCGCCAGGTCGGTAGAGTTGGAGAGCAGCGTTGTGCCGGAGGTTCAGGGTGGCTATAGGCAGCTCGGCCAGGCCCAAGAGATCCAAATCAACCAAGCCACCGTGGCAAGGCAGGAAAGTGAGCTGAGGGATGTTATGGAAATTGCTCCTCCGTCCCCGCCTACTGAGGTTACGGCTGAAAACCTCGCGAAGGTCAAAACCGACCTTCGAAAGGCGATGGACGCTAACTCGAGTGCGACTGACCGCGACGCAGCCATGACGGAGGCCACCACCAAACTTACCGACACGGCCAAGGAGCTGGAAACAACGTTGGCAGACCCGTCCAGTAATCTTGCACAAGAGGAAGAAGTGGCGTTATCAAACACCAAGGAAGCGATTGAGCAAGCGGGGGAGCAAACCGAGGCCTTAAAGGAGAACCAAAAGGGGAAAGAGAAAGGGATCGAGAATGATCAGGAGAAAGATTTAGACGAAACCGAGCTCGAGGAACCCCAGGTGGAAGATCCAGTCGAATTCGTCGGCAAGTAACTTGAGGCCAAGCTAGTGCGGCTCAACAGCTCTGCCCTAAGCATCATTAAGTGCTTGCTGTTGTGTTAAAGCTTGAGAGAGTATCAAACAGTTACAGAGGCCTAGGTACTAGTAGTAATATTTATGGAATTTATGAATCTTCAACTGTTTAACCTTTAACTTATTTGTCGGCTGCCAAGCTCGTGTACGTGCCAGGTCCAGCTTTAGTTACTGTCGATTCACCAGTAATATAGAGCAAATCACGTATCGTACGTGACGTGCTGTTTATATTGGTTGGTTGAATCGTTGATGTTTTGTGTTGTGGAAGGAGCAGGAGCTTGAATACCCCTCCATGGCTCCCGCCACACTAACCTAATCAGGACTAGTTACATCATGTGATAAGTCATGTGACTATAGCTAATTATTTGTACCAACAGTTACAATATATACCTCTATAAATGTAAAGGAAAATAGTTATAAAGGTGATTGTTATAAACTTATAGTTCTTATCAAGTAGTTAGACTTTAAAGGAATATAATTTTAATCAAGGTTATATAATATTAAGTCTTAATATATAAGAAAGTTATTATAATAACTTGTTAAGGAAATATAATGTAGGCCATGTATCACGTGACTACGTTATTAAGTGAACTAAGGTTAGTTATAAGGGAGTATTGAGTACGGGGCCGTTTTTTTGCCCCACAATTGCTGCCTAAATGTATTTTCAGGTATAAAAAAACTAGATGGGTCTAGCTCGGTCTGTAAGTGGTTGGCAAGCGGTTGTCAACCGGTTGCCCAGATTTTAGCCTAGACTTGACAGGTAAATTCTAATCACTCGTTGGTTGTTAGCCAATCGCCTAATTGGGCCTAGCCTTGTTAAGTAAATTCTAATCACTTCTCGGTTGCCAACCGGCCGCTGAATCCGGCCTAGCTCTAAAATTCAAATTCTAATTACTACTCGGTTGCTAACTATAGTAGTATATATTCCTGTAACAATCCTCAGAATTTAGACTACTAGTCAGGGTTCCTTTGTGTAGGGAGTAAAACGTAGAGTTTTGTGTTAAAGAGTATATACGAGTGAGCGAGTTAATCTAGTATTCTCAAGTCTTATCAAAGATACTTTATTAAAGTACTTGTTGAAGTTACTAAGTAAGATGCTTAAGTGTCTAGTCGCAGGTCCGCGGCTTGCTAAGCGAGGCGGCTTCGGGAACCCGGCGACCTCAACAACAACATGACAGCGACGCGACAGCGAGCGAACCTGCTTTAGGCCCTGGACCCGGGTCTAGTAGACGTCTAGAAGCTAGTAAACTATACTCTAATCAAGTGCGACTATAAGAAACTCCTATAGTCCTCTCTCTAACAGAAATCGCCCAAAGAGGTAACTGTTTATATATATAATTAGTAAATTATTCTAAAGTGTTACGATTCTCGTTATCACGTGCGACCTAGGCCTGAGGCTCGGTTATTACTATATAACACAGAGAACCTAGGGAGTCGGCACGGGGGATCACGTGATCGGATTATGTGATCAGGGACGAGGGACGAGGCTTGGCACGAGGGACAGTCGTCCTTCGTCTAACCCTCGCCCTGTCGTCCTGGGAGCAGGAAGGTTCTATATAAGTCATGGTATTTCCTTAGATAGGAGCTTCGTGCTCAACTCACTTTAGTAACTTCAACAAGTACTTTCAATAAAGTATCTTTGATCTATTACTTGGAGAATATCGTGCCGACTATTCCTCTCTATATATTTATAACCTAAACCCTACGTTCCTATATCTCAAGACAGGGCCTAGATACCTATCCGGACCCGAGGATCGTTATAATTTCTATATTCTCTAAGTATCTTTTCTTGACTACTTTTGAGTTAATTTAAATCTCTCGAATTATTAGTCGTTTGTGAGATCTCTAGAATTATAACTCTATTATAATTAATTTCGGACCTAGTCTATAACTGTTCTAAATCAAAGCTAGAGTAAGATATTATTTGAATATTATCTTCGACTAAAATAATATTCAAAATATAATATTATAATATTAGCTCTAATATTACTCTAAGATATATAGAAGCAAATATAAGTCTAATTATATTAGAACTAATAATGTGAGAAGCTCAAATAGCAGGGTATAACATAGCTACAAGCAGGATAATTCAATTGATATTCAAGTAATAGTACCCTTCAGTCAATCAAGAAAACTAATCGATGTCCTTCTTCAAACCCCCTCCTAGTTATTCTTATACCCGCGCGGGGCACGACGGACCTCCGCCGGAGGTCCGCCAGAGACCTGTTTAGAATATGTTTCAAGCAACATATATTCCTTTCGCAGCTATCCCCTGATTCTATACTCATGTACGACACACGTGACATGACTGCTCGTCACAAATAAACTATATCTAAAAATATTTTGAATATATTAAAAGAAAAAGAAAAAGAAGAATCTCAAGCTCCTATTCAAGCTTCACTACCCCTGATATATAGACTCTAGTCCAAGGTTAGTATAACGATTCTGCTTTCTCGTCGGTACTCACGTGAGTACGAGGTCGTTGGGTTGGTATTGATATTGAAGTACTATTGGTCACTGGAGTTTGATCACTTGGAAGTGATCCCGTCACAAAGTATAGAGAATAAACTTATATTCGGAATGCTTATTTGAGTTGAGCACGAAGCTCCTATCTAAGGAAACTAACTAGGCTTATATAGAACCTTCCTGCTCATAGATCAGAGTAGCTCACTCTGATCTCTACTGAGCGGCTCAGTGGGCTCAGTACCGAGCCTACTGATCTATTCCTGTCATGTGACTAACTACGTGACTTCCCTGTGTCGACTGCTCTAGGTTCTCTGTGTACCTAATATACCGAGCTTCAGGCCTGGGCTATATGTAATAAATGAAATCGTGACAATATAATAGTACTAAATATAGTCTTACTATAAGAACGAGTATATTATATAGAGATCTCCTTTCTCTTCTTTCTTCTTTAGCTTTAAATAATCGAATAAGAGACCTTTCTACTCTATATTATATATCCTGAATTATATACTTATAATATAACGTACTTCACAAGCGAGTGGGCCATCCAAGCGAATAGGCCAATTTTCTTTGGCATTACTTTTTTCAACTAAATATATTAATTATTAAACAACTACAAATAACTCGTTCGTGGAATGAATCTGATATGCTTTTAGCTGTTCAATTCGTACGACAAAACCCTAAAGCTAATATTCGTAAAACTGCACGAATTTATAAAGTGCCTCGTACAACCCTATGTCGCCGAATCCAAGGTATATCTATACGACTTGATACCGTCAACAAAGCTCAAAAGCTTACAAAACTAGAAGAGGAAACTATTATACGATATATTCTTGACTTAGATTCGCGAGTATTTCCTTCTCGGTGTAGTACTGTTGAAGATATAGCAAATCGATTACTTATAGCACGCGATAGCGGACACGTTAAAAAGAACTAAACTTCAAACTTCGTATAACGACAACTACAACTCTCTACATGTTTTACACATAAAATCGATTATCAACGAGTCAAATACGAAGATCCTGACGTGTATAACACATGGTTTCGGCTCGTACGAAACATAATCAACAAGTATAGAATCTATAAGGAGGATATTTACAACTTTGACAAGACAGGATTTTTAATGGGCCAGATATCCTCGGAAATAGTTATTACAGTAACTGAGTAGCGTAGCAGGCCTTATACAATATAGCAAGACAATAGAGAATGGATTACAGTAATCCAGAATATTAAATTATATAGATATATATTATCGCCATTTATTATTATTGTGGGGAAAACCTACCTCTCTTCTTGATACGAAAACATACCTATACCGGCAGATTGGGTAGTTACAGTTATATTAAATAGCTAGACAACAAATGAACGAGAGGTAGATTAAATTAAACATTTCAATCAATATACAAGAAGTTGTACGAAGGGTAGATATCGTCTTTTGATTGTTGATAGACACGAAAGCTATTAATTGTACAAGTTTGAGAAATACTACAAAGAATAGAATATTATTACCCTTTGTATATTATTATATTTATCTCACAAGCTTTAGCCGCTTGATGTTAAGTGTTTTAGTCTATTAAAACAGTTATATAAAGCTGAGATTAAGAAGTTGATATATATATATATTACTTATATCTCAAAGGAGGATTTCTTTCCTACCTTCTATATAGTATTTTGTATAATAATAACTATATCAAACGCTCAAGCAAGATTTCAAGCTATAGGACTTGTTCTATATAATCCTGATTATATAATCTTATAACTTGACGTTCGACTTTATATACTAACTCTATTACTAACTTTATCTATAATCTAGAAACCAAAAACTTCAAGTAATATACTTGAGTTATAATCTCAATCAATATACCTTAAGGACCGGGTCATACAGTATTAGAATAGTTCGCTAACTATAATTTTGCAGAGTATTAATCAAGCTATAAAAGATATAATAAGTCATATATACAAATTGACATTATTACGAGAAGAGATCACTATACTTTATACAGCAAATGATTTGCTTAGCCGACGTTGTTATACGAAAAAACGACGTGTTCAAGAAGGAGAAGTAGTTAGAGTTAAAGATATCCAAGACTCAGAGACTCAAAGAGAGGCTAATATACAATTGCAAGCTAATTTGCGAGAGGATAGAGGTCGTACGAAGCAAAGCGAGCCGTCAAAACGATACTATAGATGTTGCGGACAACCTGGTCATAATGTACGAACCTGCCTAAATGTTATAGACACCTCTGATGATTCAAATACAGAAGAGTTAGAATAGTTTAATTGATTAATTGTTGAGATATTTAATAATTTTATTTAATGCCAAGGAAAATTGGCCTATTCGCTTGGGTGGCCCACTCGCTTGTGAAGTACGTTATACTCTTAAACCTTAGAAAGTATTATTTTAAATTCTCTATAAGATTCTTAGAAATAAGTTTAGTATTATATTATAAATACTAAATTAAGGCCTATAGGACAAAGATAGAGTAACTTCTTATTTGACAATATTAAACTAAAAAAAAGAAAAAGAGATTAGAATATATTAGAAAGCTAAATATAAATATATTATTACTTGCTATTATCTTAGTCTTGCAGTATATACTAGATATAGGTCAAGTCTAGACACGACTATAACAATTTCTGTTAGAGAGAGAGCTACAGGAGTTTCTTATAGTCGCACTTTATCGGGGTATAGTTTACTAGCTTCTAGACGTCTACTAGACCCGGGTCCAGGGCCTGGAGCGGGTCCTCTCGCCGTCGCGTCGCCGTCGCGTCGTCGTCGGGGTCGCAGGGTTCCCGAAGCCGCCTCGCTTAGCAAGCCGCGGACCTCTTTTATATATAGATGTTGTTACGCATCGGAGTGTAAAAACGCTTCGCTTCAATGAAGCTTTAGCATGAGGCTCGAATTATCAGTGTCGTCATTCCGGGTGGCCGTGAATTGTATCGCCCAACGTGACCATATTTCGGGGGAAAGAGGCGCGTTTGGGGCGTGCTAATGTATGGCGTGACAATTCTTAAGGAATTCGTGGCCTGAGCCTGCGACTATTATTTATGCCATGGCCCAAATGGTCGGAACGAACAAATTCCCTCCGACGAGCAGAATGTCTATCTACGCTCCACTTAACGTCGACCGACTTGAAATTCGTCTATTTTATCTGTGTCCAGGCGAAAGAGCTGCGGATATTGCGGGCCTGTTAAATGTTGTGTCATTGAAAGATATACCTGGCAGCAGTGTTGCTGGGAACACATCATCCCCGCCTTACGAAGCCCTCAGTTACGTTTGGGGTAACCCAAATATCACACAGCGAATGAAAGTGAACGGGTGGCCTCTGGACATCACCACGAACCTTTTCCGCGCTCTCCTCTACCTTCGGGATACTACCAAGTTTCGCAGGCTTTGGATCGACGCAATATGTATCAATCAAAAGGATATCGACGAACGAGCAAAACAGGTTACACTCATGCGATCCATATACGCGTCCGCAGCGCGCGTCATCGTCTGGATTGATTTGAAAGTCGACATGAATGATCCATTATACTAGCGCCTGCGTACCTAAGCGGCCACCGAATCTAGGCCCACCACCCAACACTTCCCTTTATAGCGGCTTGCCACTAAGATGCTAATATTGTAGAGGGGATCAAAACTACAACTTGAGAGCAGGAAACGAGAACAGGATCTAGTATATAGAATAAGGTCCTCAACCTATAGACTTTGAGAAGCAAGCATCAGGAGAAGAATTTAATTAATAATAAATAATTGATTCAAAATACAAATAAAAATAGGTAGTTGGGTGGTATATATAGTTCTCTCTCTGACTCCGGGAAAAATCCAACTATATGCTCTCGGTTCATCACGTGATTTCTAAACAGAGGCTTTCCTCACCACATTCGTCCCCCCTTTCTTTTATTATTCTTTCAGAATAGTAATTTAGTAAGAGAATATGTAAATGTAGAAATAAATAAAGAAACGTCAAGGAATATAGTATATTTTCCCTCCAAAACTTCATGTCCCGTGACCCCCAACTACTACAATTCCTCATATTAGAGCGCTCCCAAATTCACTCTTGACCTCAAGTAATAGAACAAAGGAAATAGAAAGAATGCTATATCTAATCAGGAAGGTATAACTTT
The DNA here is from genome assembly GCA_021365295.1 of Tricladium varicosporioides. Classification (NCBI taxonomy): domain Eukaryota; kingdom Fungi; phylum Ascomycota; class Leotiomycetes; order Helotiales; family Tricladiaceae; genus Tricladium; species Tricladium varicosporioides. Next base: position 4,185 of record JAJTIW010000047.1, on the reverse strand, counting down.
ACTCTAACTATTATAAATAGCTCCTTTAGCTTCCCCTTTCTCTTTCCTTTTAATAACTCAATCTACTTCCTTCACGACTCTTAACTCTAACTAATTAACTCATTAATTAACTTAAAGTTATTAATCTTATCTCCTTTTGTTATCCTTCTCAAATATTATTAAATATTCTCTTATATCCTCCCTCAGCTGTTTTATTAACTCCTTGCTAATAGAAATAAATATACCCTCCTTTGAATCTCAACTTTGACAAAAAAACTCCTCTCCTTATATACCCTCTATAAAAACGATATATACTTGCTAGATAAGTATATTATTTGAATAAAAGGAGCAAGGAAATAAGTATAGACCTCTCGAATCTCCCTTCATCGAATTCTAGTATCAAACTATCAAACTTCGAACTATAGTCTTCAGACTTTGAAAGTAAAGTTATTCTTTACCTTCTTTCTCTTTCTTTAAACTAAGTTCTTTTAGATATACTTGAAACTATTTGGACGCCTCTTGAATACTTCTTCAAGCATACTTCCTTTGAGAAAATACAATACTTGATTATTAAGTTATCTCTCCTAAGCTCTTACTATAATTTTAATATAGTAAGCCTTAAAAGGGCCCTTTATAAGTTCTAACTTTTTTTGCTTATCTACTTTTATAGTTTCAATCTTCGATCCTAATAGTTCAAGAGAGACCTAATCTCTATTTGACCTTACTAAGTTTCTTTTACTCTCTTATATTTATTCTTTCTTAGCTAACTCTACCTTAACTTTTTTGTTATAGAGCTTTAATATTATTATTACTTCCTATTAATTCTTTTTATAGACTCCTTTATTTAAACAAGTAAGCAAAGATATAGAAAAGTTAATTCTTTCTTTTTTTTTCCCCTTAAACTTTATTTTATACTCTCTTTTTCTCTAGCTTATTTATTTTTGTAGTACTAATAGACTCTTATTTATAGAATTTATTCAAGCTAAATTTATTAAGTCTTCCCTTTCTCCTTTTCTAAATTAAAACTTAGTTAATATTTCTCTAATTATTCTATAATATCAAGTTTGACCCTTTACTAATATTTCTTATATTTGTTAACTTTTCTTTTCTCTTACTAAAAGAGTATATATTAAATAGAAAAATATTATTTCCTTTCTTTTTTTTTTTTTTTTTCTCTTGTTTATAAGAGATTTTATTTATTAATTATAGCTCTTTAGATTCCCTAGAACCTTGAATTCGACTTCAAAATTTCTAAAGTTCTAAAAATCTAAAAATCTAGAAACTAAAATCTAGATTTTTCTTTCTAATATATTATTCTTTTCTATTTTTATATTTTGTTATTCCTTTTTATATAGGATCTTTTCTTTTATATATTTATTTTGGCCAAGTATTTTCTCTTAATCTCTGAATTTCCTTTTAAGGCTAGTTACCTTTTATATAAACTAAAACTAAACTCAAAAAAGAACTAACTAGTTTTATAATATAGTAAGAATAGCTTTGGTTTGGGAATTATATAATAAACTAGAAGTATATAATTAAATTTTTTTTAGAGTCTAATATAAATAACTTATATATTATTATTACTTATTTATTTGTATTTTGAATCAATTAGTTATTATTAATCAAATTCTCCCTCTAATATTTACTTCTCAAAGTCTATAAATAAAGGGCCTTATTTTATATACTAGATTTTATTCTTGTTTTTTGCTCTTAAGTTATAGTTTTGATTCCTTTTATATCTTTTGATAATTTATACAAAAAACAGGTAAGTTCTATAGTATTAGAACAAAAGGAATACTATAGAGCAATTGAACTAAATATTAAAAAGATAAAAATATTTACTTCTTTTCTAAAAATTCTATTAATATAATTAAATAGGGAACTATTATATAAAAAAAGAAAAACTCTAAATAAATAAAACTATTATTCCGACGACAGGCTTATTAAAGAGCAGATTTTAGTATAAAATAACCTAGCTATTTCTATAAAATAATTATTAAAATAATAAATATAACAAAAATAACAAGAATGTTAATAGGGAGCTATTTAGTTAGTTCTTCTTTACTTAGAAATATAAACAAAAAGCAACAAATATTAATATCTTACTCCGATAATAAAAGGCCCTTAAATACTAGAAAAAGCTAAGATAAATCTATATTTCTAAACTTTATAAAGGGAGCCAAGCTATTAGTCAGATATAAAGAAAAGAAACAAGTCAAAATAAAATACCGAAATTAAGTAAGATAATAAAAATAAAGATATAGCTAAATACTCTAAGAAGGTTATAAGCAAGTAAAGTATTGCTAATATACTCTATCTCTCTTTCGGAAGCTTATTTAGCAAATATTAAAATTTGAAATTCAAAGGGCGAGAGTATTAGTTGGGAGATAAGCGAGCTAGAAGGGCTTAAAAGGAGGAAGTAAAAGAAGGTATATTAATTAATACTTTTGATTTTAAGAGACTAATAACTAATATAATCAAATACTTTAATCTTTATATAACTAACTTAATAAGAATACTATTTATTTAGAAGCTATTTCGCTGCCAAAATATCAAAACTAGAGATACAAGAGAATTCTATACTAGGGACAGAATCTAAGGCCTCTATATCTATAACTAAGTTTTTAGATCTTATACCTAAATTGTTATTATTTGTAGAAGGAGATAAAGAGAAGAGACCTAAGCCTAAAGGATTAAAATAGTTTAAGAAGCTATCAAAGAGAGGAATATACTATCTAATACTAATATTAGAAAGTTATAATAGTCTATACTTTGAAGGAAAGAAAGTTACTACCTTCCTCAAAATACTAAACTATTGTTTTTATAATTATAGAGTAGAAGATAACTCAGAGAAAAAGGAGAGAATAGTAGAGTATTTAATAAGCTATATTAGAAGGGAAATCGAGAGGCTTTCTAAATACAAAGATATAACTATATCCTAGAAGTTATTTCAGTAAGTATTTATATATAAATACTATTATAGTAACTCTAAGTAGCTACTATATATAGTTAAATACTTAAACAAGTATATTATAGAATTTAAGCGACTTGTAAAAAGTGGGCCTATGACTCAAAGCTAAATCTACAAGTATTGCCAGGAATTCTATAAAATAGGAGAGAAGTATCTCGAAAGAGGGAATATTACTAACAAAGCTCTGATATTCAAATTTATCTATCCCTTGCCTTCTAAGCTCAAGAACAAAGCTATAAGAGCTATAGCAAGAAAAGAGAAGTTTAATCCTGAAAATATAAGAAGCTTTGAAGAAGTATACAAGGTTATTAAGGAGAGTTATTTTGTCTTGAAAGTAGTAGACATCTTGATTAAAAAACAAGGTATAAGAGGATTGCCTATTAGATTTAATAATTTTAACTTAATATACTTTGTTATTAGATAGAATATTAAATCTAGAAGGGGGGCGAAACTACCTATAATTTTACCCTTCGTTTAGGAAAGAGTTATAAAACAATTACTAAGAATAATGACTTAGTAGATAGATAAGATCACTGAAGGACTTGACAAGTTATATATCTTGCAAGTAGTTATAGAACAAGCAAAGCAAAGGCCAACTATAGTATATATTAATACTACAAACTATATTAACCTGGCAGATATTGACAAATATACCGCGGAAGTCAATTATAGCGGAGCTCAAGAGCAGACGTCGTACAGGAACAGGCCAAGAAGAAACTACTATGACGATAATATTTGTAAATAGTATTAGAATATTTATATAAAAGGAATGAGACCCCAGGGGCTATATTGTTACATGAATTAGTACTATAACTATTAGAAGTTTATTGGCTTAGAAGTTATTTATAAAGCTAATAAGACTTACTATATTTATCTCGGGCTATAAGATCTAAACAAGCCTATTATTTCTGTATAATTTAATAATGACTTGCCTCGACGAGAGTAGATTATATAAAGAACTATAAATATAATTTATAGTTATATTCTAGAAAGAAGAGAGAAAGCTCGAAGAGAGATCGCTAAAAGCAAGAAAGTTATATAGAAAAGTAGAAGACTATACGAGAGTATAGTTAATAATATAGAAGCTTTTATTAATGACTTCTATAATATCTCTGACCTAATAGCGGAGAGGAAAGTCAGGAATAAGGAAAGTACCTAAGTTCAAAATATAATTGCGAGAGAAATAAATATTAAGTCTATTTAGACTAGGAAGTCAAAAAGGACAGAAGCAAGGG